>BPLQ01010063.1:0-600000 GCA_021605075.1 Caerostris darwini
TAAACGAAGTGTTCGTTTAGTATGAAGAGTGAGTTACTCAGACATAAGCAAAGAAAGGGAGAAGAGTGTTAGCTGGAATTTGAAAATTGAACTTTTTTTTATTAGTTTTAATCGAATAAATTTGAGAATGAATTTCATTTATTTAATTTGCAATATTTTTTTATAAAAAGTTAATAAAAATTAAAGTTTATTAACTTTTACTGTTTTAATGTAGAAAATGAGTGTACAGCTACAATCCAAACCAAACCACCCAAATAACGCATTCTGGGGAATGTCGAATCTGCTACAATTGATCACATCACGTTGAATCATCACAATTGATCACACCACATTGATTCATTACAATTGATCACATCATATTGATTCATTACAATTGATCACATCATATTGATTCATTACAATTGATCACATCATATTGATTCATTACAATTGATCACATCACGTTGATTCATTACAATTGATCACGCTGAATTATCACAATTAATCACGTTGAATTATCCAAATTAATCACATCATGTTGAATCATCACAATTTATCACATCATGTTGAATCATCGCACTACGTTGAATCGTCATCATTTAGCATATCCATTGACTTAAGCTCACCATCACTTATGAGTTAGGTATTTTTATCAGAATATTTGTGATTTCAATTCAAATTACGTCAATTTATTTATTTATTATTTTTAAACACATACAGATGCTAATTTGTTTTGCAATAAACCATTTTAAAAATATCAAATATATTGAAATCATAGTTCAAAACAACACTTCATCTAACTTAACTTATAAAAAAAATAAAAGTTCAGATTAAAAAGAAACCAAACTTAGGAAGCCATCTCATGTCGCCATGTGTCAGAGACACTCTGCTCTTACTAAGAGAGGAGAGTCAACAATCCACTGCAGTTCTGTTTTCGAAGCAAATGAGTCTTGTTATTTTAGGGTCACATCAACATCAAGCTAGCGGAAACTGCGAATCCGTTGCCATTTTCGATGGCTTAATACCCTCGGCAGCATTTTATGACGGCCGCTCATGAAAGGCTCCTTTGCAGGGCTATCGTCTGCAATGATATTCCAGAAAGTTTTAAACGAAGTGTTCGTTTAGTTGAAGAGTGAGTTATTCAGACATAAGCAAAGAAAGGCAGATAAGAAAATTGAAATTTTTTTATTAGATTTTATGGAGTAAATTTTGGAATGAATTTCATTTGTTTAAGTTGTAATATCTTTTTTTATAAAAGTTTGTAATTCCAATGTCGAAAAAAGTTTGTCTTATTATATGATTAGACTTTGTTCATCACTGTGATTGTTTTTAATGTTTTTATTCAAATATTTTACTTGAAAGAAAATATATTTTTATTGCGTTTGATATTAAAATGTGTCATTTATTGCTATATTTTTGTAAAGAAGGATTTTATAAACATCTTATATAATATTCGTATGTATGCAGAGTGATTATAATTAAAGTCCCACTTTCAAAATGCTGTAAAAAAAATGACCACTCGTCACAATGAGTTAAAATGAGTCACAATGAGTGAAGACACTTGAAGAAAGGCGAAACGTACGGCATCAAAAAAATCCAAAGTATATATAATAGATGGCGTTGTAAGCGATATAAAGAAATTGAATTCGATTGACAATGATATTTTGAATCGAAATTACAACGCATTTAAGTATGAGTTGCACATTGAACCCCTGTAATGTTCAATGTGCTAGATCGGTTTTTGACGGAAAAAAATGACTTCCAAGTTATTAAGCAGTTGTGACACAGATAGTGGAAAGCCCATCCACCACGGCAAGGTCATATCATATTGACGGAAAATCGAGGGAACTTTTTTTTGATGTCATCCTTTTTCAAATATCTTCATTTTAAATGTGAACTCATTGTGACGAATGTTTCTTTTTTTACAGCATTTTGAAAGTTTGACTTCAATTATAATCACCCTATATATATATATAGTTTTACGATAGTATAATCTTATTAAATTGAATGTTTTATTATGTGAATACAGCAAAATAAATCGGCCATTAAAATGCTTAATATTTAAAACGCAAAAAAAAAAAAAAAAAAAAAACCCCCGAACAAAAATCGAATGCGCTTTAGCGAAAAAAAATACTTATTTATTTACCTAATTATTACTGAATAAATATTGTTGAAAAGGTTCATTTGTTCCATTATTTATTAGTTGTAATTAGGCATAAATCAAAAGCAAATGCAACACTTCTAACTAATTTGGTAAAAAAAAAAAGTAAATATAGTAGATAACTATTTATTATGCTGCTTAACCAGAAATCTCCTTTTTCTGCTTTATTATTTACTCTTATATACCTAGTCTTTGTTTGTGAGTTGGAAAAGTATTATTTGTGTCAAACATTTATTAGTATTTGGCGCAGTACTTGAGTAACATCCAAGATAAAATAAATTAACTAACACTGTTTGTTCTTTTGCAGTAGATTGTTTTTTTGCTTTTGTTTTACTTCCATAAGTATTTAGTTTTTGGAGAGCATATTTCTTGTTATTTTAAATGAAGTTTCTGAATTTTTTAGACTGCAAAATGATGCAGCAAATTAGAAAGCAATTTATTTATTATCAGTACAGATTTGAGGCCGAATGCAAAGCATAAAAATGAATGATTTGGCTTTATAAAGTTTATGATAGCCTCATATCGCTATGTTCGTATAAAAGGATACATTGTTTTACCCCAAATTTGTGTAACCTTGGTTTCTTGAAATTACGAATATAATTAGTAAAGTAGTGACTAATATATATGTGTGTGTTCTGGCTTTACAATGGTGCTGGTGTTCTACGAGCCGGGCACACAATTTTTTTATCACACTTTTACAAAATATATTTATTTTATAATGCCCACAGTAGTGAAAAACAATGTATTAAAAAAATACATTATGTATGCACCCATCAAAAATTAACTGTGGAAATTAAGAGAAGAAAATTAACTTTAATTTTAATTTAATATTCCTGCCAATATATGACAGATATTGCGTGTTTTATTTATGAGTTCGCAGAATAATTAAATTATATTCTGCGAACTCCTGATGAGTGGAGAAACAAATATCGCACTAGTATAATAATTCTTTTTTAATGATTTAATTTTTTATTTCATTTATATTTTTTATATTTCATTTTTAGTGTTGTATATTTCTTATGCGCTTAGTATCATTATTATACTGTCTATGTTTACATGTAAGAATAATAGTAAACACAAAAATAATAACTCATTATGTTTCAAATTTTCGTTTCAAAAAATGTCTACAGTGTATCTAAATCTAATATGGGTATATATAGTTCTATATGCGGCCCATGGAGTTATGATGCATTTCCAAAGTGGCCCTCTAGATGATTTGGTTTGGCCACTCCTGCACTAAGGTCTGTCGGTATCTATACCTTTACCTGAAAAGACACTTTGTTCTTAGCCACTTAGAAGAAAAAGAAAATTCCCCTAAATATTTGTAATTTTTAGTTGTTAAAATAGAGTAAATATTCTTTGTATTATGAAACCATATTAGTCAGTACATTATTAGCAAAAAATCAAGGTTATTTCAAGAAATCAAAGTATACAAACTTGTGGTTGAACACATTTCGCAACACGAACATATGGGTATGAGGCTATCATAAATTTTATAAAATCAAATTAATATGCTTTGCGTTAATTTATGTCACATTAATTTATAAAGCCAAATTAAGCAAATTTTAATGCTTTACATTTGGCCTGAAATTATGCACATTTTTAAAATATAAAAAATATATTATTAAGTTGGCAGTGATAATTCTAATCTCACTTGAACTGCGTTAATGATATAGCAATTTTTTTTTTTATTTTTCTTTTTTATCTTTTATATCTTTTTTATCAGCGAAATGAGACGTGTTTCCAAATAAAATCTTGAATGTATATGTAAACCAAAGTAATTTAAATATTTATTTTTCTACCAAAGTAATTTAAATATTTATTTTCCTACCAAAATAATTTAAATATTTATTTTTCTACCAAAGTAATTTAAATATTTATTTTTCTACCAAAGTAATTTAAATATTTATTTTTCTACCAAAGTAATTTAAATATTTACTTTCCTACCAAAGTAATTTAAATATTTACTTTCCTACCAAAGTAATTTAAATATTTATTTTTCTGTAAATTTTGAAAAATTCAAATAACAAAAAAAAAAAAAAATCCGGAAAATAAAGTTTGGTTCACATCTTACTTTCAGAATGCAGTACATATAGAATGTTTCACAAATATTTCTGAAAACAAAATAGTTTTTTAGATTTATATGGGTTAGCAATTTCATTTGATCTAAAGTAAATACTGGAACTTTAATATTTTTCAAGAAAAATATATTCTATAAAAACTATTAAAAACATAAAACGAATTACATATGTTCCTTTGAAATTTGTAAAAGTTTAATATTTTTCACGTAATAATGTTTTATGTTAAAACTATCTAATTACGCCATTTTATTGCTTAAAATTATATAATAGTTCTTAAGCCTTCCTCTTTCTTGGAAGACTTAAAAACAAATGGTTACATTCCAACGAAGTCAAAAACGAAATCTCTTCAACGGAAAACAGGGCAATAAATCCATCTGCGTGTATTTTTCCATTTATCTTGCACCTCATTGAGAAATACTCAACCATCCCTGTTAAGACTTAACACCAACCTACACACATAATCATCCTTCAACTCCTAACTTGAACTGTTTTGGACGCCTGCCGAAATCTCTGCACTTGTCTTCTTTTACCTCCATCTGACACGATAGTCCATCGTTTTTAATGACTCTGCGAGTGCCTCATCAAGAACAAATTCATCAAAGGTTCTGTCGTTGATGGATGGGTCTTCTTTCTTCTAGTTTGTGTTTTGGTGTATTTCTTTTGTAATTACTTCACGAGAGATTTAGACTCCAATTGAAGAAGTTAAGATAGATTCATCTCAGAAACTATTGCTCTGGCTTTTGGTACGACAGGCTTAAAGTTCGAATTCAGGTGGTAACATGGATGTTTGTGAGTGGTTCGGAATTCACGTTAAACTGCAGATCCCGGTCTAATTAGCTTAAAGTATGCACAAAATTACCGTAGAGCCAAACTCAAATCATACCTCTCAGTAAACTTAGTTAATATATTTTATTATATTTCGTCATTGACTTTCAGTATTATATCATTATGTTTTTATATTCCAAGAAATACATTCTTCGTTAATCGCACAGCAGCCTATGGTGGGCCAAAGCCGTCTGCCTACTCTCAGATTCCGAAACATGAGTTGTTGTCTTTTTACGGGTTATGGTTGTCAGCTTTATTCCCAATGACATACAGTAATATTAGACCAGGGCCTACGTTTTAAAGTGTATAAGAAATACATTACCTCATGGAAATTAATAGAAAGGAATAATTGTAGTCTTTTTCTAGTATATTTGTGTACAAATATGTTTTAAAATATTATTATCATAATTCTTGTAATCGTTTCTTAAAATTGGCTCATTTACTTAATGAACATTTGATCTGTAATATGTGTGGGTCCAGATTAGAATAGCACTGTGTTGTTGTTTTTGTTGTTTCTTATCCCACTTGGTAGGCATCTAGACCAAGCCCACGAACCCGTGAGGACTCATGGTTGAAGGGAAAGGGGGCAACTTCTATTGTCATGGAGCACCCGTAGGTAAAAGTCTCACTTGGCTCCGTGGAGCCCAATAGTCATATGAGACCGGGAACTAAACCACTAAAAAATTAGGGGAAGGAAAAAAAGGGAAGTCTAAACCACTAAAAATAGCAATGGTATAGCAAGGACTGGAACCGGAAACCTGTGGCACCAGAGCACTAGACACTCGGCTATTCAGGTCCAAGAATAGCACTGTAGCCCATGCATGTAATAATAGGCAACTAACATGGATACCAAGTGCTCGGGGGTATAACCGGGTGGGGTAAAGTTCTGCCAAAAATCCCCTTGAACTCTTGGAGGGATTCTCCCTTAAGGCGCCTTGCCTTTGTACCGCAAGATGAAGGAGAAAAAAGGCTGAATTTTTTACCCTTTATCATGACTCGTCGGTCTAAGTACACACGAGTTCATGGACTTGGTCTAGTTGTTGCTGTCGACCAAGTGGGATAAGAAACAACACATTTGATCTATAACCCGTCAAATAGTCAACAATTTTATTTTGAGTATACAGATTTGGAGCTTAGATTTTGTTTTTGTCACTGTGGAGGTTCAGTATTGACGGAAACGTTTTCAAAAGTGAAGGCATTGTAGTTTTTCTGGAAAGGAAAGTGATATATTCCCATCAAAGTTGATGCAAGAAGGTCTAACACAATCGTTTCCGAATTTACTTTTACAAAAATGATAATCGCATTTTTATACACTTTTACATTATAATAAGTCATCGTATATTAGTGAATTATTATCTAACATCAAAGGAAAAATTTGGGAGACAATCGGGGAGGACAGAAAAAAATTAGTAGAAAAACTCGCAAAGAGGTTGTTGCCCATTTTAGATTAAGAACTGGACACGACTGCCTGGCAGAACATCTGGCCAAAATAAGGATTATGGACTCTGATATATGTGTTATATGTACTAAGACTGAGAAAATGAATAAAGTCCATCTTCTAGTTTGCTCGAGACTAGACTCTAAGTTACAACAGAATAATGATTTGTGTACTATTTACTGCAGGGCATAAAAAACATATCCTGATCACGCTAACTTTTATTATGGTGCTTTTCGCTTTTTTAAATTTTTATCCTTTGAGTATTTAACTTGTTTTCAAGTCCTTTTCGTCGTTTTTGTTAAGAATATCTGGCCTTTTCCCTTTGTAATTTTGATTTGTTTATACGTTCCTTTTGTTACAATTGTAAATGGCCAAATTTTTAAGGATTGAATTCTAATAAAACCATAGATAACAACAATAACAACATTACAATTTATCCAAACAACCAGGGAAGTACTAGATTTATTATTGCCCATAAAAGCATATGAATTTCCATAAGAAAAGCCTATAATTAACATAAATCCATTATGTTATTCATTGATGAAATTCAATCACCATTTTATCTTATATCAACCTACTCAACGATCATCTCTTAACTCTTAATACCAATTGATTTGGACATCTGCCAAAACATCTCTAGATATTTTTCTATTACTTCTATCTTACATGATGTCCCACTGCTTTTAATGACACTAGGATGTAAGTGGAATGGTTCCATGTCATGGAAACTTTTACGATGTTCTTTTCGTTCATTAAAGATTTCTTATTTTAGAGAAGGTTACTTTTTTTGTCATTGTTAATGTTGTTTTGTATTTCTTCACTATTGTTTTATTTTAACATTTAATGCAGAAATCATATTAAGCGAATTGAAAGATCCTGCTCTTAAAAAATTACTTTAGAATAATTCGATTGCATCTTCCATCAATATATCACCAATTTAGAACAATATAAGTAGAAAAATTAATTTTCCGTTGGGAGCAATTGCTTTGTTTTATTAGATACCATTGAACTTTTTTATTATATGGGTAAATAGCAAGTTAACTAACTTAAAAATCATCATTCCTGTTATATGTTTTTTAATGGTGGTTTAATTGCTTTATTAATTCTTGGCGCCGGAATTCTGTGAACCGTTGTAAAATTTCTTATAAGTATACTACTTTATATTATCGACGTTGTTCCGGTCTTTCAGAAACGAAAAATTATATATTCTTGGAGGATTTTCAATATTAAAAATGGATCAAATGTATTACAATGCGGAGTGAGAAAATTACGATTATGCTTAAATTTGCCCCTTTTTTAAAGCAGTAGCTGCATCACGTACTGCGTGATGTAACCTTGCTTCCTCAATGCACTGACAAGAGTACTGCCTGTGGCTTTCAAGAGAAATGGAGAGTAGGTCTCTAGACTGTCACCCGAGAGGAAGTACAGCGAAACCACGCGCTTCTGTTGAAAAACGTTTGGTTTACAGTCTCTCAACCCGAGAGAAAATATAATACATTTAGCGCAGCCAAGTTTAAGGAGATTTGGTTTGGAGTAAATTGGTTTGGTTTGTCACTCTACGGTTATTTTGTGCTTAATCTAGGCTAATTAGTACCGAGATCTACAGTTTAACGTTGATTCCGAACTACTAACAAACCTCCGTGCCACCGACAGGATTCTAATCTGAAGCCTATGTTACAAAGGCCAGCGCACTAGCCAATTGGCCCTCAGGTCGCCTCATCCGAACAGGAAGTGTATTTCGTGCTCCCTGTCCGTACCTTAATATCGGGTTTTAGGATAAAGTGGAATTCTTCCACGAATCTATAATTATCTGTCTTTAAATGTTTTAAATATTGTATGTATCTAATTGTATATGTGTGAAAATAAAGCTGTGAGTTCTCCATCCTTTGTAAGAATCTCAACCCAACCACATCCACTTACAATCCAGTTGCCCAACCTGCACACTACAACCTTACAAACTGACCTCGATTAAGTTTAGTGTATGCCATTGCCATTTGCTATAACGACATGAGCTATTATTTAATAAAAAATAATTCAATGAATACGTAATTAGCATAAACAAATCAATAAATCTGCCCTGACAAATTTGTATTTGCTGAATTCTTTTAAATTTGGTCTCAACATCAACTTTTTCGCTCAAAAGCCATCCCTCAACTTTTAATTGGATGTGTTTTGGACTGCTGCCTGAATCCTCCCACATATTATTTTTCCCACCTCAATCTAACACGATATTCCATCGCTTTTAATGACACCTGGATGTCACTACAAGTGCCACATACTGAAGAACTTCGCCATCTACTTCATGTTCTTCTTGAGATATTGTGTTTTTGACAGAAACTCATTTTCTTCTTTTTCTTTCCCCCTCTCTTCATGGTAGTAATTTGTTGTACTTCTTTCACAATTGTTTTACTGGGATGTCTGTTGTTAAATACCGGAGGTTAAGGAATTGGGCAATGATTTGTTGGGTATATGAAACACCGGATATGACAGAAGGTGGAAAACATTTAAGGTTCTTGGTAAAAAGTAGAAGAGAAGTATTTCATGTTAAGGTTCGATTGTTTTACGATAGGTTATTTGTGTCAAGGAGGCGAGCTAAGAATAGAAGTGCCCTTTTTTGGATAAAACAAAACTTGTTTTAGATATTGTTTTGTAATAACAGGAAAATAAATAAATAAATATTTTTGTATTAAACAGTCGTAGGTTAATGTTCTAGATTCATTTTTAAGGTCCTATATAAAAAAATTTCTGTTTAATTAACGAGTTTCATTTATGAAAAACGTAAAGAACCGGTAAGCTCCGTATATGTGAAATTTTTGTATAATAATTTATGTTGTATTTATAATGCATAAAATATATGATATATGTAGCATTTATAACTTTATGCAATATGTAATATTATGTTTTTATATTAACTGTGATAAAATTATTTATTTTTAAATTAATATTTCTTCAATTTGAAAAGCGGCCTGATGGCCAATTGTCTAGCTCTCTGGTCATTGGTACCACAGGCTTCAGGTTGGAATCTTCGAGGTGGCATTGATTTAATGGTTCGGAATCCACGTTAAACTGTAAGTACCGGTCTAGTTAGCCCAAAGTATGCACAAAATGACCCTAGAGCGACAAACCAAACCAACCTGTGCCTCAAGTATCTCACACCAACCACATCTATTTAAAATACAGTTGGCCAACCTGCACATCATTAAGTTAATAATTATTAACATCATTAAGTTTAATGTAAATATGCCATTTGCCATAAATGCATATGCTATTATTTAATGAAAAACAATTTGATGAATACATGACTAGCATAAACAAATCAATAAATCTGCCCTGACAAATTTTGCATTTGCTGAATGTTTTCAAACTTCATCTTAACATCAACTTTTACGCTCAAAAAACCATCCCTCAACTTTTAATTGGATGTGTTTTGGAAAGCTGCCTAAATCCTCCCACATATTTTTTTTTTTCCTGCCTCCATCTAACACGATATTCCATCGCTTTTAATGACACTTGGATGTCACTACAAGTGCCACATACTGAAGACCTTCACCATCTACTACTTCATGTTCTTCTTGAGATATTGTGTTTTTGACAGAAACTCATTTTCTTCTTTTCCCCTCTCTCTTCGTGGTAGTAATTTGTTGTACTTCTTTCACAATTGTTTTAGTGGGATGTCTGTTGTTAAATACCGGAGGTTAAAGAATTGGGCAATGATTTGTTGGGCTATATGAAAGACCGGAAATGACAGAAGGTGGAAAACATTTAACGTTCTTGGTATAAAGTAGAAGAGAAGTATTTCACGTTAAGGTTGCATTGTTTCACGATAGGTTATTTGTGTCAAGGAGGCCAGCTAAGAATAGAAGTACACTTTTTTTGGATGAAACAAAACTTGGTTTAGATATTGTTTTGCAATGACAGTAAAGTAAATAAATATTTTTATATTAAACAGTTATGGGTCAATGTTCTAGATTCATTTTGAGGTCGCTCATTTAAAAATTCTATTTAATTAACGCGTTTCATTTATGAAAAACACAAAGAACTGGTCAGCTCCGTATATGTGCAATTTTTGTATAACATTATATATGTTGAATATATGAGGCATATAGTATAGTGTTTATAACATTAAGCAATATGTAATATTATGTTTTAATATTAACTGCGATAAAATGATTGATTTTTAAAATCATTTTTATTCAAAGGCGGTCTGATGGCCAATTGGCTCGCGCCCTGCCCTTTGGGCGGTGGCATGAATGTTTGTTAATGGTTCTGTGGCACAGATGTTTGTTAATGGTTCGAAATCCACGTTAAACTGTAGGTCCCAGTCTAATTAACTTGAAGTGTGTAAAAAATGACCGTAGAGCGACAAGCCAACATGTGCGTCAGGTATCTTATCGCAACGACATCCAGTTACAATCCAGTTTCCTAACTTGCACACTACAACCTTACAACATAACCTCATCAAATTTTGTGTAAATATGCCATTAAGGCATGAGCTATTATATAATGAAAATCAATTGAATGAATCCATGATTAGCAATAAAATCTGTCCTGACGAATTTTGCATTTGCTGTATTCTTTCAAATTTCGTCTTAACATCAAATTTTACACTTGAAACCATCCCTTAACTTTTAATTGGATGTGTTTTGGACTGCTGCCTGAATCCTCCAACATATTATTTTTTCCCCACCTCAATCTAACACGATATTCCATCGCTTTTAATGACACCTGGATGTCACTACAAGTGCCACGTACTGAAGACCTTCGCCATCTACTTCATGTTCTTCTTGAGATATTGTGTTTTTGACAGAAACTCAGTTTCTTCTTTTTCTTTTCCCCTCTCTTCATGGTAGTAATTTGTTGTACTTCTTTCACAATTGTTTTACCGGGATGTCTGTTGTTAAATACCGGAGGTTAAAGAATTGGGTAATGATTCGTTGGGTATATGAAACACCGGAAATGACAGAAGGTGGAAAACATTTAACGTTCTTGGTAAAAAGTAGAAGGGAAGTATTTCGTGTTAAGGTTAGACTATTTTACGATAGGTTATTTGTGTCAAGGAGGTTAGCTACAAATAGATATGTATTTTTTTGGAGAAAACAAAACTCGATTTAGAAATTGATTTGTAATAACAGAAAAATAAATATTTTTATATTAAACAGTTATAGAGCAATGTTCTAGATTCATTTTGATGTCATATATCAAAAATTATGTTTAATTAACGAGAAGAAAAAATAAGCTCCGTATATGTGCAACGTTTGTATAATATTATATATGTTGTATGTCTAATGCATAATAGACATAGACATAGACATAAACACATAGGGCACATAGACATATATAACATTTTTTATACATATACCATATTACATATATATAACATTGGTTATATATATACCATATTACATACATACAGCATTGATGCGTGATTGCTAAGTGAATAGCGCTCTGGCCCTTGGTATCACAGGTTTCTGGTTCGTGTCCTGGCGATACCATGGATGCTTGAAGTTGTTCGAAATCCACTTGAAACCATAGGTCCCGGTCATATTTGATCGGGCCTACAGTTTAAAAAAAAAGTTTGTAAATTTTTTTTTATACAGATATCAAAAGATTTTGAAACGGATAAACAGATATGAAACAGATTTTGAAACGGATAAACAGATATAAAACAGATTTTGAAACGGATAAACAGATATGAAACAGATTTTGAAACGGATAAACATATATGAAACAGATTTTGAAACGGATAAACAGATATGAAACAGATTTTGAAACGGATAAACAGATTTTGAAACAGATAAACAGATATGAAACAGATTTTGAAACGGATAAACAGATATGAAACAGATTTTTCAAGCTGAACAGATATTAATCTGTTCAACCTGAAAATGGCCAAGGCATTAATTTAACATTTTTTATTATTTAACTTTAGGGAGAAGTTTAGTAAATATTAGAATCATCCGTATTAAACAATAAAACCTTTTACTGGCAATCGTTTTATAAGTTTTGCTTTGTTCTTGTAATATGATTTTAGAAAATTTCAACTAAACGGGCATTTCTTACATTCTAATTTACTCTAACTTTTGTGTAATAGTTTTTTCATCTAAAAATAGAGTAATATAAAGAGAAAATGTAGAAAATGCTTATATCCAATAATTTTAATAAACTGTTATAATAAATATATTTCTCAATTACACGTGCGTCGACTAAACCTGAGTTTTGTTAATTTATTTGATTTATACAAATATTTTTACATCTTTTTGGAACTTTATAAAATATAGATTCATCCATGTTAGCAATAAAACTTTTTACTGACAATCGTCTTATAATTTTTGTTCTTTATGTTTTGTTTTGTTCTTGTAGAGAGATTTTAGAAAATTTTAACTAAACTGGCATTTCTTCCACTCTTTGTACTCTAACTTTTTTCTAGTTGTTTTCTCCTCTCAAAATATAGTAATAAGAAAAGAAGATGTTGAAAATAGTAATATCCAATAATTAATACACATATCCAATTTATAATAAATATATTTCTCATACAAACATGTGTAAACTAACCTGAGTTTTGCACAATTTATTTGTTGTTGTTACTAACCCCCTGGTACAAGAAAACCTACACCAGGTCCAGAAGACCCCGTCTCAGGCGACAGTACCGTAGCTAAGACCATGGTAGCGTATTCACTTAAGCGAGGAACCAAGAGGGCTGAAGACTGACAAAACCTCAAAACAACACTCTACGATCCTATTAGACCGGGATCTATAGTTTAAAAATGAATTCTGAACCATTGCAAAACATCCATGGCACCGCTAGTGACTCGAACCGAAACCTGTGGCATCAGAGCGCTAGACACTCAGCCATTCAGGTCCTAACAATTTATTTAACTTATGCAAGGACTTTTTATATATCTACAATGCCTTTTAAGAAGCTTATAAAATACTTCATGAAAATCAAATCCAGTAAATTTAATCTTCAAAAATCTCCAATTCTTAATAATAGTATTCTTCTACAGTTACGCAACCAATTCTCCACAATTACCGATTGTATAATTATTAGCCTCACTAATTGCATAGTTTAGCTAGTAATCCAGTAAAACTTAAATGTTCATGTTTAAATCTTCATTCTCTGCTGGAATTCCAATAATATATGCATTAACGTGATAAATAGCGCAGCTTCCCTTTAAGGGCCCTTATTATTGTCTTACACCACTTAATGCATAAACCATGCGCTTTCGCCATCGACCACTTGAAGTTGGGGTAATGGACAGATTTTTCTCTCAAGTGAAATGCAAATTCTGTGAAGTATTTATTAGAAAAGTAATTCCAAACTACAAATTGAATGAAAAGTGATTTTGCAAAAGTCTACTCTCATGTCGTTCTAATATTTCGATGCACTTAGGTTTTGACAGGAATAAAAATAATAGGAAAGTTAGTATAATAGAATAAGTTAAAATAATGGAAATGACTGAATTAGTTACAGTAATAGAAAAATAATTTTGGTTTGTGGTTTAGTTTGCCGCTCTACTGTCATTTTTTTGCACATTTTGGGATAGTTAGACGGGGACTTACAGTTAAAGGATTCCTAACCATAAACAAACATGCCATCGCCAGAATTCGAACATGAAGCCTGTGGTACCAGTGGCCAAAAATAGTTTGGGAGTGAAAACATCGGTTCATATGGGTAGTAATGGAGTTATATCTTCATGTCCAGTTTACAATGATAATAACTTAAAAACTGTAAATAATTTGGAAAATCTAAAGATGTCATCATGTTGTGAAAAGATTCTAAGCCATGTAGAGAGAGGTGGATAGGCTGTTGTGTCTGTTGTAATCCAAATCATTCAGAAACACAACTTATTTTTTAAACAAAAAACTTATTGCACGATACAAATAACACCTACACGATATTTAAAAGAAAAACAACAAAGACAAAAATATCAGCAGAAATCAAAATTAAGTACAGGTTGTACTTTTTAATACAAGGTTTAGCTTAGTTTAATTTGTCCCTCTACGATCATTTTATGCACATTTTGGGTTAATTAGACTGGAACCTGTAGTTTAAAGTGGATTCCGAACCACTACAAACATTCATGACACCACCGTGAATCGAACCTGAAGCCTTCAGAATCGCCTTCAGGCCCCAACAATTTATTTAACTTACGCAAGGATTTTTGCATCTGTATATATTTTTGCATCTGTAAATTTAATTTTCAAAGATCTCCAATTCTTGATAATTGCACTTTTCTATAGTTTCGTAAACGTGTTCTCCACAATCTGTTATTGTATAATTATTAGCCTCAGTAATTGCATAGTTTAGCTAGTAATCCAGTAAATTTAAATGTTCATTGCTAAATCTCCTGTTTAAATGTTCATTCAGTGCTGGAATTCCAATAATACATGCATTAACGTGGCAAATCGTGCAACTTCCCTTTAAGGGTCCTTATTATTGTATTACACCACTTGATGCATAAACCATGAGCTTTCGCAATCGATTCCACTTGAAATTGAGGAAACGGACAGATTTTTCTCTCACGTGAAATGCGAATTCTCTGAAGTATTTACTAGAAAAATAATTCGAAACTACACATTTAATGAAAAGTGATTTTGCAAAAGTCTACTCTTATGTCGTTGTTAATATTTTGATGCACTTAGTTTTTGACAAGATTAAAAAAATAGTAGGAAAGTTAGTGTAATAAAGAAGTTGAAGAAATTGAAATAAGAGAAATGAGTTAGTTACAGTAATAGAAAAATACTTTTGAAGTGAAAACGTGTATGATATCAGTTCGTACTGATAGTCGGTTTAGGAAAGAAATTATGACTTCATGTACAGTTTGCGATGTTAATTACTTCAAAACGGCACATTTTTTTTGGTTCTAATGCAGCTGGCAAACACTTAGACAAGTGTCTTTGATGCCAAAAGGCAAGCACTGCACCGACGTTACTCACGTAGCAGTACCAAAAAGCTGCGTGTAGCTTGAAGATAAGCTATGTACATGGAGTATCAATACCTCCGCAACGCTCTACGATTGTGCTAGACCAGGTCCTACGGCTTAAAAGGGATTCCAAACCCCTACAAACATCTATGGGACCACTGGAACTCGAACCCGAAACCTGTCGCACCGAGCGCCAGAGAACCTAGACACTGGGCCATTCAACAATTGCTTTAACTTATGCAAGGACTTTTTACATCTTTATAATGTCTTTAAGGAACCCATTATAAAATATTTAACGATAATTAAATCCTGTAAATTTAATTTCATAAAATCTCCAATTCTAAATAATTGTATTTTTCTACAGTTGCGCAACCGAATTCTCCACAATCACCGATTGTATAATTATTACCCTCACTAATTGCACAGTTTAGCTGGTAATAAAGTAAAACTTAAATGCTCATATATAAATCTTCTGTTTAAATGTTCATTCAGTGCTGAAATTCCAATAACTATGCATTAACATGGCAAATCGAGCAACTTCCTTTTAAGGGCCCTTATTATTGTATTACACCACTTAATGCATAAACCATGAGCTTTCGCCATAGATCACTTGGAATTGAGGACACGGACAGATTTTTCTCTCATGTGAAATGCGAATTCTCTGAAGTATTTACTAGAAAAGTAATTCGAAACTACAAATTTAATGAAAAGTGATTTTGCAAAAGTCTATTCCTATGTCCTTGTTAATATTTAGAAGCACTTAGTTTTTGACAAAAATAAAAAGTAGTAGAAATTTAGTATAATAGAATAAGTTAAAATATTAAATGACTTAGTTAGTTATAGTAATGGAAAAATAGGTTTTTAGTGAAAACACATATAATATGGGTTCGTATGTGTAGCCAGTGTAGGACTGGAGTTATATCTCATGTCCAGTTTGCAATGATAATAATTTTGAAAATCTAAATATGTGTGTTGAGGAAAATTCTAAGGCAAAATTTTTGTTAGGTTTCAAGTTTTATATAGATGTATATTCATTATATATTGTACATTATATATAAGTATACATTATACATTATATATGTATACATTAAACCATTGATTGGCTTATCTGTCAATTTATTAATTTATGTGTCAGGGAATTGGAAGCTGTAGCAAACAAATTCTAAATGATGTACCTTAAATTATTTTCTAAATAGCAATGTTTCCTAATTTTTGTGTTTCAACAGTGATAATCTAACAAAGCTAATATTTTTAATAACCAAAATAAAGGCAGAAGAAATAAATTTCTTTAGAACATCATACAGCATTTTTGCACATTGATTCAGTTCTATGAAGGCTCTTTTTAATTAAAAATACAGTTAATATAGGATTAATTAATAAATGTAAATAAACCTATTTCATATTCTGGAGTAGCATAAGCTTTGTTTTTATAAAACTGTTGTTTACTTTCTTTAAACTTTACACTCAAAACAACTGAATCAAATATCAATATAGACTGAAGAAAATATGGCTACTAAGTATAACTAGTAGTCTGGAATTTCAAATTAGAAACCATCTTCAATAGCAACCTCATCAGCAACTGCATTTTGCAATCCCTAATAATATAAGATATAGTATGCCAAATCCATTATACTCATTGGTTTTAAAAACTTATCGAAACAGATACTCAACATTTCCAGACACCATTATGAACTTCAAAACATCGACATTCTATACCTTGCAAATCATTATGTTACATCTTCAAGTTCCGTGCAATCGATTGGTGGACACAAGACTCCAGAATCCTCCACGTTAGAACCTTTGAGTTTACATCGTTCGATTCAATCACTTACCGGATAGTGTAAGCCCCGCATTTCTAGTAGCCGGACAACCCTTACTACAAAAGATCCATGATAGCATGGGAGAATACATCACCCATTAATTGAATATCTTATGAGCGTGTATTACATACCACGCATGGTGTATAATTTACCGTATAATAATCATTGCCTGAAGATATTCGGGCTGAGAAATTACCTTGGTGGGTCTATCACGTAGATTAGGTTAATCAATCGTGATATCATCATGGCTTCCCAAATTGTCTGCATAATTCTTTTATGGATTGAAGTTGTTTTTTATTTAATGAATAAATTAAATGACACAAATTTATTATTATTCTTATTTATACTTAATATTATTCAGAAAATTCTGGTGTGTATTTTTCTTCAAATGTTAGATGAAAATGTATTTGCCATTTTTACCTATCTTAAAAAAAACCCTTTTTATAAAAGATAATTTATGATTTGTTAAACAATGCATTTGGAGAAAGTCGTTATCATATGTTAAAATATGTTTAGATAGAAACAGTAAAAATGGCTGTTATAGTAGAATTTTTATAATTGGTATCCAGGATTTTCTGTTCATACTACTTTTCAATTCAAATTGAATTATATATTACCAAAAAATTAATTGCTTTTCAGTTCACATTTACAAATATTGTAGAATAATTAACAAAAATAAAATGTTTTACGTAAATGTCATCCTATACATATAAAACTTACGGTTTTTTTTTATTGTCTAATATAGTATTGTAAAGCAATATTACATTTTTTTAATATTTTTATTGTCATTGTTATTTTATTAATTATTTGCTTAAATATCTGGCAACAAAGTATAACTAGTCGTGTGATATATCAAATTAGAAACCATCTTCAATAGCAACCTCATCAGCCACTGTTCTTTGTCTCCAATAAAATAAGATATTCTGGAGAAGCATAAGCTTTATTTTTATGCAACTGTTGCTTATCTTCTAGAAACTCTACACTCAAACCAAAGAATCAAAGATTCATTTGCCTCATCAGCAACTGCAATTTGCAATCCACATTAAATTAAGATATAGTATTACAAATCCATTATATCCATTGGTTTTAAAAACTTATCGAAACAGATACTCAGCATTTCCAGACACAATTATGCACTTCAAAACATTGACATTCTATATCTTGCAAATCATTATGTTACATCTTCAAGTTCGGGGCAATCGATTAGTGGACACAAACTCCAGAATCCTCCAAGTTAGAACCTTTGAGTTTACATCGTTCGATTCAATCACTTACCGGATATCGTAAGCTCCCGATTTCTAGTAGCTAGACAACCACTACTACAAAAGATCCCTGATAGCATTGGAGAATACATCACCCATTAATTGAATATCTTATGAGCGTGTATTACATACCACGCATGGTGTATAATTTACCGTATAATAATCATTGCCTAGAGATATTCGGGTTGAGAAATTACCTTGGTGGGTCTTTCATGGAGATTAGGTTAATCAATCATGATATCATTATGTCTTTACAAATTGTCTGCATAATACTTTTATTGACAGAAATTGTTTTTCTTATTTAATAAATTAATTAATTGACGGAAATTCATTATTATGATTATTATTTTATTCTTAATAATATTCGGATCCTTTTTCTTCAAATGTTAGATAAAAATTGTATTTGCCATTTTTACTTGTCTTTTAACCCATCTTTTTTATGAAAAATAATTTTTGGCTTGTAAAACAATGCATTTGGCGAAATGTGTTGTCATATGTTAAAATATGTTTAGATAGACACTTATAGTAGATTTTTATAATTTTTATCTAGGATTTTCTGTTGTATAATTATTTTTTAAATTCAAATAGAATTATATATTACCAATGAAATTAATTGCTTTTCGGTTCACATTATAAGTATAGTAGAATAATTAACAAAAATAAAAAGTGTTACGTAAATGGTATCTTATACATATTGAACTTACAGGAATTTTTAATGTCTAATATAGAATTGTAATGCAATATTACATTTTCTCAATATTTTTATTGTCATTTTTATTTTATTAACTATTTGCTTAACTATCTGGCAACAAAGTATAACTATAATTCAAATTAGAAATCATCCTCATTAGCAACCTCGTCAGCAACTTCACTTTATCCTCAATAAAATAAATTATTCTGGAGTAGCAGAAGCTTTATTTTTATGCAACTGCTGCTTATCTTCTAAAAAATTTACACTGAAAACAAAAAGAATCAAAGATCCATATAGTCTAAGGAAAATCTGGCAACAAAGTCTAACTAATCATGTAGTATTTCAAATTAGAAACCATCTTCAATAGCAACCACATCATCAACATTACTTTGCCATCTCCAATAAAATAAGATATAGTATACTCCATTGGTTTTAAAAACTTATCGAAACAGATACTCAGCATTTCCAGACACAATTATGCACTTCAAAACATTGACATTCTATATCTTGCAAATCATTATGTTACATCTTCAAGTTCGGGGCAATTGATTAGTGGACACAAACTCCAGAATCCTCCAAGTTAGAACCTTTGAGTTTACATCGTTCGATTCAATCACTTACCGGATATTGTAAACCCCGGATTTCTAGTAGCTGGACAACCCTTACTACGAAAGATCCCTGATAGCGTTGGAGAATACATCACCCATTAATTGAATATCTTATGAGCATGTATTACATACCACGCATGGTGTATAATTTACCGTATAACAATCATTGCTTGAAGATATTTGGGTTGCGAAATTACCTTGGTGAGTCTTTCATGAAGATTAGGTTAATCAATCATGATATCATCATAGCGTCCCAAATTGTCTGCATAATACTTTTGTTGATTGAAGTTGGTTTTTATTTAATAAATAAATACAATGACACAAATTCATTATTATATTTTTTTAATTATTAATTATATTCGGAAAATTCTCTTATAAAATTTATTTATTGATAGATAAAAATGTATTTGCCACTTTATATATATTTTAAACCACCCTTCTTATAAAAAATAATTTTTTGGCTTATAAATCAGTATTTGGCGAAAGTTTTTATCGTTTATTAAAATATGTTTAGATAAAAACGTAAAAATGACTCTTATAGTAGAATTTTATAATTTTTATCTAGAATTTTCTATTTGCTTAGTTACTTTTCAAATTCAAATAGAATTATATATTACCAAAAAACTTAATTGATTGTCAGTTCACATTACAAGTATCATAAAATAATTAACAAAAATAAAAAGTGTTGCATAAATGTTATCCTACACGTATAAAAATTACAGAATATTTTATTTGTCTAATGCAGTATTGTAATGAGATTTAATTTTTTTCAATATTTTTATTGCCATTGTTATTTTATTATTTATTTAATTATCTGGCCACAATGTATAACTAGTCGTCTGGTATATCAAATTAGAAACCATCTTCAATTGCAACCTCATCAGCAACTGCACTCTGTCCTCCATGTAATAAGATGTTCTGGAGTAGTATAATCTTTATTTTTATGCAATTGTTGCTAATCTTCTAGAAACTTTAAACTGTATGTCTCTGTCTGTTTAGACTAAAGTGTGCACAAGATGACCGTTGAGCGAAAAACCAAACCAAATATCTTCTAGAAACTCTACACTCAAAACAAAAAGAATCGAAAATTAATACAGATTAAAGAAAATTTAGCAACAAAGTATAACTAGTCATCTGATATTTCAAATTAGGAACCATCTTCAATAGCAACTTTACTTTGGAATCCTAATAAAGTAAAATATAGTTTACCAAATCCTTTATATCCATTGGTTTTAAAAATCTATTGAAACATATATCTATTCAGAATGTCCAGACACCATTATGCACTTCAAAACATTGACATTCTATACCTTGCAAATCATTATGTTGCATCTTCAAGTTCCGTGCAATCGATTGGTGGACACAGACTCTAGAATCCTCCACGTTAGAACCTTTGAATTTAGATCGTTCGATTCAATCACTTACCGGATAGTGTAAGCCCCGTATTTCTAGTAGCCAGACAACCCCTACTACAAAAGATCCATGATAGCATTGGAGAATACATCACCCATTAATTGAATATCTTATGAGCGTGTATTACATACCACGCATGGTGTATAATTTACCGTATAATAATCATTGCCTGAAGATATTCGGGTTGGGAAATTACCTTGGTGGGTCTATCACGTAGATTAGGTTAATCAATCGTGATATCGTCATGGCTCTCTAAATTGTCTGTATAATACTTTTATTGATTGAAATTGTTTTTTTTATTTAATTAATATATTCATTATTATTCTAATTTAATTATTAATATTATTTGGAAAATTCCTTTATGTATTTTTCTACAAATGTTTGATAAGTGAAATGGAAAATACATTTCTATCTTTTAAAGAACCTTTTTTATAAAAAATAAATTTTTGGCTTATAAAACAATGCATTTGGTGAAAGTTGTTATCATATGTTAAAATATGTTTAGATAAAAACAGTAAAAATGACTCTTGTAGTAGGATTTTTATAATTTCTATCTAGGATTTTCTGTTTGCATAATTACTTTTCAAATTCAAATAGAATTATATATTACAAAAAAATTAATTGCTTTTCAGTTTATATTACAAGTAAGTATCGTAGAATAATCAGCAATATAAAAAGTGTTATATAAAGGGCATCCTATACGTAAAAAACTTAAATAAGTTTTTATTGTCTGTGGCAATATTGTAATGTAATTTAATTTTTTTTTCAAGGTTTTTATTTTTATTAACTATTTTATTAACAATTCCTTTATATATTTTAGATTAATTGGCATTAATTTTTAATGTATGTTTTATTGATTTGTTTAAACTTGTATCTGTAATGTGTGGTGCTTATGTATAGTGTTTATGTGTGGTGATTATATTGAGGTGGGGCTTATGTGTGGGACTTATGTATTGAACCTGTTTTTGATAAATAAAAATGATGTAACTCATAATATTTTGACAAAAATAAAAAACTTTTATTAGATTTAACTTCGTATCTTCGAAAAATTTGTATCTTTTCACCAATCCGTATTCTTTAGAAAAACTTTCTTTCATAGAATTTTTACTCATAAAATTATGGGTATTGTTTTTTTTTATTTCCTAGACCACTTTCAACATTTTTTAAATGCAGAATGTAATCTTCTAAATATATAAAAAAAAATATATCGTTTTTTGTTTCAGAACAAAAACAGATCTAAAAGCAAAAGTTCTTTTATCTTTTCATTCGAACTTTATGAAAAAGAAATCGTTTGATAATCGATGTGACATGAAATAGCACACAACTCAACTCAAATAGCAAAAGATATTTTGTATGGAACATTTTATTTGCTTCTTTTATTTTCATTCGACGCTTTTGAAAAATCTCATTTTCTCTTTGGTTTAACAGGGTGGAAATGTAAAAAAGCTCATATGTAGAACACTAAAATCTCCTTTTCTAGATTCGTAAATTTTTGATCGATCTTTTTGTTTTGTTTTATGTTTCTACTTTTTTTTTATCAGCTGTCTTTTCTTGTTTCCCTTTTAAGTTTTTTGCTGGTGTTGCTTATATCTGAATCAACAAAGAGCAGATGATAAAAAGGGATGGTTCAGACGACTTTTTTCTCAGATTTCCTAACCTCTATACCTATTTTCATCTGCGTGAGTGAATTGCTTTAGTGAGTGGTTATAGAAAATGCAGCAAGAGTATATAGAATGGAAAAAAAATGGCGAAAGAGTATCGTTATGAATTTTTATATTGGTTTCCTCGACGGTTTTTTATTTCATAAATGGGTTTGTTACAATTGGTAAGCTGATAAAATTTTGAAGGGATTTAAATTTTAGTGCTTTGAAAAATGGTAGAATAATTCACGACGAGGTTTTGCATTTCGTATCAATTAATGCTAAAGAAAATAAAAATTTATTTCAGAAAAAAAAATTTTTTAATTTGAATTATTTTTAATTTTTTATTTTTATTATTTTCTTTGTTCTCCTGTACTTTATATATGTACTGTATATACTATATATATGTAAGACATATGTTCTTAATATTTTTATCTGTGCTTATTTACGTTTAGTATCATCGTTTTACTTTGGTTGCAATAATGTACCATTGTTTACATCTGATTCAAAATTACACCCATTCATTGTATTCTTTTTACAACATTTTATTCTCGTTCCAAAATTGCTTTAGTTATCTATCACTAAAAATTTTATTTATCTGCATTTATCTTATTGCAATATTGTACCATTGTTTATATCTGATGCAAAATTACATCCATTCATTATCTTCTTTGAACAATATTTTATTCTTATTTCAAAATTGCTTTTGTTATCTATTAATGATATTTTATTTATGTGAATAAATTTTGGTTCCAATATTGTACTAATGTTTACATCTAATACTTGTTGCAATATTGTACAATTGTTTACATGTAATGCTTTTTGCGATATTGTACCATTGTTTACATATAATCTTGGTAGCAATATTGTACTATTATTTACATCTGATGCAAAATTACATCCATTCGTCATATTCTTTTTTACAACATGTTAGTCTTGTTTCTAAAATTGCTTTAATTATTCATTACTTAAATTTTATTTATCTGCATTAATCTTTTCACTTTATTTTGTAACAATGTACTAATTGTTACAGAAAACAAATTTCCATTGTAACATTATATTAAATCTTCAAATTACATTGCATTAATCCAATGATTGCATTGTATCAAATGTACAAATCTAATGTTCTCATCTATGGTGGCTGCAACAAAAGGAAAGATTGTTAGTGATGACTCGCTGTGCTAAGGTTGGCACGTGCTTCAATTATGTAGGGCGAAGAATTATCGAACTGCAAGTTCGGTTGTCTCCCGGCCACGAAACAGCGCCCTAATGACAGTCTTCCCATCCATCTCTTTCCCAAACAGAAAAAAGACCACTCGGAATTAACAGTGAATGCATCACGAAAAAAAAGTTTCGGTTAACGACCATTTGAATGAGTACGGGGTGAAGCTTTGAAAAAATAATTCAAAAATGACCCTTAAACATGATTAGTGGAATGTAAATGCCCCATGATTAAAATAAACATTCTGATTCCTTGGACATTGAATTATTATTTCCAAATTGTAGCGAGATTACATTTTGTTACAATGTTATACATATATTTCATCTCATTTTAATATGTTTATCTGTTTTTATTGGCATTAAGGTTTTACTTTGGTGGCAATGTTGTATTATTGTTTACATCCGATGCAAAATTACTTCCATTCGTTATTGTCTTTTTTACAACATTTTATTCTTGTTTCAAAACTGCTTTTATTGTCAATTACTAAACATTTTGGTTATCTGAATTAATCTTGGTTGCATTATTGTACCATTGTTTACACCTAATGCAATATTATATTCATTCATTATATTGTTTTTACAACCTTTCATTTTTGTTTCAAAATTGCTTTAGTTACCTATAACTAAAAAGTTTATTTATCTGTATTAATCTTATTTGCAATATAGTACCATTGTATACATATACTCATGGTTGGAATATTGTACCATTTTACATCGGATTCAAAATTGCATCTATTCATTATATTCTTTCTCCAACATTTTATTCTTCTTTCAAAATTGTTTTAGTTATCTATTACAAAACATTATATTTATCTAAATTAATCTTTTGACTTTATTTTATAAACTGTGTACTAATTATTTGCAGTAGGTTACAGAAATCAATATCCAATGTAACATTATATTAAAACTTTAAATCACATTGCACTAATCCAATGATTGTGCTGTATCAATGTATAAATCTAATTTCCTCCTCTATGGTAGCTGCAACAAAAGGAACAATTGTTAGTGATTGCTCACTGTGCTAAGGTTGGCACGTGCTTCAATTATGTCGGACGAAGAATTATCGAACTGCAAGTTCGATTACATGCAGGCCGCGAAACAGCGTCCTAATGATAGTCGCCCGATCCATCTCTTTCCCAAACAGAAAGAGACCACTCGGAATTAACAGTGGAAGCTTCAGGAAAAAGGTTTCGGTTAACGACCATTTGAATGAGGTCTAGTAGGACGGAATCGATACTATGTTCAAAATTAATAGTTGTTCTGTAAGAGAAACTTTGTAGTAATAAAATGTAATCATTCTCGTATGGTTATCAAAAAAGTAGATATTGTTTCGTCTCTGTTATATATAAAATGGGCAACAAACTTTTTTTTGCAATTTGGCCCATTACGGTCTGAAGTGGATATTTTCATATATATATATGTGTGTGTGTGTGTGTGTGTGTGTATTGAAAAGAATTTTAGAAAAAAATGTATGACAAGGACATGTATCCATTGAAAGGATGTATGAGAAAGAAAAGGAGAAAGAGATCATTGCTTTAGGGCATTTGAGTGTCGTATGGGAGAAAATCCGGAAAATATCTTTCCAAAGCATCTTGGAAGCGCGACGTTCTTACAGATTATCGTAACTCCCACTGAGATCATTGTTTTTGATAGCAGTGACTACAATGAACTTCACCAACGGGATTTGAACTTTAAATCACATTGCACTAATCCAATGATTGTGCTGTATCAATGTATAAATGATTTCCTCCTGCATGTTAGCTGCAACAAAAGGAACAAATGAGTGAGTCACTGTGCTAAGGTTGGCACTGCCTATGTCTGTTTGTTTATTTTTTCATTCATTTCTGGTGGAGAGGATAAAATACGCAACTAGAGTGATAGAGAGCTAAAATTCGAATCCACTATTAATTCCGTTGTTGTTCCTACTTAAAAAAAAAAGGAAGGGCTCTATGCCTATTGTGGCATCAAGTAAAAGCGCCTATCATCGACAATCACAGTCTGCCACGTGATAATTTTAGTTTTTCTTTCGTACGATACGCAAATGTGAGACAATAATTCGTAAAAGTCTTCCTTGAAAGGCAATGCCCTTCCTGGTAAGTCTTTCTGTGGGCTACTTTGGTTTCACAAAGGTGGTTTCCACCTGTTATATTAAAATCTCACTTCATAGAACGTTAGAGAATATGATTTAACAAAAAAAGACTATATTTGTAAAAATATAATAGTAAACTAAAATATTCTTCGATTTTTGAAGGATTTTATTCTATAACGTGCTTTTCACACGTCTTTTTGTTGTTCATCAGTAAAGGTCTCTTATACAGTATTGTATACTAAATATTCTATATTCCATGTCGTGTTTATCACACGTTATAGAAGATAGAACGGGGCCTGATTGCCGAGTGGCTAGCGCTCTGGCCCTCGGTACCACAGGTTTCGGGTCGAATCCCGGCGGTGCCATGGAAGTTTGTAGTGGTTCGGAATCCATTTCAAGCCGTAGGTCCCGGTCTCCTATGACTGTAAGAACGTCACGGAGCTAAAGTCAGACTTCTACCTACGGGTGGTCCATCACAACAGAAGCTGCTTCCTTCCCCTTCAATCATGAGTACGTAAGGGCTCGTGGGCTTGGCCAACCAAGTGGGATAAGAAACAACAACAACAAAAGATAGAATATTTAGTATCCGGTAGAAACTCATTGTATAAGGGATACGATATTTACCGATGAACAGCAAAAAATGACTATATTTGTAATAATATAATTATAAACTAAAATATTCCTCGATTTTTAAAGAATTTTATGCTATGGTGTGAGTTAAATACGTATTGGGCATAGAATATTTAGTACCCGATATTGTGAGAGATATTCACTGATGAACAGCAAAAGATGACTATAATGTAATATATTCTTCGAATTTTTAAATAAAGCAGTATAATATAATTATTTATGCTGTAAATATAACGAACCTCCTTGAAAACCTTAACATGCAACGTAATTTTTTCGCATTTAATTTAAAATAAGTATTAGACTGATTTGTTTTTGATAATGAAGGTTTTTGAGTAGATTCCAAAAAATAATGATAAATGGATAGACATTCAAACATGCATTCTCATTTATCACTGTCATCCGCTTAAAAAAATCTAGTTTTTGTTTTTAGATCAAGACAGATTTCAGGGGTGTATGAAGTATCTATCAAATATGCTGACATAAAAATCAATACGCATTTCTAGTGAAATTTATAAAAGACTCGAAAGCCCTTCATTTTAAAAATTAAAATTAGTTTATGCATAATATATGAAAAATGATCAACTCTTTTTTTTTACGTATGATATATATGGAACTTATTTATAATAGTATATAAGTATTGTCACCTTGCTTCCTAATATGCTCTGGAAAGAGCGCTGTTCGCGCCTACGAGCAAGGATACCCCTAGCGGCGAAAAAAGTGTTGTGTACACATGCGCCTGCGTGCGCATAAGTCCAAGTCTGAGTCAGTGTAATGCCAGAGAGGCAAGAGTGAACAGCATGGCTTCGAGTGGCTGTGACTGTCGGGTAAATAATATGATTGTTACGTTTTAAACCTTTGGTTTTTATTGTGTTAGTGTGAGTGTGATACAGTCCGCTAAATAAGATGCTTGAGTGCTATTAACGAGAACAAGCGCCTTTTGTGGCTTTCAGCAGAAATGATCAATTGCCCTTCAGACTCTCATCAGAAAGGAAGTATATTTCGCGCACCCTGCGCATAGTTGAGTATCGGGTATTCGGGTCAGAAGTGGAGTCCTTCCACGAATCTATAATTATATGTCTTAAAATGTGTTAAATATTCTGTGTCTCTAATTTTGTGTGTGTGTGGTGTTAGTAAAGCTGCGAGTTCACCAAAATGTGTATCAAGTATCTCAACCCAACCACACCGTAACAATATGGCTGCCCAAACCTGCACACTACAGCATTTAAATAATTTAGTAGTACTTTCTAAATTTAATTGAAATTTCATTTCCTCATTGTTTAAATTGATGTTTGATACATTAAAAATTATATTGGTTATTAGGTTTATTTAAATTTTAATTATAAATAATAATTTATTAGTGGTGGAAAATTACAAATAACGTTTAGAAAGGTATTATTAATCGTTATATATTTTTTTAATAAACGCATTTCGGAATATATATATTTATAAAATAAAATAGAGTTTCTTTAATTGCGTTATAAACAATTGCAATAAAAAATACTTTGTAGAATAATTATTTAGTAATACTTTACAAATTTAATTATCTAATAATATAAATGACAAAAAAAAAAAAAAAGCTTTTAATAGAACATATATATAAATTAATAAAACACTAGGTAATTTTTTGAAATTCCTTTTATAGTCTGTGATTAAAATTCAATTTAAAAATGATTAAACTGATTAACGCTATAATAATTTATTGATTCACGCTGTGATTCAGGCTATACTGAAATTACTTTATAGTTTGAGATTCACGCTATGGTTTAAAATGATTTGGTTAAAATTAATTTTAAAAAAAGTATAAATCTATTTCAACAGAGGTTAGACGAGCCTGAATGGTCCAGTGACTGGCGCTCGGTACCATGGTATTCGAGTCCTGGCTGTGCCATGGATATTTGTAGTGATTAGGAATCCACTTTAAACAGTAGGTTACGGTCTAATATGAGAGTAAAGTGTTGTTTTAAGGTTTAGTCAGTGTTCAGGTCTGGTGTAAGCTTTCCTGCACCAGAGGGATTAGTAACAACAACAACAATAACAATAGAGGTTAGATCATATAACATAATTACAAATTGTAAAAAATGTATTATTTTTTTGAATATTCATTTTAATTGGGATAAATCACAAATTTTCCACTTCTTTATAAAGGCACAAACCTTTGCTGTACGAAATCATAAATCCTACAAAATAAATAAAATAAAAATGTTGTTTATCGATACAATTTAAAAAATAACTTATATTATTATGTTGTTGTTCTAATGCAGCTGATAATGCATAGACAGTTAATCTTTATGTCATAAGCAAGGGCTGCTCCGCTGTTACTCCTTTAGCACTACCTAGGGGGACACGTGTAGCTTGAAGATGTGCTACGGATGCGAGTAACACTACCCCTACAACGCTATGCATTCGTATTAGATCGGGACCTACGATTTAAAGGGAATTCTGAACCACAAATACCATACATGTCACAGCAGTTACTCGAACCCTGTGGTACCGAGACCCAGAGCGCTAGTCACTCGGCCATCAGGTCCTTAAATCCTAAAAAATAAATAAAATAAAAAAAGTTATTTTTCGATACAATTTTAAGAAAAATATATATATATATATATTATATATTTTAAAGAAACTGATCACTGCGTAATAAATCTTAAACATTTTTTGAGGCACCACTGTTTTATACCTATGTATCTGAATTTACAATAACCAAATTCCCGTCTGTCCATTTCCTTGTTTAGAGTCGGATACATCCATTCGATAAATTTCTTCTGGGACATATCCATTTCCTGGCAACTAAGCTACGAAAAAGAAGCTAAGAAAATTTGTGTTCCTTTTTTATCAAAGGGCCAGGTTACCACGGGTGCAAGTGGATACGTGCAGTGTTCTGTGAATTGATTGGCCGAGTGTCTAGCGCTCGGTACTACAGGTATCAGGTTCGAATGCCGACGGTACCATGGATATTTGCAGTGGTGCGAAATCCTCTTTAGGCCGTAGGTCTAAGGCCTAAAGTGGATAGTAGGTTCGTCTAACATGACAGTAGAGCATTCAATGTAGTGCTAATAACCTTATCCTGTAAAAAGGAAAATATCTCCTGTTTCGAAATCTTCCAGTAAGCAGACGGTCTTGCCCACTTTGGGCCTGTTGCGCCAATAATGAAGAAATGTCAGATAAAATATTGCTTTGTGAAAGAAGTATTATCTTTTTTAACAATCATTTTAATCGGGATAAATCGAAATATTTCTCATTTTTTTATAAAGCCCTAAATCTTTGATATAATAAATCATGTTTTAATGCAGTTGGCGAACACTTAGACAGCTGTCTTGGATGCCTTAAGCCAAGCGTTGTACGGACGTTACTCACTTAGCACTGTCCAGGAGGTGCGTGTTGCATGAAGATAAGCTACGGACGCGGTGTAATAATACCCCCGCAACAATCTACGATCATATTAGACAGGGACATACGATTTAAAGTGGATTCCGAACCACTACAAACATCTATAGTACCACCGAGACTCGAACCCGAAATCTGTGATATCGAGGTCCTGAGCGCTAACCACTCGGCCGTTCAGGCCCTTACTTATATTATTATAAATCGATATATTTTAAAATATTTATCTGAATTTTCAATTTTTCAAATTCTCGCCTGTCCATCTCCTTGTTTTGAGTCGGATACAGCACTTCGACACATTTCTCTATGTTCCCCGGCAACTAAGCTCCGAAAGAGGAATGTAATATTTATTCTTTTTTTTCGCAGGCCAGGTTACCACGAGTGCAAGTGTAGGATCCGTGCAATGTTCTGTGAATGGATAAACGAGCAGCACGAGAGAGAAGGGGCATTTTTATTCCTCGGGTAAAAATAGATTCATCGATTCCGGTCGACTGGCTCCTCCAAATAAATGTTTTTGTGCTTAAAATTCAACGTGCTGCAATTTGTATTGGGATATTTGTTACATTTTTATACATGCAGAAATTCACTCGGATAGGAACGGATTTAAAAAGGTGCATGTCACTTAAAAATGGGAAATTAATTTTTTAAAGATTTTATGGCATATTTTTCTTTTTTTTTAATTTAGCATCAAAATAATCATTAGTATTTCACAAGATGTTAGTTAAAAACAAATATTTACTGAAAATTCATAACATTGAGTTGTAATTTTTTAAATAAATTATTTACATAGAAAACAGCAACATAGAATCCAGTCACAAATGACATTGGGCAGAAGTGTTCAATGTTATTGCACAATCCAATGTGATGTGTATGTAATCTCCAATGTTATTGCACAATCCAAATCGAAGTGTATCCAATGTTATTGCACAATCCAATTCGATGTATATCCAATGTTTAGTGGTATTGCACAATCCAATCTGATGCGTATCCAACGTCCAATGTTATTGCCCAATCCAATCTGACGCGTATTAAATATCCAATGTTATTATCCAATCCGATGTGTACCCAATGTCTAGTGGTATTGCACAATCCAAATCGAAGTGTATCCAATGTCCAATGTTATTGCAAAATCCAATTTGAAGGGCAAGAAATCCTAAACCTTTTTTGCGGCATCACTGTTTCATACTTATGCATCTGAATTTTCAAATAACCAAATCCTCGTCCATCCATCACCTTGTTTAGAGTCGGAAACATCCATTCCATATATCTCTCTCCGGGACTTATCCGTTTCCCGGCAACTACGCTCCAAGAGTAGAGGACATTTTTATCCCCTTTTTTTTCCACGGGGCCAGGTTACCAGCAGTGCCGGTGAATCCGTGTAGTGTGTCTGTGAATTGATAAACGGGCAGCACGAGAGAGAAGACGCATTTTTTATTCATCGGGTAAAAATAGATGCATCGATTCCGGTCTACTGGTGCTTTTATTTTGTGCTTTTATTTTGTGCTTAAAATTCAACGTGCTACGATTTGCATTGGGATAATCGCTACTTTTTTATGCATGCAGAAATTTTCTCGGATAGTGTGAACGGATTTAAAAATATCAATGTCATTTTAAAATGTGCAATGAATTTTTAAAAATATTTTAGAGCAAATGTTTCCCTTTTTTTATTTGAGTCTCAAACTAATCACTTCGTGTTCCACAAAATGTAAGTTAAAATCGAAAATTTAGTGGAAATTCATAATATTGAGTTATAACTTTTAAAAGGAAGTATTTAGATAGAAGACATACACTGAAGTGACAAAAGTCATGGGATACCTCTTAATATCGTGTCGGCCCTCCTTTCGCCCGGCGAAATGCAGCAACTCGACGTGGCATGGACTCAACAAGTCGTTGGAAGTCTTCTGCAGTAATATTGAGCCATGCTGTCTCGATAGACGTCCATAATTGTGAAAGCGTTGATGGTGCAGGATTTTGGGCACGAACAGACCTCTCGATGATGTCCCATAAATGCTCGATGGGATTCATGTCGGGCGATCTAGGTGGCCAGATCATTCGTTGGAATTGTCCAGAATGTTCTTCAAACCAAACGCGAACAGTTGTGGCCCGGTGACATGGCGCATTGTCATCCATAAAAATCCCATCGTTGTTTGGGTACATGAAGTCCATGAATGGCTGCAAGTGATCTCCAAGTAGCTGAACATAAGCATTTCCAGCCAATGTTCGGTCCAGTCACACCAGAGGACCAAGTCCATACAATGAAAAAACAGCCCAAACCATTACGGAGCCACCACCAGCTTGAACAGTGCCGTGCTGACAGTTTGGGTCCATGGCTTCGTGGGGTCTGCGCCACACTCGAACCCTACCATCAGCTCTTACCAACTGAAATCGTGACTCATCGGACCAGGCCACGGTTTTCCATTCATCTAGGGACCAACCGATATGCTCACGTGCCCACAAGAGTCGCTGCAAGCGATGTCGTTCTGTCAGTAAAGGCACTCGAGTCGGTCTTCTGCTGGAATAGCGCAAGAAAGCCAAATTTCTCCGCACAGTTCTAACAGACAAGTCCCTTGTACGTCCCACATTGATTTCTGCGGTTATTTGACGCAGTGTTGCTTGTCTGTTAGAATTTACGACTCTTTGCAGATGTCGCCGGTCTCTGTCGTTAAGTGCAGGTGGTCGACCACTGCGCTGTCCATGGTGGGATGTTATGCCTGAAATTTCATACTCTCGGCACACTCTTGACACAGTGGATCTGGGAATGTTGAATTCCCTAATGATTTTCGAAATGGCATGACCCATGCGTCTAGCTCCAACTAACATTCCGCGTTCAAAGTCTGTTAATTCCCTTCGTGCGGTCATCATCACGTCAAAACCTCTTCACATGAATAACTTGAACAGAAATGAAAGCTCTGCGAAAGCACTGCGCATTTATACCTGTTCTACGCTATGCTACTGTCATCTGAAAATTTGCATATTGCTATCCCATGACTTTTGTCACTTCAGTGTATAACGCAATATCTAGTCACAAATAACATTGGATCGAAATATCCAATGTTATTGCACAATCCAATCCGATATGTATCCAATGATATTGCACAATCCAAATCGAAGTGTGACCAATGTCCAATGTATCCAAGTCTGTACATCTCCGTGTTTAGAGTCGGATAAATAGATCAATTCGATGCATTTCTCTATGGGACTTATCCATTTCCCGGCAACTAAGCTCCGAAAGAGGAACGAAATTTTTATTTCTTTTTTTTTTTCACGGGCCAGGTTACCACCAGTGCGAGTGGATACGTGCTGTGTTCTGTGAATTGATAAATGAGCAGCAAGAGAGAAGGAGCGTTTTTTATTCCTCGGGTAAAAATAAATGCATCGATTCCGGTCGACTGGCAGCTGAGGATAGAAAAGGCTCCTCCAAATAAATGTTTTTGTGCTTAAAATTCAACCTGCTTCAATTTTCATTGGGATAATCGCTATTCTTATGCATGCAGAAATATTGTCAGCTTTGGTTGACTGGCTATAGAAATATTACTCGGATATTGTCAGCAGATTTAAAAATATGAATGTCATTTTAAAAGGGGCAAAGAATTTTTTAAAATATTTTAGAGCATGGTATTTTGACATATTTCTTTCTTTTTTTTTATTTCAGCATCAAAATAATCATTATTATTTCATAAGATGTAAGTTAAAAACACAAATTTACTAAAACTTCATAATATTGAGTTATAAAAATTTTAAAGAAATTATTTACATAGAAAACAATAACGCAGAATCTAGTCACAGATAACATTGCGCAGCAATGTCCAACGTTTTTGCACAATCCAATCCGACGTGTATCCAATATCCAATATTATTGCACGATCCAATTCCATGTGTATCCAATGTTATTTTACATTCCAATCCCTTGTGTATCTAATGTTGTTGCACAATCCAATCCGATGTGTATCCAATGATTAATGTAGATAAATATTGACAGTAAAATCGCAAAAAGGACCAAATGTTTCGATATATAGTTGATAAATTCATCCAAACCTCCGAGTAAAGACTTACATTTCTTTTTTAAAGCGTGTTTGCCGATGAATATTCGTACTATCTAATAGCAGATTTTTGGCGTTATACTCATTATAAAGTTTGTTCACTTGCAGTTGCCTACATCTACAGAGATTTTTCACTTATTATTGTTTACAACTGCAGGGGTTGTTGAACTCAAGGTTGCATGGGTAAGGATAACATTTAAAATTCCCATACTCAGTTAGGATGGTTTTGTTTGGTTTGTCGCTCTACTGTCATTTTTTTGTACACTTTAGAATAATCAGACCAGGATCTATAGTTTGACCTGGAACTACTGACAAACATCCATGCAACTGCCAGGATTCGAACCTGAAGATTATGGTACCCAATTAGGAAGAGTATTAATAAACAATCGTAGAGAAAGACATAAAGCCTGTGAAAAAATGTTAAAACGCTTTTGATCCAAAACCTTTTATGGCACGGGTGACATTTAGTATTCCAGAACTTTGTCCTGAGACTATTCTCCATTAAAACGGCACCAGATATGTAACATAGTCAACATTATGCAGGAATAAATCTCAGAAAGCTTACAATATTCCTCCTCGGCACCAGATATGTAACATAGTCAACATTATGCAGGAATAAATCTCAGAAAGCTTACAATATTCCTCCTCGGCACCAGATATGTAACATAGTCAACATTATGCAGGAATAAATCTCAGAAAGCTTACAATATTCCACCTCGGCACCAGATATGTAACATAGTCAACATTATGCAGGAATAAATCTCAGAAAGCTTACAATATTCCACCTCGGCACCAGATATGTAACATAGTCAACATTATGCAGGAATAAATCTCAGAAAGCTTACAATATTCCACCTCGGCACCAGATATGTAACATAGTCAACATTATGCAGGAATAAATCTCAGAAAGCTTACAATATTCCACCTCGGCACCAGATATGTAACATAGTCAACATTATGCAGGAATAAATCTCAGAAAACTTACAATATTCCACCCATATTTTGCCCTTGCAATTTGAAACGGTCACCTTAAGAATTATTTATGGATGATTCCTTCCGTCTTCTCTCCTCTTTGAAACCAATGGAAGGACTTTCTACACGTTGGATTTCTCATAGCTGTCAAAAATATCAAATCGAAATATGATGTCAAACCGAAAGTTTCCTTCACGGTTTGACATCGCTATTCATTTTTCAAATAGGTTATAAAATTTATAACTCTATCGATGTGATTTCAACTCTCTCTGGAATATTGTGAGTTATATTTTTTTTTGTAATATTTGTATAATTTTCTGACATAAAAAATATTTAATGCATGAAATGATAACATATTCCACATTTGTTTCGAAAATCAACAAATGTATCATAAATTTTCCGTCAAATATGTCACAAAACTTACATCAAATGCATAATATTTTTTCCAGAGTTAGATTATATAGCGGTCGATTATGCGATGGCCAGGTGACTAGTGCTTGGTACCATACTTGGTTTAGAGCCCGAGTCCCACCGTTGCTTTGGATATTTGTAGTGGTTCAAAATCCACTTTAAATCATAGGTCTCGGTATAATATGATTGTAAGCATTGGGCGTAGGACTGATAATCCTACCTCGTAAAAAAAAAAAACATCTCATGTTTCAGAATCGGCCAGAAGGCTTTGGCCCACCATGGGGCTGTCGTGCCATTGAAGAAGCTTATAACATAGTATCTGATTGCAAGAAAAGTAATAAAAATTAAAAAAAATTACAGTGCGTGGTAAGTAAAACAATAATCATTAAAAAAATATTAACTATATGTAAAGGGTTTTGACACAAACAATCTAAATAATATACATAAATATTATTACACTATAACTCCTTGTTAATGAGCGTAATTACGTAAACTAGTTACAAGTAGTTGCAAAATTTGGAGTATATATATTGGCTTATCTGTCAAAAACTTTGATTAAATGTATTGCCATATAAATAAACGTGATTTTTTTTTAACTGACTGAGGCAAAATTATAAAGACATGTTTATTAAGAAAAGACTTCATTGCTCTGAAAATAGCTAAATTTGTTTATGAAAAAAAGATTTATTTGATATTAAAAAACAATTTTCCGTAGATTAATTTGCATTTGTGAAGTAAAACTGTAGAGCTACCTAGCAGAATTACCTTAGAATTAGTTACTACGATTAATTTATATGAAAAGGAAATATGTGTATTTATTGTATTTTTATAAAGATAAAAAACAGTTTATCTTTTTTTTATCATTTATAGATAAAGCAAAATTTATTCTAGAATAACTTGACTAATAAGATATATGAATGCAATATCCATAAATGACATAATTAATCCTGAATTAATTTACTAATTAGATAAATATATTATCTGTAAACAGCATAATTTATTCTGGAAAAGCTAACTAATAAAATATGAGAGGGGAATACCTGAAAGTAGCATACTTACCTGGAATAAGTAATTGATAACATATGTGAATAAATATGGAGAGGAGCGAGAAAAGGAGCATGAAATATACGTGAGGAGCATAATGAATATGGGAACATAATACATGTAAGATATATTATTTTCAAGTTATGAATTATTGATATTAACGTTTTGTTTGCTGTTATTATCTATAACTTTATTAGAACTCAAACCATATAAATTTGGCCACTTACCGCAGAAAAAAAAATTGTAAACAAATCAAAATTACAAATGGAAAAGGCCGGACATTTTTAACAAAAATTACCCAAAAGCCTTAAAAGTAATTAAAAACAATTTAAATGTTCTGAGGATATTAATTTAAAAAGCTAAAAGCACCCTAATAAAAATCAGTGGGATCAGGATATGTTTTCTGTGGCCCTCCAGTAAAGAATACACTAATTACCATTCTTTTGTAAGTTAGAGTCCAGTCCCGAGCAAACAAGTAGATAGGCCTTATTTATTTTCTCTGCCTTACATAAAACACATATATCAGAGTTCACAATCCCTATTTTGGCCAGATGTCCAGCCAGGCAGTCATGTCCAGTTCTTAATCTAAAGTTGGCAACGGCCACTTTGCGAGTTTTTCCACTCAATTTTTTTCAGTCATCCCCGATTATCTTCCATACTTTTTCTTTGGTGTTAGATAATAATTCACTAATACACGATGGCTTAATTTTGTCCCGGATAGTTCTCGTAAAAGTGTCAAGAGGATTAGGATACTATCCAAGTAGTTCTCCAAGTTTTCAATTCCTTCTATTAGCTCACACTCTCCCAATATATATCTTGTTCAAATTTTCAATCGTTCATAAACTACTTTTTATTGATCCACTCAAGTTCAAATAAATTTTTTTTTAACTTGGAGTGGATGGCACTTGATGTTAATACAGTTTTCTCAAATATTGATACATTAATTTTAGTTTTTTTTAGATTTAAGTTGCATATATCTACCAATAGATGGCGCCAGATAAACTTAAAAAAATAAATGAAAATTGTTTATAAAGGACTTTCTGCAATAGCCAGATGAAAAAAAAAGTAGAAAATTGTTTATGACTTTTTTTAAAAATTGTTTTTATATTACTTGTTTTTTTGTTGTTGTTGTCAGAAAACCTGCCCTTTCGTTTCCATCCATTCCAACATGTATGGAATCAACTGGAAAATGATATATTTACCATTTTTATTGAGGATAAAAATTTTACCATTCTCATTAAGGGTGTAATGGTTTCCTTTTTGGTATTTAATATTTATTTATAGTATTTAATGGGATAATGATTGTAAGGATGTAGTGATTACTTTTTTATTAAGTGTGTAATGATTTTTTTTGATATTTAAATTTTTATTTATTTAATATTTTCCCTATGTAATGGAAGGGCTGCCTTTTTCAATGGTAAATAGAATGGATTGTGATCTTTTTAGAACTTAGAACATTAAATTAATTAATGAATATTAAAAATCAAAGATGAGCTAAAATGTAAATGTAAATTAAGAATTAAGATACTTATAACAAAATTATATTTCTTATGACATTTGTAACTGTAAAATGTAAGTTAAAATGGGAATTCATATAACCTAGCTTTATTTTTTTTCTTTCATACTTTGGTTATTTTTTAATCTCTATACTGTATTGTTTTCATCAATGTTTAATTTTAAACCTGTATATAAAATAATCTCCCCCCTTATTTTAAGGATTTTGTTGTAAAATACGTTTCATTTTTTTCTAACTTTTTAATAGAAAAAAAAATGGACGTTTTGATGAAAGTTTTATAATTATTCCAAATTTTCGAAAATACCCGTGAAACTAATTATATACATAAAACATTTTTTCGTAACCAATTTCTAATAACTTTTATTAAAGTTAAAATAAAGAATCCTTTTTAGCGAAAAATTACAGTTTTTTTATTTGATTAAATTATAATTTTTTTATCAGAAAAAAATAATAATGAGTTTGAAATAACGAGAAATTTTAAGTAACAGAAGATGCATTTTTATAAAACAATGTCATTATAATTTTTTTTATCTTTTTGTTCTTGTTTACTTCCTTACTTTTAATAATTATTTAGTAAAAATATGCAAGTTAAAATCGATAAAGGTCTAGTGAAATATTTATTAGTATAGTAAAATAGTCCATAAAAATTAATTTGCATAAAAAACATAAAGTAGCGGTTTTGTATTTAGCATTTATCATTCATTATTTATAATAATGCTAACAATGATAATAAATTAATAATGTTTCTATACATTATTATTAATTTATTTATTATAAGGTATTGTAAACTAATAAAGAAGCAGTAGTAGCAATTTTATATATTATGAAACTTCTACTAATATTTCTAATTAAATGTTATATTGAATCTAACTTTGAAATTAAGTAATTTAATTAACTATTACACGTAATTCTATTAAATATTTGTAAAAATAGATGTAACTAATAAAAGTTCATAAACAAATTAAAAAATGTAAGCTAAACATATTTTCCCATTTATTATGGTTCAAACGATCTTCATTAAACTTCATAAAGTCATTAAATAAATCATTATTAAATTTTGTTAATAAATATTATTAAAATAATAAAAATAATTATTAATATTTTATTACATATTTTTTATTACTTTTTCATTTTTCTCATAATTTCGACAGTTAATTTTGATTATTTGGATGCATACATAATGTATTTTTTTAATACGTTAGTTTTCACTTCTTTGGCCATTATAAAATAAATATATTTTATAAAAGTATGATAAATCTCACGGGCCAGAAAAATGTTCAAGGTGGGCCACGGGTTGGTCCCCCTGATCTAAGCCAAGTCCATGAAATGTGTGTTAAACAGACGAGTCATGATAAAGGGTAAAATATGTAGCTTCTTTTTATAATTGACTTTGGGGCACAAAGACATGGGACACCCAAAACTTTACCCCCACCCGAACATTGGGTATCCATTTTAGTCGCATTTTACGATATGTATTATCTATAGAGGGGTTATTCGAACACTGACCCATACGGTAATTTTGATGAGTTTGTAAATTATTCCACAAAACTATAAATATGGAATCAAAATACCATTTATGTTTATTTATGGATTATATCATCTTCATTATTCAGAATATTATGATGTCAGGAATTAAAATAACACATCCTACTTATCTTCATTTAAAAAAAATGGTAGAAGATCATTTAAAATACGGAAAAGTTCTAATACCTATTTTCTTTCTGATTATTATCTTATTCAAATCAAACAAACTTTAACTATATTACTGTGCCGAAAAAGTAAGACAAATTAGGTTTTTTTTAAAAACTCTTTACTTATTCTTCCAAATTTATTTCATTGCCTTCAAAGTAATCCCCTCCGAACACAATGCACTTATGCAAACTTTTTTTCCAATCATCAATGCATGGCTAAAAAGTCATAGGCAGGGATGGCCTTCAAAGCGCTCAGCGATTCACGTTGAATCACTTCAATCGATTCAAAACGGTGTCCCCGGAGTGGTCTTTTGAGTTTAGGGAATAGCCAGAAGTCGCACTATGTGAATACGATGGTTATGGAAGGATATGGGTTTCATTTTTGGCGAAAAAGTCACAAAGAATCAATGCTGTGTAAGCTGGCGCATTCCGTGTTTTCGGTACCAATTGAGATTTCATGCGTTTGAGGCCCAAAATGGAATTGACCGATCCTTTTGAAACTCCAACATCATCAACAAGCGTTCTCGCGTTCTCTGCCTTCTTTGAACTGTTCATACCACTTCTAACCATTTCTTTCCGATATAGGAATGCTCACCGAATGCCTTCTGCAAAGTTCTATACATTTCCGTAAGCAAAATTGAATACAAGTTCTTTGCTCAATTCATTCAGACATTTCAAAAATCGCCGGAATCAGTTTTAGTGTCTCACAAACCCAAGCGTCACTCAAACACTAATGAATATTTTGACGTCAAATTCACACAGATATCAAGGACAGTTCCGGCAATCTAAAAAAGAAAAAAAAAACTGAAATTCCATAAGCCTCGGGAATTTTTAAATTGAAAATGGGTCTTACTTTTTGGACACAGTAGTATATCTGGAATTAAAATAACTCATCATATTAATCATTTTCATTTTTAAAAAAAGTTGTTAAAAGAGCATTAAAAATACGGAACAGTTCTAATTCCCATTTTCTTTCCGATTATGATCTTATTCAAAGGTACACTTAATCAAACAAACTTTAACCAGAACTTCCCCTACCAGAAATAATCCCAGAGAGCTCAAATTTGATCCCCAGGGCTCGTTTCAGTTCATCATTTATGATGCCGATGAGACTGCTTTGATCCCCGCATCGCATAATTTTCAGTGGCAATTGTTAGCTATCAGATTTCCAATTACGGACAACTGATTCGGTGAGGATGTTTATGGCGAGCATTTATGAATATGAATGAATGTTCCATAAACCGGTTTATAATTCACCTGGATATTCCTCCCCATTGGGTAAATAAATGAAACTCATTACGAATTAATAATTATTCATGATATTGATTGTCTGAACTACCTTTGATAGCGATGCTTTTCAATCTGTACTCTTATCGATCTACTCAGTTTATCTATGTAAAATATAGATTAATGATAGAAATAGGGGTTAAATCTGATGATAAAACTTCAAAAGTTATTTATAAATTCAATAGCCGGTATAATTTTACGTTGCCCAGCGCAGACAATATATGTCTTATCTTCTTTATGGCCACAACAGTCCCATGGTGGACTAAGGTCGTCTGCTTACCGACAGATTTCGAGGCGAGGGAGGGCTTCTTTTTACGGAGTAGAGTTGTCATCTGTTCTACAGTTGTATTAGGCCATGATTCCGAACCACTACAAATATCCATGGCACTGCAGGACTCAAATTTGAAGCCTGTGGCACCCTTATATATTTTTTACTTTGGTTAATTTAATTAAGAGAAAATATCAGCAAAACTTCAAAGATACCTCCCAAAAAATTTAATAAATTTACATTCATAAAATAACATTAAACTGAACAGAAGAAGCTATAAGGCCATACATAATTAAAATAAAATTGAACATTTTAAAAATTGATCATGAATTGGATGGCATTTTAATGTTATTAGTGATCACAGTTGAGACGCCAAATAATGAGCCAGCAAATGGCACTAGCCTTCAAGAATTGAATTTTTTTAAATTAAATAATAAGTTTATGCTTTAGTTAAAAAATTTAATAAGACTTCTTCACGATTTTTTGCTGCGCGCCAGATACAACTCCTCACTGAACATTATAGCTTTTAAGTCATGCTGAAGCACATACATACATGCATGCTTGCATGTATGTACTGAAACGTAAATAACTTTATAACTTTAAACATTAATCACTTTTTTATTTCTTTAATATCTAATAGATTTGTTAATTTTCATTAATATATCGTAAAGAAAGAAATCCAAATGTTTCTCATTTTTTTATAAACAAACAAATTTTAATCATGAGACTAGTTTAATTTGATTTCACGCTATCTTCATTATCTCTAGTTGTATAATTATATTTCATTTCTTGAATACACAAATATGTGTGTTACAATGTGAAATATTGTCAATAATATTATACTATGAAATACTGTCGTGCAATTTATGCTATAAAAATATGTGTGTAAATCTAAGTCTAGAGTTCCATTAACGGCTTTGACAACGAAACGCGAAGGATAAGTCTTGGATTTGTGGCAACTGCATTGCGTCTCAATCTCTTCCTTGTTGCCAATTTCTCTGGAATTAATTCTGCACAGCAATTAAATGACTCTAATAAACGTTATTTTGATGCAGTGTCTTTTATTTTTAAGCTATAAAATATTTTCTATAAGCTATAAAATATTTCGATACATTTATCTGAAATATTAATCTCTGATAGTTTAAATAAAAGTAAGTGTTTTAAAATAACTAATAAATCAAAATTATGAATCTAATAAAAGTACAACATATCCCAATTTTTTAATTACATTTTTACGTGCTCATTTTAAAATATTTTTTATTCGACTTTCAAGTTCTAAAATCACATCAATATCTACTTCCTTTTATCTTACATTTCCTTCAATCAATACAAATCCATAGGTTCAACCCTATTTAATAATCGTGCCCTTACTCTTGACTTTCAAAATCGTCAGCTGCAACTGAAAATGATGATTCAGCGTCTTCTCAAGATAAGGATAAAAATAAAAAAGATGAAATACTTAAAAGATTTGTCGAAGTAACCAGCTATTAGTCCGTTCCACTTTCTTGAGTTAACGAAGGGTTTTAAGTAGAGCGAGTTCAACGTTTATTAGAGCCGTTTAACTCCCACTCGGGATTAATTCCAGAGAAATTGGCAACAAGGGAGCGATTGAGACGCAGCGCAGTTGCCACAAATCCAAGACTCAACGGCTTTGACCACGAAACGCAAAGGATAATGAAACTTTAGTTTTAGCTTTGAGAATTTGGTGGGGGAGGGTTAGAGGGAAGGAATTCGTGCTAATGTTGGAAATGTAATTGAGTTACCACCATACTGTCGTGTAGAGATTGTTCTTTTACTGCTATGGTGGTATTATTAGATTGGCTTTAATTTGTTTGCTTCTTATTTCTGTTTACCTTCAAGTGTGATTGTATTCTGTTGATTGCAGCATTGTAAAGTTGCATTTATTGATTTATTTCAAGACTAGATTTTGCAACATAAATTACGAATTTTTCTGAATTATTAATTTAATCTTTATTTAATGTTATCGTTAATCATATGACTAACTTAATGTCATTTCACATTATCTTCATTATCACTAGTTGAATATTATTTATATTTTTTAGTTACTTTGTTTATTTCTTGAGTACTCTAATATGGAAATAATTGGAAATAATTTATATTTATTTATATTGGAAATTATTATAAATTATTTATTTATATTGAAAATTATTTATAATTATTTATATTGGAAATATTGGCAATAATTTTATATTCGGAGATACTGACCAGAAATTTGGTGCTATAAATATATTCTATATCGGTTTATGTAATAATAAATTAATGCATTGAATCTTAAATTAATAATTTCGTGTTACTAGTTTTTTGCAATCGAACCATGCTATTTTTCGGATGATAAAGTATGTTAAATTCAGACTTAAGTTAAATATTTTTATCTTAATTGAAACCTTTGTAACAATATGAATAAGTCTTAGGTTTGTGGTATTTCGCTGCATCTCAATCGCTCCGTTATTGCCAACTCTAATTTAAGCAACTTCATTTTGTGCAAATTTTTTAACTGAATTAAGATGTGGAGGTATTGTGGTTCTTAAAACCACATAGGAACTCCGTAACCGGTACGCCCGTTGCCCGTTATTGCCAATTTCTTTTAAGTTAATCTTGACTAAGAATTAAACGACTCTAAAAAACGTTATTTTGATGCAATATCTTTTACATTTATCCTATAAAATATTAAAATATTTACATAAATTTACCAGAAATAATAATTTCTGTTAAACGAATATTTTTTTTCAAAATAATTAATCAATAATATTGTAAACACAATAACAGTAGAACATTTCCAAATTTTGAAACTAAATTTTTGTACAATTTTGGCAATATGTACATTTCAAAATCATACACTTTATTCAACTTTCAAATTCTAAAACCACGGCAATATTTTATATCCTTTCTCTTAAATTTCCTTCAATCAATACAAATCCATAAGTTCAATCCTACTTAATAATCGTGCCCTTAACGTTTGACATTCAAAACCGTCAGCTGCAACTGAAAATGATGATTCAGTGTCTTCTTAAGATAACGATAAAAAGAAAAAGAAGAAATACTTAAAAGATTTGTCGCTATTAGAAGCCAGCTATTAGTCCGTTCCACTTTCTTGAGTTACTGGAGGATTTTAAGTAGAGCAGGCTCAACGCTTATTGGAGTCGTTTAATTCTTACTCGGGATTAATTCCAGAGAAATTGGCAACAAGGGAACGATTGAGACGCAGCGCTGTTGCCACACATCCAAGACTTATCCTTTGCGTTTCTTGGTCAAAGCCGTTAATGGAACTCTAGAACTTAGCTTTGAGAATTTGAGGGGGGTTAGGGGGAAAGAATTCGTGCTAATGGAGGAAATTTAATTGAGTTACCACTATACAGTCGTGTAGAGATTGTCCTTTTACTGGTATGGAGGTATTATTAGATTAGCTCTAATTTGTTTGCTTCTTATTTCTATTTAACTTCAAGTGTGATTGTAATCTGCGGATTGTAACACTGTAAAGTTGCATTTACTGTTTTGTTTCAAGACTAGATCGTGGAACCACTATAACGAATTTTTGTGAATTTTTAATTTAATCTTTATTTAATGTTGCTGATAATAATAAGATTAAATTAATTGGATTTCATATTAGCATCTAGTTGGATATTATTTATACATTTGTTTTAATTAATCTTTTATTTCTTGAATACTCAAATATGAGTATTATAATGTGAAGTATGGCCAATAATTTAAAATTTAGAGATACTGACCAGAAATCCGGTGCTATAAATATATTCTATATATATTTATGTAATAATAAATTAATGCATTGATTCTTCCATTAAAAATTTCGCGTCACTGGCTATTTCTTTGTAAACTCTTTTATTTTTCAGATGTTGAAATTATTAAAATTCAGGCATTAATTAAACATTTTCATCTCAATTGAAAACATTTATAGCATTATGAATTCTATTATTTTTGATGCAGTATCTTTTATTTTTAAGCTATAAAATGTTTAAATATTTCCTTAAATTTACCATAAGTATTAATCTCTGTTAATTTACAGAAAAGCAATTGTTTTAAAATAATTAATAAATACAAATTGTGAATCTAATAATAGTGCATATTTTCCCAATTTTAAACTAAACTTTTTACATGCATATTTCAAAATCCCACACTCTATCCAACTTTCAAGTTCTTTAATCGCATAAATATTTGAATCCTTTTCACACACATTTCCTTCAATCAATACAAATCCATAAGTTCAAAACTACTTAATAATCGTGCCCTTAATTTTGACATTCAAAACCGTCAGCTGCAACTGAAAATGATGATTCAGTGTCTTCTTAAGATAACGATAAAAAGAAAAAGAAGAAATACTTAAAAGATTTGTCGCTATTAGAAGCCAGCTATTAGTCCGTTCCACTTTCTTGAGTTACTGGAGGATTTTAAGTAGAGCAGGCTCAACGCTTATTGGAGTCGTTTAATTCTTACTCGGGATTAATTCCAGAGAAATTGGCAACAAGGGAGCGATTGAGACGCAGCACAGTTGCCACAGATCCAAGACTTATCGTTGCGTTTCGTGGTCAAAGCCGTTAATGGAACTCTAATTTAGCTTTGAGAATTTGGTGGGGGTTTTTTTAGGGGGGAAGGAAATCGTGCTAATGGAGGAAATGTAACTGAGTTACCACCATACTGTCGTGTATTGTCCTTTTACTGCTATTATTAGAATAGATCTAATTTGTTTGCTTCTTATTTCTATTTAACTTCAATTGTGATTGTATTATGTGGATTGTAGAATTGCATTTATGGCTTCATTTTTAGACTACGGACAAACAAAATTGCTGTTGTAACACAGTTTTTGTGAATTTTTAATTTAACGTTTATCTAATCTTATCGTTAATCATAAAACTAAATTAATTTGATTTCACTTTATTATCTAGTTGAATATGATTTATAAATTTGTTTTAATTACTTTTTTATTTCTTGAATACTCAAATATGGGTTTTACAATGTGAAATATTGCTCATAATTTTATGTTTGGATATACCAGAAATTTCGAGCTATAAATATATGTCATATAAATTTATGTAATAATAAATTAATGCATTGAAACTTACTTAACTTTTAACTTACAGTTAAAATTCCGTTTTCCCAACTTATTGTTTTTCAACCATCTTATTTTTCAGCTGTTAAAATATTTAAAATTCAGATCTTTGTAAAACATTTTTTAATCTAAATTGAAAATCTTTGTAAAAATATGAATTAGTCTTAAAATAATTTAAATATTTCTTGGATTTGTAGTAACTGCGCTGCAACTCAATCGCTCCCTTGTTGTCAATTTCTCTGAAGTTAATCCCGAGTAAGAATTAAACGTCTCTAATAAACATTATTTTGATGCAGTAATTTCATTTTTAAGTTATAAAATATTTAAATATTTCGATAAATTTACCAGAAATATTCATCTCTATTAGTTTAAAGAAAATTAATTGTTTTAAAATAATTAATCAATCAAAATTGTGTTCTAATAAGAGAACAACTTTTCCCAATTTGTTCCCACCTTATTCAACTTTCAAATTCCAAATTCACATCAATATCTACTTCCTTTTCTCTTACAGTTCCTTCAATCAATACAAATCCATAAGTTCAACCCTACCTAATAACCGTACCCTTACTTTTGACTTTCAAAAACCGTCAGCTGCAACTGAATGATGATTTAGTGTCTTCTCAAGATAAGGGTAAAAAGTAAAAAGGAAATATACTTAAAAGATTTGTCGAAGAAACCGACTATTAGTCCGTTCCACTTTATTGAGTTAACGAAGGATTTTAAGTAGAGCGAGCTCAACGTTTATTCGAGTCGTTTAACTCCCACTTGGGATTAATTCCAGAGAAATTGGCAGCAAGGGAGCGATTGAGACGCAGTGCAGTTGCCACAGATCCAAGACTTATCTTTTGCGTTTCGTGGTCACAGCCGTTAATGGAACTCTAGTTTTAGCTTTGAGAATTTGGTGGCGGTGGTGGAAGGGGAGGGGGGGTTAGGGGGTAATGTAATTGAGTTGTCACCATACTGTCGTGTAAAGATTCTCCTCTTACTGCTATGGAGGTATTAAATTAGCTCTAATTTGTTTGCTTCTTATTTCTATTTAACTTCAAGTGTGATTATTCTGCTGATTGTAACATTGTAAAGTTGCATTTATTGCAAGACTATATTGTGGAGAAAGTATTACGAATTTTTGGAATTTTTAATTTAATCTTTATTTAATGTTATCGTTAATCATAAGAATAACTTGGTTGGATTTCACATAATTTTCATTATCACTAGCTGAATATTATTTATAAATTTGTTTTAATTACTTTTTATTTGTTGAATACTGAAATATGTGCTTTACAATGTGAAAAATTGCCAATAATTTTATATTTGGAAATACCGGAAATTTGGTGCCATAAATATATGCTGTATAAACTTATTTAATAACGAATTTATGGATTGAAACTTACAGTTAAAATTTCGTTTTACTAACTTAAGACATCTTATTTTTCAGCTAATAAGATGTTTGAAATTCAAATCGTAATTAAACATTTTTATCTTAATTGATAATATTTGTAACTATGTGAATTTTTCTATTTTGATGTAGCAGTTGTATTTCATAATAAAGTAACTTTCGTTAAAAATTTCATCTTACTAGCTTTTTGTTTTTGAACTATTTTATTTTTAAGATGAAAAATATTTAAAGTTCAGACATTAATTTAATATATAATATATACCTCAATTGAAATCCTTTTTAACAATGTGAATTCTTTTATTTTAATGTAGTATCTTTTATTTTTCTGCTATAAAATGCTTACAAATTTTCATAAATTTACCAGTAATATTAATCTATGGTAAATAAAGTAATTGTTTTAAAATAATAATAAATAAAAATTTTGAATCTAGCACGAGTAGAACATTTCCCAAATTTAATTTTTTTTTTTTTTTTTTTTTTTTTTATGTGTATATATTAAAATACCACACTTTATTCAACTTTCAAATTCTAAAACCACCGCAACATTTGATACATTTTCTCTTACATTTCCTCCAATCAATACAAATCGATAAGTTCAACCCTACTTAATAAGTGTCCCCTTACTTTTGACTTTGAACTAAAAATAACGATAAAAAGTAAAAAAGAAGAAATATTTAAAAGATTTGTCGAAGAAACCAGCTATTAGTCCGTTCCACTTTCTGGAGTTAACGAAGGGTGCTAAGTAGAGCGAGCTCAACGTTTATTAGAGCCGTTTAACTCCCACTCGGGATTAATTCCAGAGAAATTGGCAACAAGGGAGCGATTGAGACGCAGCGCAGTTGCCACGAATCCAAGACTTATCCTTTGCGTTTCGTGGTCAAAGCCGTTAATGGAACTTTAGTTTTAGCTTTGAGAATTTGGTGGAGTTTTTTTTTGGGGGGGGAGGAATTCGCGCTAATGGTGGAAATATAATTGAGTTACCTCCATACTGTCGTGTAGAGATTGTCCTTTTTCTGGTATGGAAGTATTATTAGATTGGCTCTAATTTGTTTGCTTCTTATTTCTGTTTACCTTCAAGTGTGATTGTATTCTGTTGATTGTAACGTTGTAAAGTTGCATTTATTGATTTTATTTCAAGACCAGATTTTCGAACAACTATTACGTAGTGAATTTTTAATTTAATCTTTATTTAATGTTATCGTTAATCATAAGACTAACTTAATTGGATTTCACATTATCTTCAATATCACTAGTTGAATATTATTTATAAATTTGTTTTAATTATTTTTTTTCTGAAATAAACAAATATGGGTGTTGGCAAAACTTTTATATTTGGAGATATTGACCAAAAATTTGGTTCTATAAATTTATATTATATATATATATATATATATATATATATAGATAATAAAGAAGTAATGCATTTAAACTTACAATTAAAATTTCGTGCTATTAACTTATTGTTTTGAAAACAATAAGTTAATAACACGGAGTAATATCTTATTTTTCAGATGACAAAATAATTAAAATTCAGACATTAATTAAACTTTTCATCTTAATTTAAAACCTTTGCAACAATGTGAATTTGTGTTCAAATAATATGAGTAAGTTTTGGATTTGTGGCAGCTGCGCTGTGTCTCAATCGCTCCCTTGTTGCCAATTTATTTTAAGTTAATCTTGAGTAAAAATTAAACGACTCTAATAAAAGTTATTTTGATGCAATATCTTTTATTTTTAAGCTATAAAATTTTTAAATATTTGTATAATTTTGCCAGAAATATTAATTTATGTTAGTTTAAATAGTTAATAAAATATTTTTATTTATCCACTGAAGTTCAAATACATTTTTTTGAATAGTGGATGACACTTGATATTAATACAGTTTTTCCTATTATTAATTCATTAATTAAATTTAGTTAATATTTTTTTTTTTTTAGATTTAAGTTGCATGTATCTAATAATGTAATGTATTGTTAAGCCACATGTAAGAGGAAAATTTTAACTTTATTTTTAAAGATCTTTTCTGCAACATAGTGACAAAAACAGCAGGAATTGACTTTCAAATTTTTTTTTTATATATTACTTGTAATTTTTCAGATATAAAATTAAATATTTTCACAAATTTGCCAAAAATTTTAATTTATGTTAATATTAAAAAAGCAATTGTTTTAAAATAATTAATCAATAAAAATTTTGAATTTAATAATAGTAGAACTTTTCCCAATTTTTAAACTAAATTATTACCTTTATATTTCACGCCCTTTATCCACCTTTCAAATACTAAAACCACAGCAATATTTGCTTCCTTTTCTCTATACATTTCCTTGAATAAATACAAATCCATAGATTCAAATCTACTTAATAATCGTGCACTTACTTTTGACTTTCAAAACCGTCAGCTGCAACTGAAAATGATGATTCAGTGTCTTCTAAAGATAACCATATAAAACGAAAAAGGAAAAACTACTTAAAAGATTTGTCGAAGAAACCAGCTATTAGTCTGTTCCACTTTCTTGAATTAACGGAGGATTTTAAGTAGAGCGAGCTCAACGTTTATTAGAGTCGTTTAACTCCTACTCGGGATTAATTTCATAGAAATTGGCAACTAGGGCGCGATTGAGACGCAGCACAGTTGCCACCAATCCAAGACTTATCCTTTGCGTTTCTGGTCAAGGCCGTTAATGGAACTCTAGACTTAGCTTTGAGAATTTGGCGGGAGTTTTTTAAGGGGGGGGGGAGGAGAGGAATTCATGTTAATGGAGGAAATGTAATTGAGGTACCCCCATACTGTCGAGTAGAGTTTGTCCTTTTACTGCTATGGAGGTGATATTAGATTGGCTCTAATTTGTTGGCTTCCTACTTCTATTTAACTTCAAGTGTGATTGTATTCTGTGGATTGTAGTATTGTAAAATTGCATTTATTTTTTTTTTTTTTTTGAAGACTAGATTGTGGAACAACAATTACGAATTTTTGGGAGTTTTTTATTTAATCTTTATTTAATGTTATTAATAATAAGACTAACTCAATTGGATTTCACATTATCACTAGTTGAATATTATTTCTAAATTTGTTTAAATTACTTTTTTATTTCTTGAATACTCAAATATGGGTGTTACAATGCGAAAAATTGGCAATGCATTTATATTTGGAGATATTGACCAAAAATTCGGTTCCCTAAATGTATACTATATAGATTTATATAATAATGAAGTCAATTTAAAGTTAAGTAAACAGTTAAAGTTTCGTGTTACTAACTTATTGTTCGACTCACTCTTATTTTTCGACTGATAAAATTTTTAAAATACAGACCTTATTAAAAATTTTAATCTTAAAATGACAATATTTTAAACAGTATGAATTCTGTAAATTTGGATACAGTTATCTTATTTTCTGAGCTATAAAATGTTTAAATATTTCCATAAATTTACCAGAAATATTAATCTCTGTTAAATAAATTAATTGTTTAAAATAATTAATCAATAGAAGAGTATGACTATTCTCAATCTTAAATTAAATTTGTATATTTCTTTATTCAACTCTCAAGTTCTAAAATAACATCTATATTTGCTTCCTTTTCTCTTCACATTTCCTTCAATCAATACAAATCCATAAGGTCAGCTCTACTTAATAAAAGTTCCCTTACTTTTGACTTTCAAAACCGTCAGCTGCAACTGAAAAGGATGATTCAGTGTCTTCTAAAGATAACCATAAAACGAAAAAGAAGAAATATTTAAAAGATTTGTCGAAGAAACCAGCTATTAGTAAGTTCCACTTTCTTGAGTTAACGAAGGATTTTAAGTAGAGCAAGCTCAACGTTTATTAGAGTCGTTTAACTCCCACTCGGGATTAATTCCAGTAGCGAAATTGGCAACAAGGGAGCGATTGAGACGCAGCGCAGTTGCCACAAATCCAAGACATTATCCTTTTCGTTTCTGGTCAAAGCCGTTAATGGAACTCTAGACTTAGCTTTGAGAATTTGGTGGGGGATTTTTAGGGGGGAAGGAATTCATGCTAACGGATGAAATGTAATTGAGTTACCACCATACTGTCGTGTAGAGATTGTCCTTTTACTGCTATGGTGGTGTTATTACATTAACTCTAATTTGTTTGCTTCTTATTTCTGTTTAACGTCAAGTGTCATTGTATTCTGTGGATTGTAACATTGTAAAGTTGCATTAATTCTTTGTTTCAAAACTAGATTGTGGAACAGCAATTAACGAATTTTTGTGAATTTTTAATTTAATGTTTAGCTAATGTTATTGTTTTAAAAAGTTTTAAATACCAATTATTAAAAAGTAAATAATTTTTTTTTTATTTTTGTAATTAAAATAGACTCCTGAATATTTAGAGTTAAATAATGTATAATTATTATTACTTTTGTAGCATTTTTCCCCCGGGAAGGGAGAGCAATGTATATTCCTTGACAAGAACAACCTTTCACTCAAATTTGAGACCAGATAGCAATGTTGTGGATAGTTATACTACATGCATTTAATGTCTTGTACTAATAAGAACAACCTGTTACTCAAATCTGTTAGCATGTGATCTGTGTCGTGTATAATGAGATCTCATGAAATTAGGGATTGTCTGTGTGACTTTCGCAGGTCGAAATTATGGAATATGGACTACGTGATGAGTTATTTCATTGGGATTGGTGATAGACCATGGGCAAAAGAAATGTCGACTCCAGTGAGAAGTGAGGGACGCTGACACCCCCCCCTCCCCTTGACGGATTTTTTAAGGGGAGGTTTTTGGAGAAGAAAGAAGAGAGTTCTGCGACGAGTCGACCATAAGTGTAATTTTTCCTTTTTTCTCTGAAATGACTGAATAGACTGGAGTTTCTGCCTGTTTTTCAAAATGAATTCCTTGTGATTTCTTATATCATGCCGTGTTATACTTAAGGTCTACCGAAGACCATTTCTTTAGATTCATCGTATATACAAGAACTTTGAAAATTTCCCTCCTTAGAGTCAACTAAACTTCGGAATCAAATTTAAATCTTTAATTTTCAATTTTTTGTAAATAATTTTTCATGACCCAGAGTTCTGTATATATATATATATATATATATATATATATATATAATGCTTGTAAATTAAAATTAAAGTATTCCCATGAACTTCAAAGTGGCCCTCTTCTTGAAGCCGTTATATGCCTAGTATAGGCATATATACGTTACATTATACATTTAATAGAAATTCACTTAATATTTATTTCATACGAAGTATATTTCTTATCTTCTATCTAGTGGCTTATTAATTATTCTAGTTAACGAATCTCGTCTGATTTTTAATTAAAAACTATATCTTTTTTTAATGAAATAAATTTTTTAAAATTAAAAACTGAATTTTAATTAAATTAGTACAATATTCTTTAAAATAGCCATTGAATTATTAAATAGAAAAAGAGGCATATATTTAAGTAAATTTTTATTAATTTTAATAATTCAATAAAATTGTACAAAAAATATTGTTTCCTAATAAAATAAAGCCTCTAGTCCTAAGTCATACTAATGTTGATTAAGGTTTTTTAGAAATAGTTACAATAATTAAATTTTAAAAAAAAACTTCTATTAAAAATTGCATTTGTAATTCAAAATTAGTTTATTTTTGCAGCCTCGCAAAAAATCATATAATTAATTCATTTTCATGAATATTCCTGTTTATTAACTAAAACCTGAAACACAAATTACAAAATTGTTATTAATTTCATGAATAGGTTTAGTAGATAACTGACTTTCATTAATTATGATATTAAAATGTAATAAAAAGATAAACAATTCAATTAAACTCGACTTTTGAAGAAATGCTATTTTCTTAAATATATTGATAATACTGTATATCTGAATTTTATTTCGCTTTAAAATACTATAATTGCAACATTTAAATTTTAGTAAGTGATCTTGGACAAGTAATTATCATTTAGTGTTTAAGCTATCTTCGTATTTTTACCAAAAAATTATTTATTTCAAAAATTGAAAAGTATTAATTTTGAATGAAATATATAAAAAATTCAGCATACATTTTGAATGGAAAATTTTTTTATAATATTAATATAGTTTTCAAATAAAATATATTTCATATATATGTATATAAAGGCACAGGTTGGAGAACACATAGCTTTATTTACACACGCACAAACATCACACACATACAATTAGAGACAGGCAATATTTAACACATTTAAAGACATTTAATTATAGATTCGTGGAAGGATTCCCCTTCTAAACCGAAAACACGATATTCAGGTATGCGCAAGATGCACGAAATATACGTCCTCTCCGGTGAGAGTCTGTAGTCCAACTGACAATTTCTCCTGAATGCCACAGGGGGCGCTCTTGTCAATCTGGATTACGATATATATATATAGTAAAAATATTTTCTTTAAAATCTATATGTATATTTGCTGTAAAATTATGTGTGAAAATGTTCTAATTATCTGGAAAAATACATTTTTTTTTTGATAAATCAAAAAATTAAAAAAGTTTCAAGGCCCATTCAAAATTAAAATTTTTCTCTTTGCATTTTTTTTTTGACAAATATATATATATATATATATATATATATATATATATATATATATATATATATATATTGTTCTAATGCAGCTGGTAAAGACTTAGACAATTATCTCGGATACCAGTGATGAGCAAACTACAGCCCGCCGGAAAGTTCTATCTGGCCCGCGAATAGAATTTTAATTTTCCGATCCGAGGCAAATTAAAAGAAATGTATATTTATATATTATATATCCCTCTCCTTTTCTACTTTGATTAAATATTTTTTTCTTCCTTTTTTTTCAAAGGACTGATCTTTTTATTCCTCTATTTTTTGTTCTACAAAACATAAATAGACGGAAATAGCAAGCACAGACAGTTTTTAATCGGTAAAATGTTAAAAGCGGAAGTTCTTTGTTAGTTATAGCTGTAGATTGGTGGCAAAAAGCGTTATTTCTTTCTCGGGGAGCAGACATATGGGAATCCAATATAGGTGAATTAGACGTCACATGTGGCAGACGAGCAGAGAAGCTTAAGAATTATAAAGATAGCTTGAAAAAACTGCATTTTGAGTTCGAACACAAATTTCAAGATTTCAGTGTCGTTCAAACAGAATTGGATATTTTTACCATGGCTTTCAACGTAAATGGTGAAGCAGTGAGGTCAGATTTGCAGGTTGAATTAATTGAGTTGCAAATCTACCGATCATCTCAAACAGTTGTTTCTAAATATGCCAAAGTTAGAGTTTTACAAATCATTATCGAAAGTAAGTTTCCCAACTTTAATATCCCATGCCCAGAAAATCAGTGCTATGTTTGCTTCATCTTATATATGTGAACAAGTGTTTTCAACTATGACTCTTAGAAAGAATTATTTCAGAAGTAGATTTACAGATGAGCATTTAGCCTCGTTCCTCAGAATAGGTACATCTCACTTCGAACCTCAATATAAGGAACTTTTGAAAATGAAATCGGAGTTTCATTCATCTCATTAACATATTTAAATTGTAATACTTGTATATTGTTTTTAAAATTTTAGAAAAATTTATCTTGACGCGACAATTTTTTTTTTCTTATTTTTGGCCAGCAACCGAAAAGATTTGCCCATCCCTGCCGTAAGGCAAGCGCTACACTGACGTTACTCATTTAGCACTATTCAGGAGGTGCGTGTAGTTTGACGATAAGCTACGGACACGGAGTAACAATAACTCCGCAACGCTCTACGATCCTGTTAGACAGGGACCTCCGGCTTAAATGGATTACGAACTACTACAAACATCCATGCCACCGCCGGACTCAAACCCGAAACCTGTGGTACCGAGCGCCAGAGCGCTAGCCACTTGGCCTTTCAGGCCCCATAAATAGATATTTAATATTTCAGAATTTAAGGCACAAATAATGAATATATATTAAAAATGCAAATCCACTTTTTTATTATTTTGAAAAAATCATCAAATATCTAAAATGATCTCATTATTATTATATATCTTAAAATGAACAACATCCCAGACTGGATATGTTCAGAAATGATAGAAATATATCTGAAATCATAAAAAGATAAGCATATAAATTCCAAACTTAAAACTCGGCAAACTAGGTCATTCATGTGAGTCTACCTATCTCACTTTGAAAGTTGCGGGGACATGACTGTACGTATTTACCCAGTTTCTCAAGTTAGTCTGGAATTTAAAGGCAGTCGTCAAAGGAGGAAATTTTGATGAGGTTGGAATGGGGCTTTAGTTGTTGCGCAAACTTTCGCTCAAAACTCTCTGAATATTTTACTAAACGACAATGCAGCGCCGGCTTGAATTTCAAAAAAGTAGTGTTATATCAAAGATGCCGTTCTTTCCAAATACACCATCTGTTTCAAAAATATGTTTACTTTATGAACTTAGCGAAATGAGAAAAGTTAAAGTAATTTTTTTTTATTTTGAGTTTTGAAATTTTATATATATACACTCAAGAGCCAAAACATTATGACCACCCCTACATTTTGCAATGAACTCGCCTGGAAGACGTGATCAAGTGGAAGTGGTATTTAACTGCTATTAAGTGGTGATATTAATCCATGCCAAGGCGGGTTGAAGCTGTGTTGCTCGTCAAAGGTGGGCCAACTCGTTATTGACAGGTGGTCATAATGTTTTGGCTCTTGAGTGATATATATATATATATACACTCATACTAATAGATTCACTCATACTACTCAATCTATATATATATATATATATATGATTACAGCCATTTTAAATTATTTTTTACTATTAGTATATTAGTATATTATTATATTATTTTGAAAAAGGAAAAATGGAAACATGCACATCATATATTCCAGTATCATATATATAATTCTAACATTAATTTATCATGTTTTAGTTTATGTTCAGTATATAAATATATCTATTCATTAATCCTGATGTTTCCTACGCTATGTTATTTTTCTTCATAAATTTTCAAAAATTAAAAAAATTAAATTAAATTGAATTAAATAAATAATGCTACTCATTTATGCTATGTTAATATGTTTATGTTGAGTATATATATTTGTATGTTCATTAATCCTGGTGTTTTCTACGCTACGTTATTTTTCTTCATAAATTTTCAAAAATTAAAAAAATTAAATTAAATTAAATTAAATAAATAATGCTACTCATTTATGCTACGTTAATATTTATAATAAAATTAAATTAAGATTTTTTTTTATTTTAAAAATTTCACCAATTATAAAAAATAAATACTTATTTTACGCTGAATAATAATAAATAATCATTGATCGTTTGCTGTATGCTTAAATTTCTATTAATTAAAAAAAATAAATACTCTTTTTTTACACTGAAAAATTAGGATCGAATATTTATATTAATCGTTTGGCTCATTTGTGCTATGTTATTTTTTCAATTCCTTCTATTAGCTCACACTCTCCCTATATATATCTGGTTCAAATTTTCAGTCGTTAATAAAATACTTTTTATTCATCCACTCAAGTTCAAATACATTTTTTTTGAACTTGTAGTGGTTGACACTGGATGTTAATACAGTTTTTTCAACTATTAATTCAATAATTTAATTAATTCATTTTAGTTTTTTTTAGATTTAAGGTGCATATATCTACCAATAGATGGCGCCAGATAACTAAAAAAATGAATGAAAATTATTTATAAAGGACTTTCTGCGATAGAGTGAAAAATAAGTAGGAATTGATTTTAAAAAAAAAAATTATATTACTTATGCTTAAATTTTCACCAATTAAAAAAAAATAACTATTACTAATTTTACTCTGAAAAATAAGGTTCAAATAGTTATATTAATCGTTTGGCTCATTTGTGCTATGCTATTTTATATGCTTGAATTTTCACTAATTAAAAAAATAAGTACTCGTTTTACATTGAAAAATAAGGTTCGTATATATATTCATGAATCGTTTGGCCCATTTGTGCTATTTTTTTTTATGTTTAAATTTTCACTAATTAAAAAAATAAATAAATACTCATTTTACACTGAAAAATAAGGTTTGAATATATTCATTAAGGGCCTGAATGGTACCACAGGTTTCGGGTTCGTGTCCCGAGGGTGCCATGGATGTATGTAGTGGTTCGGAATCCACTTTAAACCGTAGGTCCCGGTCTAATAAGGTTGTAGAGTGTTGCGGGGGCATTGTTACTCTGCATCCGTGGCTTATCTTCAAGTAACACGCGCCCCCTGGACAATGCAAAGTGAGTAACGTCTATGCAGCGCTTGCCTTAAGACATCCAAGACGTTCATGTCTGTTTGCCAGCTGCATTGGAAAAAATATATATATATATATTCATTAATATTTGGCTCATTTATACTATGTTATTTTTTATTCTTACACTATTTATTGTCTTATGAGGCATTAAATATTCTATTGCCATAAGATATTAAATATTCTGACAAACAAGTATCGTTTTTCTTCGTTATTTACATTCCATAAAACAATAAGAAAAATAATATTATTCACTTGGATGTTTTTAATTACATTGCAACAAACAAAAGAACACACTTTATACGAGGTCTTTCTCTATGCAGAATTCAAATAGGGTATCACTATCAGCAGTCAGTTTGAAACATTACAAGTTGATGCAAACAGCGTGTGAAACGAGGCGTTGCACATATGAAGCGTTCCACATCGCAGTCGCCAATGTTCGCTCTGTCTCACACGTTCTGCCCTGTTCGTGACACTCGAAAAGATGTTCCAAATTCGCGACGGGAATATAAAGTGAGAAAGAAAGACACATTCCGTTACATAATATCTTTGCTGTGGTTCTTTTTATTTCGATTCAATTGTATTTGTGGAAGAAAGGTTATTAAATATATTTCATTATTTTTCGTTTTTAGTGAAAAACAAATATTTTGGCAGATTTTAATGGAATTAGGCCTTTATAGACATTGATTACATAGGATGTCCCAGTAGAATATTTGCACTTTATAAAAATTCTTCTTTTAAAAAAGATTATAAAGATATGTAAATATCATTTCTTTTGTTCAGTAAATAGATTATAAAATAATTTTTATGCTATCAACATTTGAAGGCAAAACTCACTCACTACTTTGGACTCACTACTTCATGGAGAATTTTGAAGTGTTTTTGGGATATATTCGAATTTCGCCAATTTCATATGGTGGTGTTAACTAATTGAGAAGTCAGATTATAAAATTATAATTTGGCATCACTTGTAATAAGTAATACATCGAATCACCCAAGAGTTTTAACTGAAATCTTTGAACTAAAATCCCAATGATCGCTGTAATACTATTCGATGCTCTTATAACAAGATGTTTTTTAAATATTACGATTAACTTAAATTTATGTGGGTTTTTTTTTTCCAAATTACTTTATTTTTCTTGTTGGTTAATCTACAATTTATAGTATTTTTCTTCTTCATTGCCGTAACAACCTCATGGTCTGCCAAGGCCGTCTGTCCACATTCAGATTTCATCAACCTCAAATTCGTGATGTTAACTAACTGAAAAGTCAGATTATAGAATTATAATTTGGCATCACTTGTAGAAAGTAATACATCAAATCAGCCAAGAATTTTAACTGCATTCTGTGAACTAGATAACATCAATAGCCTGTAATACTATTCGATGCACTTATAACTAAAGTTGTTCTTTAAAAGATTATAACTAATTTAAATTTATGTGGTTTTTTCTTTTTCAAAATTACTTTACATTTCTTATTGATTGACCTCTAATTCGTAGTATTCTTCTTCTTCACTGACGTAACATCTTCATGGTCTGTCAAGGCTGTCTGCATACATTTAAATTTACCCAATCTCAAATTCGTGGTGTTAATTAACTAAAAAGTTAGATTGTAGAATTATAATTTGGCATTACTTGTAAAAAGTAATACATCGAATCAGCCAAGAGATTTAATGGAATTCTGTGAACTAGATAACCTCAATGGACGTTGTAATACTAGCCGATGCACTTCTTCAGAGTTATTTAAAATATTACGATTAATTTAAATTTATGTGGGTTTATTCAAAAAGCAATTACTTAACATTTGTTCGTTAATCTCCAATTCGTAGTATTCTTCGTCACTGGCACAACAGCCTCATGGTCGGCCTACATTTAAATTTCCCCAATCTCAAATTCGTGGTGTTAATTAACTAAAAAGTTAGATTGTAGAATTATAATTTGGCATTACTTGTAAAAAGTAATACATCGAATCAGCCAAGAGATTTAATGGAATTCTGTGAACTAGATAACCTCAATGGACGTTGTAATACTAGCCGATGCACTTCTTCAGAGGTTATTTAAAATATTACGATTAATTTAAATTTATGTGGGTTTATTCAAAAAGCAATTACTTAACATTTGTTCGTTAATCTCCAATTCGTAGTATTCTTCGTCACTGGCACAACAGCCTCATGGTCGGCCTACATTTAAATTTCCCCAATCTCAAATTCGTGGTGTTAATTAACTAAAAAGTTAGATTATAGAATAATAATTTGGCATCACTTGTAGAGAATAATACATCGAATTAACCAAGTTTTTAAATAGATTCTGTCAACTAAACTCCCAATGGTCGCTGTAATACTATTCGAAGCACTTATAACTAAAGATGTTCTTTAAAATGTCACGACTAATTTAAATTCATGTGGCTTTTTGTTTCAAAATTACTTTACAATTCTTGTTGGTTAAAGTCCATTTTGTAGTATTCTTTCTCATTGGCCCAACATCCCCATGGTGAGACAAAGCCGTTTATGCACATAAGCTGGCTTATAATTCTCCAGGATATTCGCCCATTTAGTAAATAATTAAATTCATTACGAATTTATAATTATTCATGATATTGATTGTCTGAACCATCCTTCATTTCGTTTGACGAACTACGGTAATTTTTTCCCCACTTTAGGCTAATTAAAGCGGAACCTACAGTTTATGGGGGATTCTGAACTACTAGCAAACATCCACGTCACCACCAGGATTCGAACTTAATGCCTGTGGTACCAAAGGCCAGAGGAACTACCCTTAATAATGAGGCTTAAAATCTGTACTTTTATCAATTTAAGGTTTATCTACGCAAAATCTATATTAATGATAGAAATAGGGATTAAATCTGATAATAAAACATGAAATGTCAAAACAAGAAGAGTTGGAAATGTTAATTTTAGCAAAATCTTGACATTTTCTAAAGACTTAACACAATGACAAAGAATATAGTAAAATTATTCCAAATATTTCAACCCGCAATAAATTATTGCAGATTTATGCAATAAAGAAAGAATTCTTAATTAGTTTGAATATTAAATATCTTTTGAGTAAATCAGTAATCCCAAAGAATTTGTTTTTAAAATACTGTACTATTGTGTTATAAAATTTTATGAAAGACTTTGGTTAATTAAGAATTTCAAACTTATTAAAGTTTAGAAATTGGACAATACCGGCATTATATAACAGACTGGCGTAATTAGTTAAATTTTTCTTAAGAAAATTAGAGAGAATAGTACAGAAATACGTTAAATTTATTTTCTAAACTAATACTATTTTTGAAATAATTCTTTCAGATTAAAAGAGAAAAAAAGTTATTGAGTATTTTTTTCCTAAGAAGGATTGATTAATTTAGCTAATTTATATTACTAAGTTTGAATTCTCTGGCGCTCAGTGCCACAGGCTTCAGGTTAGAGTTCTGGAGATACCATGGATGTTTTTAGTGGTTCGGAATCCGCTTTAAACCATAGAACCCGGTCTAATATGGCTGTAGAGTGTTGGGCATAGGCCATTACCCTTTTGTATATACATTAATGTGAGAATGAATTTGTGTACAAGAAAAAAAAATATGGGCTTAAATTAAAATTGTGTTTGTAGAAAAAATACATTTGCGAGTATCACCACGACACTTAACTGAAAGAGGTTTGGTTTGTCACTTTGCTGTCATTTTGTGCATACTTTGGGGTAATTTGACCGGGACCTACAGTTTAACGTGGATTCCGCACCACTCACAAACATCCATGCCCTTGCCAGGAATCGAACTTGAAGCCTGTGGTACGTACCAAAGGCCAGAGTGCTAGCCAATTGGTCATAAGGCCGCATGGTTATGTAGAATAAAAATTTTCTTTTGGATATGGTTACGTAGAAAATTAACGTATAGTTGAGTTTGAACAACATAAAACAAATAAATAATAATATATAATATAATACCCAAAATAATTTGTCAAAATGATGTGCACTTTATTTTAATTAGCATTACCGGCTATAATTGGTACTTCTAATGTATTTTGGGCATATAGTATGCCTACAATCATCGGATGAATTTTAATTTTTAATATTTTTCTTGAAATTGCTTTTTCAAGAAAGCAACTATTTTTTTTAAATAATGTCATTTAATTTAATGCCCAAAATTTTGAATTTCGTTCGCAAATTTTGAGAATCAATTCACTTTTAGAAGAAAAAAATTAAAAGGAATTTTATTCCATAAATAAATGCAATATACTCTTGAATAAAAAATAAAGTAAAAAAAAATATTATTTTATGATTTCATATATATTGTTGCCACTTTAATTTGTGACGATGTAGAGCAAACACAACAATACAAAAACTCTTCTCTATAGAAGAACAAATGCCTTTTATGTCGGTGGTAGTATCGCTGTATCCTGAATTACTCTCCACCAAACCAAGCACACAGCTTCAGCTAATTATTTGTTCTCCAAACGATGTGTCTTCGATTAAGACCTACAGTGAGGGTGGGCGTAGCCCCCTTGACCCCGGAGGCCCATCCTGTTACCATGGCGACCACCAGAGCTTCCCCGAAATAGGTTTCTGGCTCAGGTCTTCTCCCTGGATGATTAGTATCTCGTTAGAGTAATTATTGTGTTTACCACTACGGTCACTTTTTACGTATTCGCTTCAATTTTTTATGAACGCCGCATTTCCGCGTCTGCCAATTGGCTTTGTAGTTGGCGTGTGGGAGATTGCCATGGCTGCCGGAACCCATGTTTTGCTGCTTCTTCAATTAAACATGTATGGAGTGACATGCATACTACGAGTTTGTTTTCCTGACAAGTTATGATTGTAATGGAAGAGTATGACCTTAATATGTATTGTCTAGAACTCTAATTTATCTAAATTTGTGAGAGTAAACATAGGAAGAGCACAACAGATATTGTGGAGAGAATAATGTATTATTTACGTGTTGAATGGTCATTCCTTATAAAGTCTTGATGTACATAAAAATAATAATTTAAACATTTTTAAGCAATTAAAAGCTGCAAAATGTTATTTTGACGCTTTTTTTATTGAAAATTCCATATAAATGTCCCTTTGGGTTTAATACACTCATTTAGGAATGCAAAATGTTCAAACTGTTTCGTAAGTATTCAAGATAATTTGTAAAAATGTTCAATATGGTTTGTGAGTGTTCAACATGGTTTGTGAGTGTTCAGGATAGTTTGTAAACATGTTCAAAATGTTCTGTAAACAGTAATTCTAACAAGAAAACATGTTTCAAAAATAGTGAAAAGCACATGTTGGAATCTGAATATAGAGCTTTAAAATTTAAAAAGTTTTGATCGTGTATTATTAAATATAATAAAACTAACTTTTTCCTTTTTATTGTATATTTATTCTTCTATAATGTCTCAATAGCCCCGTGGTGTGCCACAGCCGTCTGCCAACTGGCAAATTCCGACATATGAGATATTTTCTTTTTGTGAGGTAGGGTTATCATCCCTACACTCAACGCTCTATAGTCATATTATACCGGGACCTAATTTTAAAATGGATTTCGAACTGCAGACATCCACGGCATCGCCGGGACTCGAACTCGAAACCTGTGATAATTTATGCCATGGCTCAGGTCTTCTCCCTGGATGATTAGTATCTCGTTAGAGTAATTATTGTGTTTACCTCTACGGTCACTTTTCAAGCATTGGCTACAATTTTTTATGAACGGCGCATTTCCGCGTCTGGCAATTGGCTTTGTAGTTGCCGCGTGTGGTAGTTTGCCATGGCTGCCGGAACGCATGCATACTAAAAGTTTATTTTCCTGACACGTTATGATTGTAATGGAAAAGAATGACCTAAATAAGTATTGTCTAGAACTCTAAATTATCTAGTTTTTGGAGAGGAAATGCAGAAATATAGAACACAATCTATCATACTAATAGAATAAGAACTACTAATAGAATGGATAATGCTAGTAGAAAGGATATAGAACATACTAATAGAATATAAACTTTAGGTTTAGGCCTTTAGGCCTCTTTTGTTGTATATTTACATGAGGTATTTTGCTTCACTCTTCTCCACTTCTCATATTAGTTAGCGACCTGATGGCCATTTAGCTATCGCTCTGGCCTTTGGTACCATAGGCTTCAGGTTCGAATCCTGGCGATGGCATGGATGTTTGTGAGTGGCTCGGAATCCACATTAAATTGTAATTCCCGGATTGTTTAGGCTAAAATGTGCAAAAATGACCGTAAAGCGACAAACCAAACCAAATTAAACCACTCCATCAGTTAATTAGTAAATTAAACTGTAGGTCCCATAAACTGTAGGCCATTTAGCTATCGCTCTGGCCTTTGGTAGCATAGGCTTCAGGTTCGAATCCTGGCGATGGCATGGATGTTTGTGAGTGGCTCGGAATCCACATTAAATTGTAGTTCCCGGTTTGTTTAGGCTAAAATGTGCAAAAATGACCGTAAAGCGACAAACCAAACCAAATTAAACCACCTCATCAGTTAATTAATAAATTAAACTGTAGGTCCCTGTATAAATAACCTAAAAGTGTAAAACCTTAACCATAGTGCGACGAACCAAACCAAACTAAACCACCCAATCAGTTAATTAGTGCAATTGATAAATATAATTTAACAAGTTTAATGTTAACGAAAAATCTTACTATTATACAACGACAGCACACTAAATCTTAAGACAGATACAAAATTATAGTATGCGACTATATAACTAATGCATGCATGAACGATAGGTACACAATAAAAAGTAAATAAACAATGGTTATAAACATGATACTAAAATATGTTATGTCGTATTAAGCAAATATTGCGACAATCCTCGGTCTATGGAGAATAAGATAATAAAATATATTATTGTTTAAAATGGTTCCCTAAGTGGAGAATAAGGTCTCTTATGGGGAGAAGAAACGGCAAGGAAGGTAATAGAATCTTGGATTGGATTTGAGGTGGATTAATAAAAAAATTCAGTGAATGAATAAAGAAGAAAAAGAAGATGAGAAAATTTGGAAAACTATTCATAAATCTTTCACCTTTTTTGAGGTCTCGTGCAAAAACTGCAAAAGCAGATTCTTAATTGCATTGTCTTTATTATATTTAGTGGAATGTGGTTTAGCGTGGCCGCGGTTGATAAACGTTATAAAAAATTAATAGCTGCAAAAAGAAAATCTCAGTAATTTTAAGAATACATCTGACAAAAATAGAGTCATTAATTCTTTAATATTTGCACACCAGATTCATGGTTCTGATACAAATCATTTTTATATGATTCGTTATTTTTTTATTTTCGTACTATCCTTCGTTGTCTTAATTGTAGCTCGATTGTTGTTATTGAATTTAATAAATTTTTAATCTAGGTGTCTTCTTTTCGGCATTTTTATTTGCTGCGTTCTAGAGCATACGTAGATATATAAATACATAAAATAATAATGTATTTTTCTAAAGAATAAGATAAAATGTGCGGGGGAATGGAATTGAGTAATGTTTTTTTCTGGTAAAAAGGCGATAGATCAAATAAATTTGAGATGCATCGCATGTCATGTATTACACCAAGCTTCCTTATTTCTACCCACCAGGCCACGGACTTCACAAAATTTAAAATATAAATTTTGTACTTCCTTAATAATGCATTAGTAACTGCAATGTGCATTAGTTTCTTAAATAATGCATTAACAAATTACTATTATCGATTTAAATAAATATATTTAGCTTGTAACCGCGCTTTCTTCTTACACATTTTCAGCGGCCTACTGGCCAAGTGGATAGCGTTCTGGTCTTTGGTAAAACAGACTTCAGCTCCGAATCCTGGCGGTGGCATGGATGTTTTTCAGTGGTTCGGAATCCACTTGAAGCAGTAGTGGTCTATTCATCCTTCGTGTCACAGAGCGACAAACCAAAGGAAACTTACACACTGGCAAGAGTTTCCCCTTAGGCGTTCAGGAGAAACAATCAATAGGCCTCGAGACTATCACCAGAGAGGACCTATAGCGCAACTTGCCCTCCCGCTGAGAAACGTTTAGTTTATAGTGTATCATCCCGAAAGGAAATATATTTAAAGCAAATCTGCATATTAGTTGGCCTACAGACCTTCACTTGGAGACAAAGTATATTTCGCGCATCCTGCGCGTGGTTGAGTGTATTATTTTCGGTTTAGAATTGGAATCCTTCCAATAATATTTAATTATAGGTCTTTAAATGTGTGAAATATTGTACGTCACTAATGCATGTGTGTGTAAATAAAACTCAGAATTCTCTGACCTGTGCCTCAATTATCTCAACCTAACCACATCGAGTTACAATCTGGTTGCCTTACCTGCACACTAAAAACTAATTTTTTAAAAATATGATTTCATTTTATATATATTTTTTTCATATATAACCATAATATTTGTAATATTACTTTATTTCATAAAACACCGAATTCATTTTTTTTTTAAATCTTGAATGTTTTAAGTTTTAAGTTTTCAGTTAAACCCGGTTTTTAATAACTTTTAGTATAAAATGTTAGGTTAGGCTTAAGGGATTTAATTCTGAACCCTTTAAACTAATTTAAGATCTCATACAATGGGCGACAAAATAAATAAAAAAAATTTTTTTTTTTTTAAATGACGCAAGAAAGGAAAAAAAAAATCTTTTAAAAATTAACTAAACACTTTTTTTGCTAGGTTTACATTCCATAAAAAAATTCTGTTTGACTTTATATACTTAACTATTTTATCAATCGCTTGTCCTTCAACTTCGGGCGTTTTAATTAAAAATTTGAGATCCCACATGATAATGTGATTGAAAATGTTTTGATTAATTTTAATAGTGACAGTATCGTTCATTATTTTTTTAGACATGGCTTATCATTATTTCGAGATGCAAAAGATAAAAGAAAATTTTTTTTTTACTTCAAAATATATTTATTATGATAAAATGTATTCGTCTAACGATAAAGCTTGAATAAAGTAAAAAGTTTAATATTTTATTATATACCACACTTTTTTAATATTTTTATTTATGTATAATATATTTGGTAATTTTAAAATGTATTTTTATGAAAGAATTAATAAATCTAAAAGAATTTTAAAAGTAATTTATTACTGTTGTCACTGTGTTTTGTAAATATGTAATATGTATTTTCATCACATATGATATGGGCATTTCCTAATATGGGCAATTTCCAATATAGGCATTTATATTTCTAATTATTATTGGGAGTGCCAGGCCTGATGGGTGACTGGCACTTTGGTGCTCGGTGCCACAGGTTTCGGGTTAGAGTCCCGGTTTGTGCCATGGATGTTTGTAGTAGTTCGGAATCCCCTTTAAACCTCTACATGGTGGCCAAATGGCTAGCCCTCTGGACTTTGATATCACAGGCTTCAGGTTCGAATCCTGGAGGTGGTATGCATGTGTGTGTGAGTGGTACGGAATCCACTTTAAACTGTAGATCCCGGTCTGTTTAGTCCTCGTATGCACAAGATGACCGTAGAGCGACAAACCAAACCAATATGTGTATCAAGTATATCAACCTAACCACATCCAGTTACAATCTAGTTGCCCAACCTGCACACTACAACCTTAGTTTTAAAAAATATAATCTGATTTTATATATTTTTTTGGAATATAACTATATTGTTTGTAATATTATTTTTATTTCGATTTCATTTATTTTTTTTCATACTTTAAAAACAAATTAGCTGAATTTTGAAAATTTTCAAATAAACCCTTTTTTTAATAACTGTTAGCATAAAATGTTAGGCTAGGTTTAAGATATTTAATTCTGAACCCTTTAAACTAATTTAACATCTCATACAATGGGCGACGAAAGAAAAATCACTCAAGAAAAAAAAATTCTTTTAAAAATTAATTAAACACTTTTTATGCTAGGTTTACATTCGATAAAAAAAATTCTGTTTGACTTTATATACTTAACTATTTTATCAATCGCTTGTCCTTCGACTTCGGGCGTTTTAATTAAAAATTTCGATCCCAAATGATAATGTGATTGAAAATGTTTTGATTAATTTTAATAGTGACAGTATCGTTCATTATTTTTTTAGACATGGCTTATCATTATTTCGAGATGCAGAAGATAAAAGAAAGATTTTTTTTTTTTTTTTGCTTCAAAATTGTTTTAGATTTGTTATGATAAAATGTATCCATCTAACGTTAAAGCTTGAATAAAGTAAAAAGTTTAGTTTAATATTTTAGCATTTGTCCCACTTTTCTGACATTTTATTTTTGTATGATAAATTTTTAAATGTGATTTTTTGAAAGAATTAATAAATTATAAATGAATATTAAAAGCAGTTTATGCCCGTCTAGTTGCTCAGTGGCAACATGCGTCTCTGGTGAGCATTAGGGCTGAGGTACAATCCGCTGGCTGCTTTGTTGTAGACACTTTAAAAAACGGGGAGCCTTGATGGCGTTTGTGGGTGTTCAGAATATTGCCTTGTTAGTTGAACTACTTGGTGGGTGTTTTCCAGGTTTTTCTCCCATAAGATACACAAATGCGGGGTAGTTCTCCCTTAAAGTCCTCCCACTGCCCGTCTTCTTCCGCGATACGAAGCCAAGTCAGATTTCTACCTAGGGTGCTCCATCACAACAGATGAAGGTATAAGAACAGGGGTATAAGAAACAACAATAAAAGCAGTTTATTACTGTTGCCATATTGTTTTGCAAATATGTAATATGTGTATCTTCATCGTATATGAAAGTATATTTCCAATTCCAATATAGGTATTTGTATTCCTAATTAGTATTGGTATTCTAATTAATATTAATATTGGTATACCTAATTAATATTGTATTCTAAATTAATATTGGTAAAATGTTTTCTGATGGCCGAGTGACTAGCGCTCTGGTGCACGGTGCCATAGGTTTCGGGTTAGAGTTCCTGATGTGTCATGGATGTTTGTAGTGTCTCGGAATCCACTTTAAACCATAGGTTCCGGTCTGATATGACTATTACTACTACACCATACCACACCACTGTGCCTACAGCTGGGTTGTCTCTTTAGAGTTTGGAAATGATGTGGGTGAGAAGAGTCTGATTGGACTCTGTGATGCTCTAAGGTCATATGATACAGGGACCTACGACTTAAGGTCTAATATGACTGTAGAGCATTGGGCGTAAGGCCTTCCCCATAAAAGAAAACATCTCCTGCCTCGAAATCTGCCAGTAGGCCTTGGCCCACTATGAGGTTGTGCGCAATTGAAGAAGAAGAAAAACGTCCACGTATTAAGTAGCGTAAAAATGTATAATCAAGTTAAAAATCGGTAAAAACTGCTCGATTTATATCATCAGTAAAATGTGCCATATTTAAAACCATTTTTAAAAACTGTGGGATTTTGAACCATCAGTAAACATTGCCCTCATTTAGCTCCATTTGTAAAAATTCAAAGATTTATATAAACAATAAAATGTGTCAGATTTAGAACCATCTTTAAAAAACTGTCAGGTTTTGAGATATCGATAAAAATTGTTAACTTCAGATCATCGGTAAAAACTGCCAGATTTAGATCCATCAGTAAGCATTGCCCCTATTTAAGGCCATCGGTAAAAATTGCAGGACTTATATCATCAGTAAAATTGCCTTAATAGCCGAGTGGCTAGCGCTCTGGCGCTCGGTACCACAAGTTTTGGGTTCGAGTTCGGCGGTGCCATGGCTGTTTGTAGTGGTTCGTAACCCACTTTAAACCGTAGGTTCTGGTCTAATAGGATCGTGAAGCGTTGCGGGGGCATTGTTACTCCGCATCCGTGGCTTATCTTCAAGTGACACGTGCCCCCTGGGTAATGCAAAGTGAGTACCGTATGTGCAGCGATTGCCTTAAGGCATCCAAGACAGCTGTCTAAGTGTTTGCCAGCTGCATTAGAAAAAAAATCACAAGTAAAAGTTGGTAAATTTAGAATCAATTTTTAAAAATTGACATATTTGGAACTTTGATAAAAATTATAAAATTTACAGCATCGGAAAAAATTGCCAGATTTAGATCCATCATAAAAAAATTACCAGATTTATAGTCATTGATAAAAAGTGCCTTGTAATCTGAAAAACAAAATATGATTTTCTTTCAAATTCTTTTTTCAGCTTTACCCCGCACAAAAACAATCTATTTTCTAACTTAATTAAAAGAGAACAATATTAGATTTCCTAAACACTTTCTGAAAATATGGTAAATCATTTTAAAATACCGTAACACAAGATTCGAGCAACCTGCGATCGATAAAGTTTTACTCATTCAAATTGAAGATTTACTTATCAATTAGACTTTGTCAAACTTTGACACTGATTAATCTCACGAGAATTCAATTTCCAAGATTTAACAGCATTTTGCTGCTAGGATCTCTCAATTATCTGGGTGATGCAATTATCTTACATGCTCCTGTTTTGTTGTAAAATGCACGCAAGTTTAGATTTGAAATCATTAAATGTTCATAATATTTTCAAAATTGTCTTGAAGGTAGTTAATCTGATGGTAATTGAAAAATTTCTATTATATTTTAGAGTAAATTCCTATGTAATATGTTAAGAAAATGTGAATAATTTTTAAACATAGAATGATGATCTTAAAATAAATTTTGTTTATTTTACAAAACTAATGCATTTCTTGTAAATATGTCAAAGTAAAGAGACAAATTTATTTTTATGCCGTCAAAATTTAATGTATAAACATAAACCATTTCAACAAAGTATTTAAATTTTTATTAAGTTGCACTTGTTATGAAAAATATATTTTACGTCTGAAAAAGCAATTTATACACTATGTTGTAATAGACGGTAGAAAAAGTGTTCATTTAATGGTAAATTTATTGCTTTTGGTGAAGAATTCATTAATTTTTTAGAAATTGTAGTATTTAACATTTGAAAACAATATCTATATATATATATATATATATATATATATATATATATATACACATGTATATGACACCCCTCACATTGAAAGAAAATATATAGATGGAACTCACAGTGTCTACATGATTTCCAGATATTTAACATTTAGAAGCTTCCAAATTTTTGAAGACTGTACCTTTATATATATATATATATATATATATATAAGGTATATAGAAGTATCATATGACACTTCAGACATTAAAAGCAATTATATAAACGTGATTTCTGGCATTTAATATTTAAAAAATATCACTCAAATTTGACAGCAAATAAGCAGTGTTGTTTGTAGTATACTACATGCAATTAGTGTTTTGTACTAATGAGAACAACCTGTCACTCAAATCTGATAGCAGATATTCAGTGTCATGTATAATGAGCCTCATAAAATTAGCGATTGTCTGTGCGAAACAATTGCAGATGGAATATGTTGTACATCATGAGTTGTTGCATAGTGATTGTTGATAGATCATGGGCTGAGAAACGTCTACTCCAATGAGAAGTGAAGGAAGCTGACGGATTTTCTTAAAGGGAGGTTTTTGCATAAGCAAGAAAAGAGCTCTGAAACGAGTCGACAAGAAGTGTTTTTTTTTTTGTGAGAGTGACTGAGCAGGTCGGATCGGATTTTCCGCCTGTTTACAAAATTATTCCCTTGTGGTTTCGTGTATCAAGGAATGTGATAATCAAGGTCTACCACAAAAAGATTAGACTAGATCTATCGTAGACTTCATCCTTCCAGTGTACTGCAGTTGTGTATCTAATTTATATCTTTAATTTTCATTTCATTGTAAATAGTGTGCTGTATATAGAAATAATGCTTGTGAATAAAAATTAAAGTGTTCCCATGATCCTGAAATTGACCCTCTTCTTGAAGTCGTAGGTCTAGTCTAGGTCAAGACGTTGCAATAGATTTATTATAGCTGTCTATATCGTTGTTCTAAAGATTTCATACTCTTATGCATCGTATTATAATTGTTTATCAAAACTTTATATTCAGGATCATTTGAATGATTTTTCTGAATCATAATTGATCATGTCTGAATCATAATTGATCATGTCTGAATCATAATTAATCATGTCAAAAACTGTAATTTATTACTGTTAGGATTAAACATTATTAAATATATATATATGTATTTTGTTTGCTTTATAATTCAATCTTAAAATATGTTTTTTTTTCTTTTAGGTGAGTGATTTTCCTTTTCTGATGTTAACATAATTTCTAAGGACAAAGAGTTTTTTTATATTTTGTATGTGTTTCATGAAGTTCCTTTGGTAAGAATGTCTATGACTTTTACGATTTATAAGATCTAGGATTCATTTTCATCATCGTCAGTGAGGGAGTTGAATTGTTTTCGTTTTGGAACAAAAATATCGTCTGCGAGTTTTCTGAAATTTAATTTCTCTTTTCAAATAAGACGGTTTTGTTGCATATATCAAAAGAAGGTCTGAAATTATATATAAAGTGAAACTTATTTGAAAATGAATTTTTATTTCTGTGAAAACTCATTTATTTTTAAAAAAAGTTTATGAAAATAAAGGAATTTTTTATTTAAACAAAATATATAAAAATAATTCATCTGCTTAGATATGATTAATACTAGAGTATTGTGGCTAATTAAAATAAAAATATAATTTCAATACATTTATTAAAAAAATATTAATATAAAGTTGAAATCTGAATTCTTAATTTTTGTTATATTAAATCGTTTTTTTTTAATTATTTAGATGTGTTGATATTTAAGGTTAAATGCAAATTGTTATAAAAAAACCTTATACAAATCTTTATTAACTATCTATTGTTATATTCATAAAAATGATTTTTAAATATATTTAAAATATAATTTCTGAAAAGTTACAGTTCGATTAAAATTTGTTTTTTATATGTTCAATAATTTTGTTAATAAGTAAATGACTAATAAATGTTTGATTTTTAATCTGAAACAAAATGCTATAACCTTTTTTAACTATCATTTCTTAGTAAAAGTGGCTTTGTCAATGTAATTAAATACATTCTGATTGTAAGTTTAAACTTTGAAAATATCATTTTAATTCTTTATAAAAAGTGTATAAATAAAATTACTTGTTTAATACATGAAATGAATTTAAAATTATAATTATATACTTTAATTCTTGCAAATAAACTTAACGTAAAGCCATAGCATACATCCAAATGTAGATTATAGTATTATCTCAAAATCTATATTAATTTGCGGAATATTGTGTCACAGATTTGTCCGGTTTAATTAAACTAATTTATATTCAATTTCGTAATGCTTTTTTTTATTAAATTTGCAAAATATGTCAAATTTAATCAGTGTCCAACTCATTCATTCGCGAAGAGTTTCCTAGAAAAATATTTCTTTATCTGCCAAAATAATAAGAAGAAAAAATTTAGTATCTTTAAGAATAAAATGCAAATATGCAGAAGTGGTTCATTAAATAAAGTAGAACGTCTTTATTACTCTTTTTTTTTTTTTTTTTTTTTACTTTTTTATTCACTTTTTATTTTTGTCTATGCAAATCTCGGAGTTCGTCAGTGAGGGAGTTGAGCTGTTTTCCTTTTGGAACAAAAATATCGTCTGCAAGTTTTGTGAAATTTAATTTCTCGTTTGAAATGAGTCGGTTTTGTTGCATATATCAAAAGGGAGTCTGAAATTGTCTTCATATAAAATGAAACTTATTTGCAAGTGAATTTTTAATTCTGTGAAAACTCATTTAGTTTCACAAAAAGTTTATGAAAATAGAATAATTTTTTTTTTATTTAAAGAAAATATATAAAAATAATTATTCGGTTTAGTTTATTATTTCTAGAGTAATATGACTAGTTAAAATAAAAATATAGTTTCAATACATTTATTAAAAAAATAACTTGGGTTAAAATCTGAACTAATTTTTGTTCTATTAAATTATTTTTTTTATTTATTTAGATATGTTGATATTTAAGATAAATGCAAATTGTTATACAAAAAAGTTATACAAATCTTTATTAACTATCCATTGTTATATTCATAAAAATGATTTTTAAATATATTTAAAATATAATTTCTGAAAAGTTACAGTTCGATTAAAATTTGTTTTTTATATGTTCAATAATTTTGTTAATAAGTAAATGACTAATAAATGTTTGATTTTTAATCTGAAACAAAATGCTATAACCTTTTTTAACTATCATTTCTTAGTAAAAGTGGCTTTGTCAATGTAATTAAATACATTCTGATTGTAAGTTTAAACTTTGAAAATATCATTTTAATTCTTTATAAAAAGTGTATAAATAAAATTACTTGTTTAATACATGAAATGAATTTAAAATTATAATTATATACTTTAATTCTTGCAAATAAACTTAACGTAAAGCCATAGCATACATCCAAATGTAGATTATAGTATTATCTCAAAATCTATATTAATTTGCGGAATATTGTGTCACAGATTTGTCCGGTTTAATTAAACTAATTTATATTCAATTTCGTAATGCTTTTTTATTAAATTTGCAAAATATGTCAAATTTAATCAGTGTCCAACTCATTCATTCGCGAAGCGTTTTCTAGAAAAATATTTCTTTATCTGCCAAAATAATAAGAAGAAAAAATTTAGTATCTTTAAGAATAAAATGCAAATATGCAGAAGTGGTTCATTAAATAAAGTAGAACGTCTTTATTACTCTTTTTTTTTTTTTTTTTTTTTTTACTTTTTTATTCACTTTTTATTTTTGTCTATGCAAATCTCGGAGTTCGTCAGTGAGGGAGTTGAGCTGTTTTCCTTTTGGAACAAAAATATCGTCTGCAAGTTTTGTGAAATTTAATTTCTCGTTTGAAATGAGTCGGTTTTGTTGCATATATCAAAAAGGGAGTCTGAAATTGTCTTCATATAAAATGAAACTTATTTGCAAGTGAATTTTTAATTCTGTGAAAACTCATTTAGTTTCACAAAAAGTTTATGAAAATAGAATAATTTTTTTTTTTTTTTATTTAAAGAAAATATATAAAAATAATTATTCGGTTTAGTTTATTATTTCTAGAGTAATATGACTAGTTAAAATAAAAATATAGTTTCAATACATTTATTAAAAAAATAACTTGGGTTAAAATCTGAACTAATTTTTGTTCTATTAAATTATTTTTTTTATTTATTTAGATATGTTGATATTTAAGATAAATGCAAATTGTTATACAAAAAAGTTATACAAATCTTTATTAACTATCCATTGTTATATTCATAAAAATGATTTTAAAATATAATTTCTGAAATGTTACATTTCGTTTATTCTTTTTATATGTTCAATGATTTTTGTTAATAAGAAAAATTAATAAATATTTGATTTTTAATCTGAAACAAAATGCTATGACAATTTTTAATAAAATAACTTTGCAAATGTAATTAAATATCAACAAATTGTAAGTTTAAACTTTAAAAATCTTGTTTTAATCCTTTATTAAAAGTGAATAAAATAAAATTACTTGTTTAATACATGAAATAAATTTAAAATCATAATTATATGTTATAATTCTTGCAAATAAACTTAGCGAAAACCGACATATATCCAAATTATGTTTTCATCTCAAAATCTAGACTAATCTGTGGAATATTGTGTCACAAATCTGTCCGGTTTAATTAAACTAATTTATATGCAATTTCATACTTCTGGTTTTTTTTATTAAATTTACAAAATATGTCAAATTTAACAGTGCCTAACTCATTTACTCGCGAAGCGTTTTCTTGAAAAATATTTCTTTTTCTGTCAGAATTAAGTAAAAAAAATTTAGAATCTTTAAGAATAAAATGTAAATAAGCAGAAATGGTTAATTAAATAAAGTAGAGGACTTTATTCATTTTTTTTTTTTTTTTTTTTAGATTCGTTTTTTATTTTTATCTATGCAAATCTCGGAGTTCGTCAGTGAGGAAGTTGAGTTGTTTTCGTTTTGGAACAAAAAATATCGTCTGCAAGTTTTCTGAAATTTAATTTCTCGTTTGAAATAAGACGGTTTTTGTTGCATATATCAAAAGGGGGTCTGAAATTATCTCCATATAAAGTGAAACTTATTTGAAACTGAATTTTTAATTCTGTGAAAAATCATTTATTTCCACAGTAAGTTTATGAAAATATAAGATTTTTTTATTTAAACAAAATGTATAAAAATAATTCTTCTAATTAAAATGAAAAGATAATTCCAATATATTTATTAGAAAAAATACTAGCATAAAGTTAAAATGTGAATTCTTAATTTTTGCTGTATTATAATAATTCTAATTTAATCTTTAATATTCATTCTAATTTATTCTTTAATAATCATTCTAATTTATTCTTTTATTATTTAATTCTATTAATATTAGTTTATTAAAAATTATTTAGATATGTTGGTATTTAAGATAAATTTAAATCGTTATACAAAGAGAAAGAAAAATCATTATTATCTATCTATTGTTATATTCATTAAAATGATTTTTAACATCTTTATTTTAATACATTTTTTTCATAATAATGCTCTTTATTTTCTTATTATATTGTCTTTACGCATAACTGTTATTTCATTTCATTCAATTAAATAATTTTAGATTAAAGATTTTATCTTATACTGCTCAAACACAAAAGTTAATAAACATCGTTATAGTGTGCAGGTTCAATTATGTTCATTTTTTTTTGTTAATAAGTAAATAATTAATAAATATTTGATTTTTAATCTAAAAAAATGTCATAACTTTTTTAGCTATCGTTTCCTAGTTGAAATAACTTGGCAAATATAATTAAATATAACCTGATTGTAAGTTTAAATATTGAAAATCTCATTTTAATCCTTTATTAAAAGTGAATAAAATAAAATTACTTGTTTAATACATGAAATAAATTTAAAATCATAATTATTATATATGCCTTAATTCTTGCAAATAAGCTTAGCGAAAGCCAACATATATCTAAATGTAAATTATGTCTTCATCTCAAAATCTAGATTAATCTGCGGAATATTGTGTCACAAATCTGTCCAGTTTAATTAAGCTAATTTGTATGCAATTTCATACTTCGTTTTTTTTATTAAATTTGCAAAATATGTCAAATTTAATCAGTGTCCAACTCATTCATTCGCGAAGCGTTTTCTTGAAAAATTTTTCTTTATCTGCCAAAATAAGAAGAAGAAAAAATTTAGAAGCTTTAAGAATAAAATGCAAATATGCAGAAGTGGTTAATTAAATAAAGTAGAACGTCTTTATTCTTTTTGCTTTTGGATTCATTTTTTATTTTTGTCTATGCAAATCGCGGAGTTCGTCAGTAAGAGAGTTGAGTTGTTTTCATTTTGGAACAAAAATATCGTCTGCAAAGTTTTTTGAAATTTAATTTCTCATTTGAAATAAGACGGTTTTGTTGCATATATCAAAAGGGGGGCCTGAAATTATCTTTTATATAATGTGAAACTTATTTGAAACTGAATTTTTAATTCTGTGAAAACTCATTTAGTTTCACAAAAAGTTTATGAAAATAGAAGAATTTTTTTTTATTTAAAGAAAATATATAAAAATAATTCTTCGGTTTAGTTTGTTATTTCTAGAGTAATATGACTAGTAAAAATAAAAATATAGTTTCAATACATTTATTAAAAAAATAACTTGGGTTAAAATCTGAATTAATTTTTGTTCTATTAAATTAATTTTTTTATTTATTTTAGATATGTTGATATTTAAGATAAATGCAAATTGTTATACAAAAAAGTTATACAAATCTTTATTAACTATCCGTTGTTATATTCATAAAAATGATTTTAAAATATAATTTCTAAAATGTTACATTTTGTTTAAAACTTTGCTTTTTATATGTTCAATGATTTTTGTTAATAAGTAAATAATTAATAAATGTTGGATTTTTAATCTGAAACAAAATGCTATGACAATTTTTAATAAAATAACTTTGCAAATGTAATTAAAGATCAACAAATTGTAAGTTTAAACTTTAAAAATCTTGTTTTTATCCTTTATTAAAAGTGAATAAAATAAAATTATTGTTTAATATATGAAATAAATTTAAAATCATAATTATATGTTATAATTCTTGCAAATAAACTTAGCGAAAACCAACATATATCCAAATTATGTTTTCATCTGAAAATCTAGACTAATCTGCGGAATATTGTGTCACAAATCAGTCCGGTTAAATAAAACTAATTTATATGCAATTTCATACTTCTGTTTTTTTTTTTTTATTAAATTTACAAAATATGTCAAATTTAATCAGTGTCCAACTCATTCATTCGCAAAGCGTTTCCTAGAAAAATATTTCTATCTTTGTCAAAATAAGAAGCAAAAAAAATTTAGAATCGTTAAGAATAAAATGCAAATATGCAGAAGTGGTTAATTAAATAAAGTAGAACGACTTTTTTTTTTTTTTTTTTTTTTAAATACTTTTAGATTCATTTTTTATTTTTGTCTATGCAAATCTCGGAGTTACTTCAGTGAGGAAGTTGAGTTGTTTTTATTCTGGAACAAAAATATCGTCTGCAAGTCTTCTGAAATTTAATTTCTCGTTTGAAATAAGACGGTTTTGTTGCATATATCAAAAGGGGGTCTGAAATTAAAAAAAATATTATAAAGATGAAATTATAAAGTAAAACTTATTTGAAGCTGAATTTTTAATTCTGTGAAAACTCATTTAATATCAAAAAAGTTTATGAAAATAGAAGTATTTTTTATTTAAACAAAATATATGAAAATAATTCTTCTAATTAAAATAAAAATATAATTTCGATAAATTTATTAGAAAAAATATTAGTATAAAGTTAAAATGGGGAATTCTTAATTTTTGCGGTATTATATAAATTCAAATTTGCTATTTAATATTCATTCTAATTTATTCTTTTATTATTTAATTCTATTAATATATATATATATTTTTAATTATTTAGATATGTTGGTATTTAAAATAAATTAAAAGATAAATCCTTAATCATGAAATCATTCATTAATAATCATGAAGGATAAGTCATTAATTATCTATTATTATAGTCATAAAAATGATTTTGAACTTTATTTTAATACAATTTTTTCTTAATAATGTGCTTTACTTTCTTTTTATATCGTTTTTAACGTTTTTTTAAGTCATGTTATATCATTTCATACAATTAAAAAAAAATTTGTTTAGTAAAATTACTAAATATTTAAATATCCATTTATTTTACATTGACGATTTTATTTTATGCAGCGCAAACACAAACATTGTAGAAGATCGTTGTAGTGTGCAGGTTGGCCAACCAGAATGTACTGCACGTGGTTGGGTTGAAATACTTGAGGCACAGGTTGAAGAACTAACAGCTTTATTTACACACGTACAAACATCAACACATGCTATTAGAGATATACAATATTTAGCACATTTATAGACATATAATTCGTCGAAGGGATAATAATACATTCGTGGAAGTATCAAATTTCTAAGCCGAAAGCCAGATACTCGGCTACGCGCAGGATATGCGAAATATTACTTCCTGTCAGGGTGAGAGTCTGTAGACCAACAATTGCACCGCCGTGTGCTGAATATTATTCCTTCTCTGGGTTAAATATAATTTTAAAATATTTTTAAATATAATTTTTGAAATGTTATAGTTCGTTTAAAATTTATTGTTCAATTATTTATGGAATTTAAACTTATTTTTTATATGTTCAATGATTTTTGTTAATAAGTAAATAATTAATAAATGTTTGATTTTTAATCTGAAACAAAAGGCTATAACAATTTTTAACTATAGTTAAAATAACTTTGCGAATGTAATTAAATATCTCCTGATTGTAAGTTTAAATATTGAAATATATTAAAAGGGGGTCTGAAATTATCTACACATTGCACCAGCGTGTGCTGAATATTGTTCCTTCTCTGGGTGTGAGAGCCTTTAAACTAAACGTTTCTCAGCTGGAGCGCATGTTGCGCAGTACTTCCTCTCGGGTGAGAGTCTCGAGGCCAACTGACCATTTCTCCTAAAGGCCTCAGGGGCGTATTTCCCACGGTATCGGAGGAAACGCGGTTACATCGTGAGTGTCATTACGATGCTTCCTAATATTAAATGCTTGAATGCAATCAAATAATCTTAATTTTTAAAATAAATTTGCTATTATTATATGCAATAATTACACGAGTATCAATATAAAGTTATTATAGATAATAATAACAAAAATCGGAAAGAATAGCTGCAGATAATAATAATGTGCCAAAGAGTGGCCAGCTATATAATATGGAAGCCACATTTCGGGAAAAAATATTTGAAGGAACTATTTATTTATTTTAAAAGCAAAATAAACATTGGGAAACTGAAAAATCAGTTCGATTTGCGGTTTTAAAAGCAACATATTGCAACTAGAAATTTATTTATAATGATTCATAATTTAATTTCTAATACTGTATTCGTGCTTGGGTGCTTATTTCTTACCAGTGTTCTTATTCCTACACACTGGAAGGAGCGCCCCAGTGGAAGGAGAGCTCGCTCAGCATCTAGACACTCCCGCCGAGAAATGTTTCGTTTATAGTCTCTCATCCAGAGATGAAAATTTAATGCAACCCTGCGTATTAGTTGGCCTACAGACTCTCACCCGGAAAGGAAGTATATTTCAATAAAATAAAAATAAATTGTTATATGTCCCGATCTTTCCACAAATCGATAATTATATGTATTTAAATGTGTTAAATATTGTATGTCTCTAATTGTATATGTGTGGTATTGTGGCGTATATAAATAAATCTGTGAGTTCCAAAACAATCTGGTCGCACTACACTATTTTTATTAGTTTAATTTTCCTTTAAATACTAATTTTTTATTTATGTTAAATATAATTTTTTCCTGTACATATATATATTTTTTTAAATATTTATAATTGTGGCATTTGGGAAAAAAAAACATTTTAACAGAACATAAAACTCGATTCGGAATATAAACAAAAACTAACGGCATTCTTAAAGGAATGTTTTTACTTGAAAAGAACATCTGTTTCCACTGATGATACATCAGTGAGTAAACAAGAGAAGCAGTGCAATTAATCAAGTAGATGTCAAATAGTACTTTGGCGAGTTCTCCGTGGCGCCAATTGAATAATAGATTTTCGTTTCTCTCAAATGTAGGGAAACATTTAGAGTTTCAAAATTTGTGGCTGCAAGTATACTTGTATGTTAAATTTATTTCTGATTCAACTCATAATGTATTCAACTTCTGTATCACTTAAAAGGGTACTTAGGTATTAACGGTACCTTGGCGACAGATTTGGCGGTTTTTAAGTGTCGCCAATCTTTATTATTTGGAATAAAAATATTTTGAAAGCGTTTTGATTTTAAATGAACTGTTTCATACATATTTTATTATTTGGAACAAATTTTAAGTGTAGATTGACGCCAAATCTGTAGCTGCAGTTGGCGCGTGTGCTCTTTATTGGCGCAACTGTCGCCAAGGTACCGTTAATACGTAAGTACCCTTAAAAGTCTTCCAGAAAAACCTGGCTTCAAAGATTTCCACTAATCTTTACTTACTTCATAGGCCTTAGAAAAATGTTGGAAACTTTATTCGGATATTAAATTGTATTTACACATACAAGTTGCACACATATGCCATGTTATTATTTTTTTTTTTTTAACTAACATTATCTTCATGAAAGAAAGAAAAATCATTCTATAAAAATGGGATTCAAATATTCTCAAATATATAGATATCAGGACAAAAAAATTGTTATAGACAAACTCGCTACAGGTGGGAAAACGGGAATTTCGTATGTGTCCCATTTTGTGTACACTTTGGGCTAATTAGACCGAGACCTACAGCTTAACGTGGACTTCGAACTACTAGAAAATATCCATGGCACCTCCATGTGTTATAGAGAGAAAAATGCTTATGCTCATAGAGATCATGCATCCGTATCCGTAACCTCCGTAGGATCGTCAGCCCTACGCACAAAGCTCTACACTCATATTAGACCGGGATCTACGGTTTCAAGTGGATTCCGAACTACTACACACATACATTGCAGTGTCGGCCTTGAACCAGGAACCTGTGGCACCGAACGCCAGACACTCTGCCGTCAGGCCCTACAATAATAAAAATTGACTTGGTTAGGCCGGGACCTGCAGTTTAACGTAGATTCCGAACCACTACAAACATCCATGCCACCACGACGATTCGAACCTTGAAGTCTGCGGTACCAAATGCCAGAGAGCTAGCCAATTGGTTATCAGACCGCGTGAAAATAGAGAGGAACCAAAATGCATAGAGCATAAAAAAGCATATATATATATATATATATATATATAAGGGCCTAAGTGGCCGAGTGGCCAGCGCTCTGGCGCTCGGTACCACAGGTTTCGGGTTCTAGTCCCGGGGGGGCCATGGTTGTTTGTAGTGGTTCGGAATCCACTTTACAAAGTAGGTCCCGGTCTAATAGGATCGTAGAGTGTTGCGGGGGCATTGTTACTCCGCGTCCGTAGCTTATCTTCAAGTTACACGCGCCCCCTGGGTAATGCAAAGCGAGTACGTCTGTGCAGCACTTGCCTTAAGGCATCCAAGACGTCCATGTCTATGTTTGCCAGCTGCATTAGAAAAAATAAATATATATATATATATTTATTTTTTCTGATTTGCTAAATTGTATATCAATTATATACAAAAAATAAAAATAATAATAATCCATAAAAATCCTTAAACTTTAAAATCCCTTGTTGCCCTGCCTGTTACCTGGTCGATAAGTTGCTCCACGTGCATAGTGAAAGTCAGCTCTCAATAATGTAAACATCCTGTCCGTGTGGGGTGAGCCGACTGGATGGAGAAGGAAATGTAACACCAGCAGTATGTATTTGGTTTTGCAATAAAAGAGACGTGTTTTTTACAGTCCACTTTTTTGTGCTATGTGTTTTTTGTGCTATGTGTTTGTTGTTTCTTATCCCACTTGGCTGGCCAAGCCCACGTGCCCGTACGTACTCATGATTGAAGGGGAAGGAAGCAGCTTCTGTTGTGATGGAGCACCCGTAGGTAGAAGCCTGACTTTGGCTCCGTGACGTTCTTGCAGTCATAGGAGACCGGGACGTACGGCTTAAAGTGGATTCCGAACCTCTACAAACATCCATGGCACCGCCGGGACTCGAACCCGAAACCTGTGGCACCGAGCGCTAGAGCGCAAGACACTCGGCCATTCAGGTCCCAAATTTGCCAACGGCACGCGGTGTTCCCAGGTGGTCACCCACCCAAGTACTGACCGCGCCCAATGATGTTTGACTTCGGTGATCTAACGAGAACCGGTATATTCAGCATGGTATGGCCGTTGGTCCACGTGCATAGTGAAAGTCAGCTCTCAATAATGTAAACATTCTGTCCGGCTGGAGGGAGAAGGAAATGTAACACCAGCAGTATGTATTTGGTTTTGCAATAAAAGAGACGTGTTTTTTACAGTCCACTTTTTTGTGCCATGTGTTTTATTCCTAGACCATACATAGCCAAATGCTGAGAAGGAGCTGCTGGAGGTGAAATAAAATGAAAAATTGAAACATTTTAAAAAAATGGTTGTTTGGCTGTTACGTGCAATACAAAAATATATCAGAGAATGTTTACTGAGATGAGGGCCTGAATGGTCGAGTGGCTAGCGCTCTGGCGCTCGGTACCACAGGGTTCGAGTCGCGGCGGTGCCATGGATGTTTGTAGTGGTTCGGAATCCACTTTAAACTGTAGGTCCCGGTCTAATAGGATCGTTGAGCGTTGCGGGGGCATTGTTGCTCCGCGTCCGTGGCTTATCTTCAAGTTACACGCGCCCCCTTGGTAATGCAAAGTGAGTAGCATCTGTGCTGCGCTTGCCTTAAGGCATCCAAGACCAAGCTGTCTAAGTGTTTGCCAGCTGCATTAGAAAGAAAAAAAAAATGTTTACTAAGATTTATGTCAATTTTTGTTTCTCCGTAGTGTATCACATATTTGTATTCAGCATTTAAATTAATTAAAAGTAAGTATTGGCCTGTTTATACTAATCAGCATATAGTTGAGTTCATGCAAATTGCCATAATAAACTGTTAACCAAACTTTCAACAGAACTTCTAATATGGAACAACATTCGTAAATTATCCACAATCATATCTAATTTTAAAAGATATTATTTATGAAATATTATATAATGAAAAGTATGCATATATATTGTATGCAGGTTGTGCATCTGGATTGTAACTGGGTGTCTGGGTTGTTGAGATTTGATGCGTAGGTTTGAGAACTCACATCTTTATGTAAATACGCACAAACATGACACACATACAATATTTAACACTTCTAAAGACAGATTCGGGACAATTCTAGATTCGGGAAACGATTCCACTTCTAAGCCGAAAACCCGATTTTCAGGTTTGCGCAGGATGCGCGAAATATACTTCCTCTCCGGTGTGAGTTTGTAGGCCAACATTCAATCTCTCTAGAACGACACAGGGAGCGCTCTCGCCAATGCGTAGGAGGAAGCATTTTCAAGATATATATTTGTATATATATATATATATTGAGATTATTTATTTTTATGTGTTTGCACATCATTGCAAAAAAAAATGAAATACTTTTAATTATAGATGAGTTTTAGTGTACCATGAATATTTCATACATATGTTTTAATATTGCCATAAGTGTAAAATTTCAATATTCGCTTACTACGCTTTGGAAATAATGTAGGGCAATTGTCTTAACTGAATTGATTGCTCGAATATTTATATAACATTTGAAAAACAGCTTTAAGAATAAAAACAAATTGAATATAAAAAAAAATATATATATATTTTATACATAACTGTTATTAATACAAAAGTTGTATTTTAAAGAACTCCATTACATTCTATTTAGAATAACAACAAATAATAACACATATTAAAAACATGATTTTATTAACTCAATAAAAATTGTACACATAACATTTTAAATTGTCAAGAATCAATGAAACGCAATTTACCTGTAAATTATTCATAAACCAACTTTTATCTTTTAAAAGAACGATCCTGAAGCAGCAATTCAGTCTTAAATAGTATTTAAATGGATTTAAAGAAAAGACCATCAATTCACTTCATTTGAATTCTTGCAAACGACATCTTATTCAGCAATTCACACTCGCTGTTGCAAATGCAATCTTTTACGAATTGCGAATACTGCATTTGCATTTGAATTTATATTGAGCTGCTAACGAAGCCACGAATCGTCTGCGCGCTCAATCACGTGAGATACAGTAACATCTCCGACCATCTAGCAGGTGTTGAATAGACTTGCGGGGGTGGGAAGGGGGCGTTTGAAACAACTGTAAAAGTCTATTCATATTCAAAGCAGATATCGGATCATTTAAATAAAGAAGATCAAATAAAATGTTTTTCGATTGTTTCACTTTTTGGCGGGTGGATTGGAATTAGGTAAACTGTGTTTATAATGTTGATCACGTACTTTTCATGGATTATCATGATATTTCTATTGTTTTCATGGTTTATAATCATGCTTTTCATGGATTATTATTATTATGGTGGATTATCATTATTATCATACTTTTCATGGATTATTATCATGCTTATCTATCGATTGTTTTCACGGATTACTATCATGCTTTTCATGGATTATTGTTATGATGATGATGACGAATTGTCATTATTATCATGCTTTTCATGGATTATTATTATGATGATGATGATGAATTATCATTATTGTCATGCTTTTTATGGATTATTATTATTATGATGATGATGGATTACGATTATTACCATGCTTTTCATGAATTATATCTTGTCATTTTTCAATTGTTTCGCGTTTTAGTAGATGGATTGTAATTAGGTAAGCTGTGTTTCTAATGTTGATCAAATACTTTTCATCGATTAGATCATGCTTATCTTTTTATTGTTTTCATGAATTAAATATCATGCTTTTCATGGATTATCGTTATTATCATGCTTTTCATGGGTTATTATTATTATTATTATTATTATTATGGATTATCGTTATTATCATGCTTTTCATGGATTATTATTATTATTATTATTATTATTATTATGGATTATTGTTATTATCATGCTGTTCATGGATTATTATTATGATTTCTTTCAATTGTTTCGCGTTTTGGTGAATGGATTGGAATTAGGTAACTGTGTTTCTAATTTCGCTCAAGTATTTTTCACAGATTATATCATGCTTATTTTTCCGTTGTTTTCATGGATCATTATTATTATTATGGGGAATTATCACTAACATGCTTTTCATTGTTCTTTATTTTTATCAAAAGAGCATGTGTGATTAATGCAAATATTCTTATTGTAACCGTGCTTACTCCTACGCACTGGCAAGAGATCTTCCTGTAGTCATTCATGAGAAATTGTCAGTAGGCTTTGAGACTCTCGCCTGGATATAAAGTATAGCGCTTCTGTTGAGAAACGTTTAGTTTTTAGTCTCTCATCCAGAGAGGAAATATATTCAGCACATTAGTTTGCCTACAAACTCTCACTCGGAGAGGGAAGTATCTTTTCCACACTCTGAGCGTAGTAGAGTATCGGTTTTCGCCTTAGAAGTGGAATCCTTCCACGAATCTGTAATTATGTGCCTTTAGATGTGTTAAATGTTGTATGTTTGTAATTGTATGTGTGTGCAGTTTACGCGTGTGTCAATAAAGCTATGAGTCAACCAACCCAACCCAGTACTATCTATTTACCCAACCTGGACACTACAATATTACTTTTAACATAGAAACTCTATGTATCCGTAATTTTACATTAACGCACCTACTTTAAAATATTTGAATCTCTTTAATATTTTTATCATTCGCTGAATTAATTTGATATAAATAAGCTTATTTATATCTATTTATTCATATTATATTTTATATTATATACATTTTATTATTATATTTTCATATTATTTTTAATATTTTATTATTATATTTCATATAAAATAAGATTAGTTTTGTTAATAAATAAATCATTTGTATGGAACAATATGTGTCCTACACGTTGGATCTGTTATCAATAAGAAACAACACAATAATGAATTAATATATGAATTATTATAATAAACTCGGATATTAGATATTTACAATGTCATAGAGAAATATGTAAATATATTTATTACAACTATCAATTTTTCAAAACTGTTAATATTGAATTGAATTGAATAAAAAATTTAAAAAGTATTTATTATTAGTATTTATTAAAAGTATTATAAAAAGTATTTATTATAAAATGAAATATGCCATATGTCATATGCCTTTTAGTAGAATAGTATCGTAAATTCTTTTAAATTATATTTTCTTAATGTTAACATTATTCATAAATCTGAAGATGGTTTTATCAAGAAACATGTATTTTCAGCACAATAAATCTCTGGTTTTCCTTCTCGCTAGAAGCCTAAATATAAATAGACCGTGACGCATTTAAAGAAAAACGAAATTCGTTTTATATGGAAGAATATATGTTATTGTATTATATATATATATATATATATATATATATATATATATATATATATATATATATATATATTATTTATTATAATATCTGCGATCCTTTCATTTCATTTCTATCGATTATAATAACTGCGATCCTTTGTATGCATATATTTTCATTTTTGATCTGCAACCGCAGTTTTTGCAATCCAATGATTGATGTTTGTGTATTGTCAAAGATTTTCAGTTTCGTCAACTTATGCTCTTGAATTACTTTATATATTCTTTACATTTCCTTTTCTTTCTGGATTTCGGTGGTTTTATGGTTCAAATATGATGGCATTTAAGATGGTTTAAACACACTGGTTTAACAGTGGTGAGCAACAGTGTTTTAAATTATCAACATTTTATAACATTATATAAACTAATTGTGTTAATTTATGTAATGTTATCCATTCTCCTTATGATTCTTTATGTTACATTGCTTTCCCTGTAGTTTTTGTTCGGTAAATATATACATATATATATATATATGTAGAACTTAAGCCGGTTGCAAAAGATGCATCCCGGCCGAGCCCCCAATTTTTGTAAATTTACACCGGTTCCAATAGATTCATCCCGGTCGAACCCACAGTTTTGTTAGACTTCTCTACCAGCCTAACAATATCTGGACTTTTGCAGTGGATGTCTAGGGGATTTGACATACAAAACGCAGTAACGGGACGTTACTTTAAATAAAGTCATTTATTTCTACGATATTTTACAATGATATTTACATTGACATTTAATTAAAGGGATAAATACATTCTCTCGCTGCTTGGCGCTGTCTCTCCCATGTCAGCTAGCGTTCTCTTCTTCTTTCTTCAGCTACGGGGTCCTGTCCCCTTCTCGTGGGGTCAGAGTTCAAAGTTGAATACTCCCCCACATTGTAAACAGGCTCTGTCAAAGACAATCGACCGTAAAGTGTCGCCGCCTGCTGATTACCACACAAACAAACCCTACATATATATATATATAATTTCTCGACAGCCAAGTGTGGGTTTCTGTATGAATATATTTTCCGCAGTTTTTACCATCTAATATTTCCTGTCTGTGTATAAGATTTTCAGTTTCGTCAACTTTTGCACACTTATGATCTTTAATTACTTTATATCGTCTTTAAAATTTCTCTTTTCACCAGTTTTTGGGGAATTTTCTGGGACTAACTATGAACATTTTATAACATTATATATATTAATAAGTGTGTTAATATTTCCATATCCTTTTAATTTTTCATGTGGGCTTGCTTTTTCTGTAATTCTTGTCCGATATATATATATATATATTGAAACTTAACTTTGAGAAGCTAACTAAGGCATATAACACTTGAGAAATACTACTGTTATTCAATTCTCTTATGAATCAGATAGATCTCTGTTATTAAGAGTAGCATTTCGTTCGTGATATTTCTACACATTAAGCGAATGAGTATGAAAATTCCCAATATTCTAATCCAAAACAATCTAATCCAAACATAAAAACAATTGTTTCAATAACGAAAAAAAATTGTATAAAAAAATATATGAGAAAGACACGACAAAACTTTAGAATATAAACAAAATGTCAAAGGATATAGCCGATTCCGCAGTGTAATTAATATTTCTGTATATAATAAAATCAGGATTAAAATACAAAATTCTGTTTTATACCTTATCGTGTTACCACATCTGGCAGAACAATTTTCTTGTTGTACTTAACGTCTGTTAAAGCTAATGGCATATTTTAATAAAAACAAATCAGTCAACTGTTTTTACATATGTGTTTATTAAACAGTGACGGCATAAATCCATCCAATCTATTGAAACATTCTCGTGCCTATCTCATGAATAATTTATCAGAAAATAGAATGCAAATACACTTTTGTCGTTGTTGTTAACATTTGGAAAAAAAAATACATTCAGCCATGAATTAAGAATATAAATAGGACAAGTAAATGACAATTCAGGCGATGGCGTATTCATTTTTTTTACCAAAAATGAGTGGGCATATTTTTAAGCTATGCTATACGAATCGAAATGTCAAAATAACATTGACGATGAACTTATTTGCTATTTTTTAAGGTTTTTATGTATATTTCTATTTTATTTTAGGAATTTTTATCTTCTTAATGTAGCATGTTTTTGTTAAGTTATTTTAACATCAAATGTGAATATTAGTGCATTGTGAAATAGTCGCTAGATAAATATATAAAAAGAATATGCAAATAAATTTTTATGAATACATTTACAAAAGAATTTTTTTATATCTTTATTTTATGATAATTTCATAAAGCGCTAATATTGATTTTCTTTTTTTAATTTTCCTTTATACAAATATTCGTGGTATTTTTAAAAGGCTGGATGGAGGGTTTTTTTTTTGTTTACATATATATATATATATATATATTAAATTATTCTTCGAACAAAGTAAAATAAAGGCTTAGTTTATTATTATTATAATTATTTTATGTTTTTTATCAACTTGTCAACTTCTTTATACCTCTTATTTTAATTTGTTTTAAAATATCATAGTTTTCAACCTTATATACATGCATTCAATATCATATTTTTTAATTTATTGTTAAAAAAAATTCATAATTTTAAGCTATGATTTATAAGTTTCCAAGTCATTATATGGTCATATGCTGTCAATTTTTGTCGTTGATGTTTTCAAATGTTGTGCAGTTGACATAAACTAATTCGCCACTTGAACTGATAATGTGGAATCATTGCTGGTTTGAACCTCACCTTGCTTCCTGTTTCTTTACGGAAGCGTTATTGGATTGCCATACCACCACATTGGATTACCACACTAAGTGGATGGATTAACTGATGTCATTGGTTTCTATCTTGTTCTTTGTATTTTTTATTATTATTATTTATATCTGTTGTGTAAACTTGCCATTAGAAATAAAAATAAATCTTGTCCGCCCCTAGTATAAGCAGTGGACCTTTCTCTCAGGCTTGATTTCAAGCAACTGCATATTCGTGCAGACTATCAACTAGATTGGCTTAAAGCTTCATACGATATATAAAATTATTATTTGAATTATATTTGAAATTGTCCAATTAAGATAATTTAATATTTAAATATTGAAGAAACACAAATTTATCAAATATTTCCAAAACAAACCAAATAATTCTCTTTATGATAATACAATACCTGTAGAAACCACTAGAATGAAAATTAAAATATATCGTTGTACATAAAGGTGTAGATTATTATGGTATGAAAATTTCTTGTTATATACATTTTAACCAACAATAAATTATTTCTAAAAAAGCTAAATTCTTCTATAGACATCTAGTAGAATGTATTTAAATAAACAGAGGTTCAATATTATTCATTAACAACCAACTTAAATCGATAATTTGGAGTGTAAAGGTAGCATCAAATAAAGACCTGCATGGCCATGAGGCTTTAGGTTGAATGACAACGGGACTTAATTCCTTTCAGATGCTAAGCCAGTGTGCTTAGTACCAGAATCCCAAAATATCCCTAGAGAATTCTTGTCCAGTAGCAGTACCAGTATATCTGGAATATTTAAAGATTGTGGTTGTACAAACCCTTTAAATACTTCTTTCAGCTATTCGTACCACTGGAATAATGTTTAAACATTAATGCAAACGTAGTTTTAATAATTTATTCACCAGCAGAAGTTGATGCAGTCAAAAGTTATATTAAAGATTTTTCAGTCATTAATTTTGTAACAGAAAAAACAGATCCTTATTATATTGGGTTATTTCCTACAGTAACTTGAAAAAAAAATTCTGCAGATTTTTTTTTTTAAATTCATAAATATATATTTGATATAGAAAAGCAATATGGCAGCATGAGACAAAAGCAAAGGTAATTTTGAAAAATAAAATGATCTTTGCTAGTAATATATATAGTTTTAATTTACAAAATGTGAAACATTGCAAATAGAAAATCACTCTATCTGATATATAATAATTGCTTCTTAATGAATAAAAACAGACTCCATATATCTTTATGAGTTATTTATTGAAAAACGTCCAAAATATCCAAATTAGAGTAATAAATCAGGATGTAAACAGGTGTTATCATCTTCTTCATTGGCGCAACAGCCCCATGGTGGCCAAGGTAGATTGACAGATTTCGAGACAGGAAATGTTTTTTTTTACTGGGTAGGATTGTCTGCTGAACGCTCTACTGTCGTGTATGGTTTAAAGGGGATTCCGAACCACTACAAACATTCATGGCATCTCCGGGACTCGAATCCAAAACCTTACAAACAGGTGTTATGATATTTTTAAATTTTGCAATAGTGTATATTTATGACCACAAAACAGAAGCATTTTTCATAACAAACCAAATTTAATAAACAGTTTTTGTGATAATATTATAAAAATGCAAAATAATAGAAATTAAACAATTGTATAAATTTGTAAAACATATTTTGTACACTAAGAAAACTTCCAAAATATCTTTTTTTTTTTTCCAGTTTTTATGATTTTTACCATGGTTGTTAAATTACTCATAAAACCTGGGATTGTTTTTTTTTTGTAAAAAAAACCCAAATATGTTCTTTAACGATAAATATTAATTGCTATTGTTTATTGAAAATACTATATCGAGTTACTTTTTTTAACGGTGACATACAAAAAATTTCATTTCACTAACATAAATGATACATATGGTTTTAGGTCGATATTAAATATCAAACCTATGTTGTAGTGTGCAGATTGGGCAGCCAGATTGTAACTGGGTGTGATTGGATTGGGATATTTTAGGCACAAGTTTTAGAACTCATAGAACGCACAAATACCACACACATGCAATTAAAGACGTGCAATATTTAACACATTTAAAGACATATAATTATAGATTCTTGGATGGATTTCACTTCTAAGCCAAAAACCGGATAATCAGCTACGCGCAGGATGCGCGAAATAGATTTCCTCTCCGGGTGAGAGACTGTAAACTAAACGTTTCTCAGCGAAGCGCAAGTTGAGATGAGGGTGAGAGTCTCGAGATCTAATGGTCATTTGGGCTGAGGTACTTAAAAATACAGGTTTGGAAACTCACAGCTTTATTTCCGCGCTCAAAGACCATACACATAAAATTAGAGACATACACTATTTAACACATTTAAAAACAGATGTTTACAAATTCGTGGAAGGACTTCAATTCTAAGCCGATACTCAGCTCCGCGCAGGATGAGCGAAACATACTTTCTCTCTAGATGTTCAGAGTCTGTAGGCCAACTGACCATTTCTCCTGAACGCCACAGAGGCGATCCTGACAGTGGGTAGAAGGAAGCATGGTTACATATTGTAAATATTTTATCATTTCAAATTTATTATGAATAACAGATTCTTCATTTTATTTTATTATACATTTTATTAAATTATGTATTTTATGATATATTTTGACAATACCCTTATGTTCATTGGTTAAAAAAACAGTATTTGTACACTAAGTTATTCTATCTATACATATTTTACGATTGCATTTATTGAAGCTATTACATGTAATGCTCGTTTATATTTAATAGCATCCAGGAATGTTATAACCCCTTTCAATGGAATAACAGTACTTAGAAACCTTCTCTATCTGTTTTAGAACAGATCAGATCAAACTTATTTTCAAACCTCTATTACGAAATAAGTATATAGGGTTCCTTAAATTGCTGTTCATGCAATAAGTATAATACGACTGAGACGATAATATTTACTAAGATAAAATGTCATCAATTTAAAATAAATGTAAAATAGATAAAGAGATTTATAAACCAGAAATACATTCAGCAATTCATTGAATTGAGGAATGTGAGATTATAAGGAAGAATTTCAAACTTTTGTCGTAGTGCATTGCAGCTTTTTTAATTTATGCTATTTATTATTTTTTATCAAATTTCAATTTCCTTATCATAAAAATACTCGTAAGATTCTAGTTTATTGAATTACAAATATGTGGCAATATTCATGAAAATTTATTGGATATTTACAAAATGTATTAAATATAACATTATTCAATGAATTAGAGCACTGTAGATATGTTATAATTCATTGAATTGGTGAATGTGGGGAATATTATTACATTTAAAACATTTTGTAAGCATCCAATAAATTTTCATGAATATTGCTATATGTTGTAATTCAATAATCTAGCGTTTTATTCTACTGAAAAATAATAAATAACATAATTAATAAAAAAAACTGTAATGCATTAGGACAAAAGTTATTCCATATAATCTTACATTCACCAATTCAATGAATTGTAACACAGTAGATATGCTATAGTTCATTAAATTGGTGAATGTAAGAATGTATGCAAGAATTTCTAACTTTTGCCCTAATGCTTTGCAGTTTTTTTCTATTTATTAAGCTATTTATTATTTTTATAGAACTTTCAATCAATTTTATTAGAATAAGACGCTAGTTTATTGAATTACGATATATGGCAATAGTCATGAAAATTTATTGGATATTTACAAAACGTTATGAGAGAGAATCAATATTTCTCTAATTAAATTGAATATGATAAAAATTCTTTTAAATAGCTACAACAATTGTTAAACAAAAATAAAGAAAATAATTTTTTTTTCTTAAGATTGTAGTTAATTATTAAAATTGTTGATAGGTATGAAATGATAATAATTATATGGCTAAGGAATGTGAAAAAAAACTATCTAGTGGCTAGTCCAGCTAAAAAAAGACGTATTTAAATAATTAACTTAAAGGAAAATGAATCTTCATTCTATTTTTTTTTTCAAATATATGAATATCTTTTGTTCATTGCTGCTAAAAATTGAAAAGTTTCATATAAGTAATTCCATTTTATTTAAAATAATATTATTTTCAAATAATATATTGAATGAATTATTTTATTTTTAAAAAATCCTTCCGAATAAATTCCAGACTTCGAAAAATAGAATCATCAGGAACATCTGCGGAAAGATTTGCATTGTCATGAATCTTTATTGAATGAAACCGAGTTTAAACTTTAAACTTTTCTTGAAACACACAGTAGGGGGAAAATCCCTTTTTCAGTAATTGAATAAACGTTTTTTGCGAAATCTTCTTTTGATATAATATAATAAAATTGAATTATAATTTTACAAGCAGAAATGCGTTAATTTCTTTTATCTGAAAATATATTCATTTAAAAGGTTATGTATTTTACGAATGCCAAAAGATTTTATTCTGAATTATTCGCTTTCAAATTTCAATAAAACGATTTTATTTATTTTGTTTTCTTAATTATTTTTTTTATTTTGTATTTTACAAATGCCAAGAGGTTTATTTTGAATTATTCGCTTTCTAATTTCAATAAAACGATTTTATTTATTTTGTTTTCTTAATTAAGAATTAAAATTAAATTAAGAATTTAATTAATTAAGAATTAAAAAAATTAAGAATTTCAATAAAACGATTTTATTTATTTTGTTTTCTTGATTATATTTATGTTTTGTATTTTACAAACGACTAAAGGTTTATTATGAATTATTCGCTTTCTAATTTAAATAAAACGATTTTATTTATTTTGTTTTCTTAATTATTTTTTTTATTTTGTATTTTACAAATGCCAAGAGGTTTATTTTGAATTATTCGCTTTCTAATTTCAATAAAACGATTTTATTTATTTTGTTTTCTTAATTAAGAATTAAAATTAAATTAAGAATTTAATTAATTAAGAATTAAAAAAATTAAGAATTTCAATAAAACGATTTTATTTATTATGTTTTCTTAAATTTATGTTTTTATTTTACAAAAAAAATTGAAAGAATTTAAATAAAACGATTTTATTTATTTTGTTTTCTTAATTATTTTTATGTTTTGTATTTTACAAACAAGAGGTTTACAAAAGCTTTTAATTTATGATTTTATTTATTTCGTTTTTCTTAATTTAAAATTAAAACGAATTTTTATTAAGAATTTTGAATTTTAAAACGATTTTATTTATTTTGTTTTTTTTTATTTATGTTTTGTATTTTACAAATGACCAAAGGTTTATTTTGAATTATTCGCTTTCTAATTTAAATAAAACGATTTTATTTATTTTGTTTTCTTAATTATTTTTTTATTTTGTATTTTACAAATGCCAAGAGGTTTATTTTGAATTATTCGCTTTCTAATTTCAATAAAACGATTTTATTTATTTTGTTTTCTTAATTAAGAATTAAAATTAAATTAAGAATTTAATTAATTAAGAATTAAAAAAATTAAGAATTTCAATAAAACGATTTTATTTATTTTGTTTTCTTAATTATATTTATGTTTTGTATTTTACAAACGACTAAAGGTTTATTATGAATTATTCGCTTTCTAATTTAAATAAAACGATTTTATTTATTTTGTTTTCTTAATTATTTTTTTTATTTTGTATTTTACAAATGCCAAGAGGTTTATTTTGAATTATTCGCTTTCTAATTTCAATAAAACGATTTTATTTATTTTGTTTTTTTAAATTAATTTTTAATTAATTTTTAAAAAAATTTTTAAGTTTAATTTCAATAAAACGATTTTATTTATTTTGTTTTCTTAATTATATTTTTTTTTTTGTATTTTACAAACGACTAAAGGTTTATTTTGAATTATTCGCTTTCTAATTTAAATAAAACGATTTTATTTATCTTAATTAGAATTATTGATTTTTTTAAGAATTTCAATAAAACGATTTTATTTATTTTGTTTTCTTAATTATATTTTTTTGTAACTAACATCAAAAAATTTAATCATTAAAAAAATAAAATTTCAATAAAACGATTTTTATTTATTTTGTTTTTTAAATTATTTTTATTTTTATTTAAATCAAATGCCTATAGGTTTATTTTGAATAATTCGCTTTTAATTTAAATAAAACGATTTTATTTATTTTGTTTTTTAAATTATTTTTTTTTTTTATTTAAATTTTATTTTGAATTATTTTTCAAATTTCAATAAAACGATTTTATTTATTTTGTTTTTTAAATTATTTTTATTTTTGTTTTTTTTATTTAATCAAATGCCTATAGGTTTATTTTGAATTATTCGCTTTCAAATTTCAATAAAACGATTTTATTTATTTTGTTTTTTAAATTATTTTTATTTTTGTTTTTTTTATTTAATCAAATGCCTATAGGTTTATTTTGAATTATTCGCTTTCTAATTTAAATAAAACGATTTTATTTATTTTGTTTTTTAAATTATTTTTATTTTTTTTTTTTTTTATTTAATCAAATGCCTATAGGTTTATTTTGAATTATTCGCTTTCTAATTTAAATAAAACGATTTTATTTATTTTGTTTTTTTTAAATTATTTTTATTTTTGTTTTTTTATTTAATTTAATCAAATGCCTATAGGTTTATTTTGAATTATTCGCTTTCTAATTTAAATAAAACGATTTTATTTATTTTGTTTTTTTTTTTTTCAAAATTATTTTTATTTTTGATTTTATTTATTTTGTTTTTTAAATTATTTTTTTTTTTGTTTTTTTTTATTTAATCAAATGCCTATAGGTTTATTTTGAATTATTCGCTTTCTAATTTAAATAAAACGATTTTATTTATTTTGTTTTTTAAATTATTTTTATTTTTGTTTATTTTTTTTTTTATTTAATCAAATGCCTCAAATGCCTATAGGTTTATTTTGAATTATTCGCTTTCTAATTTAAATAAAACGATTTTATTTATTTTGTTTTTTAAATTATTTTTATTTTTGTTTTTTTTATTTAATCAAATGCCTATAGGTTTATTTTGAATTATTCGCTTTCTAATTTAAATAAAACGATTTTATTTATTTTGTTTTCTTAATTATTTTATCCTTATATAAAGCATTCATTTAAACTTTCGTGCAATAACTGCATAAAATCGTGTATTATAAAATAGCGTTACTTTTAGAGTAGTAATATTTAGACTTTTTTACATTTCTCGTAGATTCTTCGAGTAGTGTATTTCAATTATTGGTGCATTTTTACTATATTATCTTAAAAGGAATTTTTGTAAAAACTTTTATTTAATAAAAATTTCTTTATTTTATGAAATAACTGAAAATCGAATAAACAATGTAAATTATGTCTCTTTTATAGCTACTAAACATTGAGAAATTATGTTCATGAAAATTTTATTTTAAAATTGTTTATTATGCAATACTAAATATTTATTACGCAATAAACAAACTGTTCTGCAGTTAAAAAATATATTTATTTATATTAAATCTAAAAGTCTAAGTAACATTTTTAAATATTTTAAATCAGAATTTGTAGAAGGATATGCAGAGGTTCACAAAAGTTTTTAAATATTTGCATATTTCCGTAGAAATAGCTGTTATGATTTTAGGAAAATCTAAATCTAATATTTGTTAAATGTTATTTGTTAGTGTGACAAAATGTTAACAAATCTTTTTCATTCTGAAAGATCTGAAAATCATTGAATTGTGGTTAAAGTATTAATTTTGGAATTAAAATTGCAGAGATTTAATAATTCATTTTAAAATGAAAACGTAAATACCAAAATTTCTACGATATTTGAAGAATATTTTTTTAAAAGGTAATTTTTTATATTTCGTTGAAAATATCGTTAATTAGCATTTAAATATTCGCCAAAAATAGGATGCAAATATCACAATATATTAATTTTTTCTTACTGAGGAATCTTAAAAATATCTGGTTCCTTTAAGATTTAAAATCCATATTGTAACCGTGCTTCCTACTACACACTGGGAATCCTGACGATGGCTTCGATGTTTGTTAGTGGTTCGGAACCCAATTTAATCTGTAGTTCCCGGTCTAATTAGCCTATAGTGTGCACAAAATTACGGTAGAGTGACAAACCAATTCTATACATTTGCAAGAACCCCCTTTTGGTGTTCAGGACAAATGGTCAATAGGCCTCGAGACTCTCACCCGAGAGGAATTACAGCGCAACTACGCGCTACTGTTGAGAAAAGTTTACCCTACAATCTCTCACCCAGAGTGGAAATATATTTAGCACAACCTTGCGTATTAGTTGTCCTACAGACTTATGCTAAGTAGAAATATATTTCGAGCACACTGCTCGAGTAGCGGGCTTTTGGCTTAGAAGTGAAATCCTTTCTTGAATCTATAATTATATGCCTTTAAATGTGTTAAATATTGTATGCGCGTGTGGTTTTTATGCGTTCGTAAATAAAGCTATGAGTTCTCCAACCTGTGCCCCAAGTATATCAATCCCACCACACCCATTTATAATCTGGTTGACCAACCTGCACACTATAGTATTATAATATTGTCTTGTTTATAAAAAATGACAAACATTTTGTCAATAAAAAATTTGCGTTATAGTTTTATTACTTTACTGCTATCTTCAATATGACAGATTTCCATTCTTATCAATTGCCAAAATTACCTTCCAATTGTCTTAATAACGGGTATTTGAGTTTAAAATGACACCAATTTAAACTAAAACAATCTTCATAAAATAATTTATCATAACTAAAATACGCTGAAGTGAAGATATTGATCAAAGAAAGTTATTGCATGACACAAAACAGCTAAGCCCTAAAAAAAAGTATGGCCAGAAAGAAAACTTCTCAACTCCGCAAATATTTGCGTATAATGTCAAAGAGTCTCTCTAGCGATTAATGATAAAAGAGTTATTATTAACAGAAAAAGAGATTATAATGAACTAGAAAGTCAGTTCTTTTAATTACTTTCATAATTAAATCGCAAATGAATTTTTAATTTTGCTGTTCAGTTTTATTTTTTTTCTGATAATTCTTTGCTTAGTCCTTGCGAATCGTTTGAGTAAATATTCTATTTTTTTCTTTCTGTTATGTTTTAATGGAGGCGTTTTATGACGTATTTAATCTTATAACAACATCAGACGGTTACTATTCTTCTTTAATTAAAAGTTTACTTTTTTCGTTCTTATAATCCAGTTAGTAAATTATTGATGAGCAGCTAAAAACATTAACTTTGTACCTGAGGTATCGCTAGTTACCTAGATCAGATTAAATGCCTTAGTTGATTCAGCTATTTAGTTTGAATTATTTATAATTGGTTCTTTAAAAATGTATGTGTGCTCAGAATGGTATGGTTATATATCAATAAAAACTTTTAACTGCCTTAAAATCAAACACAAAAAATATCTATTATCTTAATTTTTCTTTTATTTTGATTCAGTAATTATTTTTGCGAAAAAAACATAAGTTTTCGGTGAAATCGCAAAACAGGAGCCGTTGGGATTTGGTGTCAAAAATTATTTTCGCCAAAGTCCGCCAAGTAACGAATTGCAAACAGGACAAGAAACTCGGGTTACCGCATTTGGCAATTTATTGCTCAGTTGGTGCTACAAAAAAGTTGCCAAATCCCAACGGCTCCTATTTTGCGATTTGGCCTTAACTAATTTGTAAAGAAAAAAAAAAACAAAGATTATTAGAAAAAAATTGTGCTGAAATAATATACATATTGAAGTATATTTATATCTATTATAAAGGAATTAGGTTTATATTCATACTTAAATGTGTTTTTAATATCTTAAAAAACATAATACATAGAATGTACAATTTTTACTATTACTTTTGCATTAAGAGCATAACAAAAACACAAAATTATTATTTTCTTATTATTTATTATTTACAATTAAATACAAATTGCCATTTTTTATTATTATAAATTGCACTTCTAAATTATCAAATCTAGAATCGTCTGTTTTCATCAGCGTTGGCTTAATATTCAGAAAAATAAAAACTATTTAATTGTTAAATAAATTTATTTAATCAGTCGAAATAAAAACCTATATTTTTTTTATTTTCATTTAATACGAAATATTATTTTTTAGTTATAATAGAGCGATTTGATGTAAAATTTTTATATTGTTTATTATTCAGGATGTAATAATATCGTATGGTCTAACATAAAAACTGTAATAAGAATTTTTTTTTTCACTGAATTCATTTATTCTTTTTTATATTTCTATCTAATGAATTTATTTATTTAGTATTTAATAAAAGGAATTATTTTAATGTTCCTTTCAACAATGTCATATCTGCTAGTATCAAAATAAAATTGTCGACATTAAATGAATAATAAGAATAGCTTTTCATGGCCTGTTACCGAACAAAGGTCAAAGAAAATTAACGAGTCCATCATGTCTCAAATTCTCCCCCCCCCACCCCCTCCAACTTTGATTCCCTATGATTAAAGCCATTAATGTCAAGCTATTGGAGTATATAATAGTCACGTGTCTTACAGAACGGTCCAATCACTTTGAATGTCTCCCGAGCGCAATTATTTCCTTGTCCTGATGGATTATAAAGAGCCGAGGAATAATTATTTCTGTCAGATTGCTTCATTCCAGAACGGATGATGGACTATTGTGTTTGCAACAAGTTATACAACTAGGTTACACTTGTAGGATAGTTAGTGGCTTTGGCTTTAGCTTTGTTTTTAGATACGTGTTGCACTTTCTTTTGTAATTCTTGCGTTACTGTAAATAATTGCTAAGAAATAGTTTTGTAATGATATTTACTTTTATTAAATGTTTGTTTTAGATTCTTCATTCTTAATTTTGTCGCTAGAATTATTTATTATTGGTAAAATTCTTAGTTCTTTAATTTATTAATTTTATTTTTATATTTCTCATTTCTAATTTTTTTCCAGGATTATTTATTATTGGCAAATATCATTTTATAAGGGAAATTATTTTTTATTTTTATTAAATGATTGCATTTTCTTCTGTCACTGTTGTTTTCTTTTTTGCTGAAAAATGCTGTTGTTGATTCCTAATTACAAATTTTCTTGCTAGGATTATTTGTTATTGGCAAATATCATTTTATAAGGGAAATTATTTTTCAATTTTATTCAACGATTACGCTTATTTCTGTAATTCTTGTGCTACTGTAAATAGTAAAATAAACATGTGACTGGAGTATTTAGTAATTAATTGCTAAAAAATAATTTTGTAATACTGTTTACTTTGATTAAGTGTTGTTTTTAAATTCTTCATTCCTAATTTTGTTGCTGCGATTATTTATTATTGGCAAATATCATTTTATAAGGTAAATTATTTTTTTAAATTTTATTCAATGATTGCGTTTCTTCTGTATTTCTTGTCTAAAATAAACATGCGACTGAAGTATGCATTAACTAATTGCTAAGAAATAGTTTTGTAATGCTGATTACCTTTGTTAAATGTTGTTTTTAGATTCCTCAGTCCAAATTGTGCTCCTAGGATAATTTATTACTGGCAAATATCATTTAATAAAGGGAAATTATTTTTTTAATTTTATTCAATTATTTCTGAATAATATCGAATTATTATTAATGCAGTTATATTAATAATGTTAGGAATTATTATATCTATATTGATTATGATGTTTTAATTACACAACATTTCACAATTACACATTTAATTTCACTTTCACAAATGAAAATTTTTAGAATTTTAAATATTTATTTTATTATTAAATAAATAATTTTAGGAGAAGACTTTAAATGAAAAAGTGAAATATTAAAAAAAAGTCTTTGAAAGTTTCATGTAGTATTAGTTTAGTTAGAATTTATGTAAAACTAATATTTATCAAGAAAATTATATAACAGTTTTACTTTTATGAAGTTTATTTAATTATTATAATTTATGTATTTTAGTTAATAAATAATTTGCAAACTTCTTGATGATGATTGATAAAAATATTGAAATAGTATGAGACTTAATTTTTCAATAATTTATCAGCTCATTTTTGAAATTTATAAATACCGGTTTTAAAAAAAAACGCTTCATAGAATTCCAGAGATAAATACGATTGATTGACCATTTTACTCGCATGCCAGCTAAACATATGACAAAAAATATCTTTTATGCTATACCTGTGAAAAATCTTTAGAGAGGTCGATCCATTTATAAATTACTATACAAATTAGCTTATAAAATAAAGCAATTAAAGAAAATATTACCAATAATCAATATTAAATATAATATTAAAAACCATGAATTTCTAAGGAGGGACTGTCATGCTACTATTCTATATTTGAATAAAGAAAAATATATATATAAAAAATCGAAGTTCTTTTTATTTCTATACATCTTTACTTTCTGTGTCTACCTTGAAGAATTCTTTTATCATTTTAAAGAAGATCCTTTTACATATAATCTAAATTTCTTTTTTCATTTAGAACGAGTCTCTTTAGTAAATAGCCTTTAGAAATAGCATTTCATTCAAACCGTTTTCTTTAAATACATCCATTATACTTTAATGCGAAGAGGTACAATGCATCGGGTGTGTTCCGCTATCGCTTGCCAAAAAGCGATGAACGATTTTTTTATTGTTGCCAAAAAAGAAAAGCATAATAGTCTATTTGACTCATCCATCGATTAAAGCAATCATTTCGTCAGGTTTCCACGCTGACATTTTGGGTGAAAGCCAGTCCTTGAGAAGAAAAGAACGATTTTCGCGCCAAAAGTCAAGTGTCATTCTTCTTTTTTTATTATATCGTTTGCTGTGAAAATTCTTTCTATGAAACTAAACGGTGGCATTAGGTTTGGTGTCATTAAGTTTCGTATTTTTCCGTGGAAGACCTTGAAAATTTTAAAACTTTTGTTAAATGGCAAAGTATGTAGTTAGGAAAAACTTGGGGTATTTCCAACTGTAGTTTCGCAAATGAACTTCTACATTTAATTTCGCAATTTTTAAAAATAAAAAGAATGTAGCGGTTGTACTATATGCCACATTTATTAACAGATTCATAATTAACCTTTTAAGAAGATTGTTTTTGTAACTTTGGAACTATTTATATGAATTGTTATTACATTAGCATGAAGTTTTTTGTGCTTTATATTACACTGTTAATAATATTTGGATAATAATCTAACAAAATCATTAAATGACATTGTTAATGATACTTTATTTAATAATTTTTGAAATGTTACAAGGAAATTTAAAAGAATTGAATTAATTTTAATAAAAACATTAAAAAATGATTTAATTGAATTAAATCAATTTTTCCAGTTGAATTGAACTAATCGATTTGAAATAATAAACGTTACTCAATAAAGAATCTGTTTTTATAATATATTAAAGATTTACAATTTATTTTTGTAAGATCTATTTAGTAAAATTTAAGATAAATATTTTTTTAGAATTTGAAATTAATATTTTTAAGAAAATATATCTTCACTTAACGTGATTTTTTTTGTAAAGTACTGAAATTTTCTTGATAAATATGGAAACAGAACATGCCATGATAAAAATACCTCTATATACTTAATAAAATAATTAAAGGGTATTTTACATATAGTTTTCAAAAGTATTTCCTTTTAGGAATTTTCAATATCTAGTTAACTATAATTTTATTACGGAAGTCAGTCTAATGAAGGGTGACGAAAATTTCGAAATTTTGTGACGTAAAGTGAGCTTGTTCTGATAATATATAGAATATCCAGTAGGAAAATAAAATGAATTAAGCTTTTAAATATACCCCCTTTCCACTAGAGAAAAGTACATGCATTATGTTGTCAATCTTTTAAAAAGTTAATTTTTAAAGCCTATTGAAATTATTCGTGGAATGTAAGTGTACTAGATAATGCATATATGCTAAAATATTTAAACTTGCCATTTTAACAAGTATGCACTATTTACAACACTTCTACTGTGGTACTGCACTTTCTACTGCGGTACTGTACCATTTACTGCACTTTCTACTGCAGTACTGTACCATCTATTGTAATACTGCCCCATCTATTGCAGTACTGCACCTACTGCACCTACTGCACTTTCTACTGCGGTACTGTACCATTTACTGCACTTTCTACTACAGTACTGTACCACCAACTGCACTTTCTACTGAAGTACTGTACCATCTATTGTAATACTGCACCATCTATTGCAGTACTGCATCTACTGGACTTTCTACGATACTGTACCATCTATTGTAATACTGCCCCATTGTAATACTGCCCCATTATTGCAGTACTGCACCTACTGCACTTTCTACGATACTGTACCATCTACTGCACTTTCTACTGCATTACTGTACCATCTATTGTAATACTGCACCATCTATTACAGTACTGCAGCATCTACTACACTTTCTATTGCAGTACTGCACCATCTACTGCACTTTCTACTGCAGACTGCATAATTTACTGCAGAAAAAAACTCTTACACGTTGTGATATCTTCAACAAAAGTTCATTGTTCTGAATAACTAGTCGTGACTGCTGCTTTTTAAACATAAGGAAATATGGAATAACTGTGGACGAAATAACTATAATGTTGGTTTTGATTAAAAGACGTTTGTGCAATGGATATAAATGAGAATCAGACAAATGTAAACTTTAAATGTTTACATGCCTTCACGCCTCTGTACACCACATTTGCAATATAGTTACTAATAGTGTAAGAAATTTCCAATAAGTGGTAGAAAACTGTAGAGATACAAGCGTTGTCATAGTAACAGTATAAAGATGGCTGAAAATTAACTGTACTGTCAACCTACGGAAGTTAATGATTGAATGAAAATAAAATATAATTATGCTTGTGTGTTACAGTAGTATGTATACGAGTGACGTAGAAAAAAAGAATTTTTTAACTTGTTAGGGATGCTCCTTAAGCTGGTTAAAAACATCGGATTGTAACACCAGAGAGAATTACTGTTGTTGGAGTGTTGAGAAAATGAAAATCAACCAAGGATTGTAAATAAAATAGCCTAAATATTGGTTAGGATTAAATCAAAAAGTGCATACTGTGTGTGGTAAATAATAGGTTGCACTATTAACCATAAGAATATTTATCCAGAAAAATTCGGACACTTTGTAAACACTTTAGAACTTATTTGTATATTATGTAGGAAAATGATAAACATGTGAATCTCATTTGCTCCTTAAATTATTATTAATTAATTAATTACACTTTGAAAGCACTTTAGTACTTTTTTGGAAATTTTGTAGGAAAATGATGAACATGTTATTCTCATTTGTTCACTAAATTATTTCTAAAAACTTTTTTTATGTTTTTCGTTATATTATATATAAATTTTTATCCGCCTAAGTTGAAAAGAAAATGTCTAATTTCCAGTTAAAAAAAATTAATATAATATTATTACATGTTGCAATTGGTATATTTTTCATCTGCTTATATTTGGTGTCAGGTATTTCTTATTTACTACATTATTTAATTATGTTTACTATCAAAATATTTTTTGATTCGTCTTCAATCATCTTTGTGTAATTCAATAATTTATCTTCAACTAATTTTGGATTATTCAATAATTGTCTATAATATTTCCATTTAAAAATCTTTTGAGGAAAAAAAGTAAGTTAAAAAATTCCCCACTCTGAAGTCTTATAAAAAAAATTATTAATAGCTTTCACTTCCATACGAAAGTTGTATAAAATGATCGGACCGAGTAATAAATCATTTGAATCAAAAACACTATTTATTTCTTTGAAATAAACTTTCTACTGCTATCAATCAAAATTCTAATGACATTTTTTACATGACATGACCACTTTTGCAGTAGAACAAAAAAAAAAATAGTAATAAATAGCCAAAGTTTGTTTCCACTTACAGTTCAAATCAGAATGACACTGACAGTGATCTACGGATTATATATGCCTTTGCTCCCTCACTAGCTTCAAATGATTTAGAATTTGAAAATATACGTAATATGATATAAAAATTATAAGAATGTTCTCTGATTTTTAAAGAGCAAAAATATTTTCTAGATTAATTTTTCAGCTTTTTGATATTTTAATCGAAAATGCTTTCAAATTACGGCAGCATATACTCGACAGCATGATGCTGACAGAAAGTGTCAAACATTATGCTGATATAAAGTAGTTATAAATCATTACTAAATGAAACCAAAAGGTACAAGTTCTTTCTCAGTCAACATATGTAGATTAGCAAACTTTTCCAGTCAATTACGAATATTAAGAAATCGAAAAAACGCAGCCATTTATTTAATGAATTTTTAAAATCAACTTCACTCTCAGTTGCTGCGAAATTTGAGGAAAATATTAAAACAATAAAAATCAATGCAGCTTTTGTACATTGTTGTCTTTCTCATTTGCTTTTATTAATATTTGATAAATATAGTTAAATAAATATTATATGATATATTGTTGTGTTTCTTCCTCCCTTATGGTTATGGCAATAGGCGTATCAGATACGGAGTACCTTTGTGGTTTTAAAGGCCTTATCATTCGGATTTGTTTCCTTTCCACCAATTTGAAGCAAACCGACTTTGCTACTCAAATAAGGAGTTTAATTGCGCGCACATCCAATATTTATCCTCCGTAGCTCAATTCCATGAATCATTCTGTTGATCATAATCGTTATCATAATCATAATCAACATTGTTCATAACTAACATCCCCGACAACATCCGCCGTAACTCAATTGCATGAAGTATTCTGCTGATCATAACCTATCAAATAATGTTTATCTATGCGCACGTCCAACATTTATCCTCTGAATCTTAATTGCGTAACGCATTATGTTGATCATAACTTGATCATAATTATTATAATGATCATAATCAACATTGATCGTAATCATTGATCATAACCAACATCCTCCGTAGCTCAGTTACAAGAAGCGTTCTGTTGATCATAACCTTTCTAATATTGAGTTTATCTGCGCGCGCATCTAACATTTGCCATCCGGTAGCTCAGTTGTATGAAGCATTTTGTTGATCATAATTTGTCAAATAATCTTTATCTTCTCACACATCCAACATAAGTAGTTCATAAAACAATAATATTCAGAACATGAGAATTTTACGGTTATGTAGTACAGGCATCGAGACACGGCGCCATCTAAAAATAGTCATTATATTGTTCGAAAAATGAAGCAACTGTTGATTAACCTCTAATTGAGTTTATCTGCGCGCCTAAAGAAATTGGCGGAAAATTGGCGAAAATTTTGTTGGTTGTCAAAGATTGTTTATCTTCTCACAATGCTAGATTTTAATCGATTTTGCATGAAATACAAAAAAATCTGAATAAAAACTGATCGTAATTTGATCATAATTGGAACAAAACATCCACATTTAAAAAAAAAACATTCTGTTGATCAAATCAAATAATGAGTTTATTTGCGTGCACATTCAACATTTATCCTCCTTAGCTCAATTTCATAAAGTATTCTATCGATCGTAACTCCTTATTTCCCCCATAGCCACAAAGGATATAGACTACCCATGGTCTTTACAATCTGTGCATCCATTATTTAAATTCATTTGTTATTGCTGCTATTTATAAATAGTTTACCAGAAACGTGTTCTCTAGATCTTAATGATTAATCATTTCGATTTGCCAAAATCCTACTCAAATCCCAGTCTTCCCAGAAAATGCTATATTCCATTTTATTCTACATTTAGATTTCTTAATGTTTAAATGATTTTAATATACCAGCTAAATAACAATAACCTTTAAATAATATTATTACTTCGTTAGAAGCGTAGTAATGGAGAATACATCATCAAAATCCCTCCATCGTTATACAGATAGATTAATATAGGGGATTACAGGTTTAAAATGAACGATAAAAAGGATCATGTTGTAATAGAAAATCTTTACAATTTTTGCTTTATGCAGTGGTACTATTTATTTTTGTTTTGAAATCCCAAAATTTCAAATAAGAAGATTAATTTTAAAATAAATTAAATCGTTTGTATTTATTTACATTCCATATCATAAATTAGTTTTTGTTTATTTGCCATTTTATTATTTTTTTAAGAAGATATACCTGAATATTTTTAATAATGATTATATAGTTTTTTAAGCCTATTTTGTGAAAATTTGCAATCTTGAAGCATTTTATGTTATGAAAATTGAAATTATTTTTAACATACTTATTATATTATTTCATTATTAATATTATTCGTCATTTTCCAATGAATTTATCGATTCGATAAAGAAAATTTATTGGGATTCTGTTTTTATATGGAAACCATGTTCACAGTTTCTGAGTGTATATTCCTAGTATAAGCAAAGTTAGTTTCCTTTTTCTAACAATAAATTAAAGATAAAAATCTGACTCTAAGAACTTAAATAATTAAGTTTTAGAAAGAGAAACATGTAAATTAAGTTAATATCACTTTATTTTAAAGACAATAAATACAAAATTTTTGTGTCTTACTATTATCAAAAACCTGTTAAATATGTTATAGTCTTTATTTTTATCAGCTAAAAAATATTGTTTATTTATTTATAATGCATTTATTGTGATAAAATGAAATAATATTTATTAAAACGATTATTTATCGTGCGTGTACTACATCTAGGCATTATCAGATTACCAATATCTTTCTATTATTGATTAATAATTTGATTAATTATAACATATGAAGGATATAAAATTATAAAAAATGTGTCTTAATTAATGATAGTTATAACTGATTTTCAATAAATATTATCAATTTAAAATTTTAAATCCTCAGAACAAAGGTATATCAGTTATTATAAATTTCATTGTATTTACTAATTTTAGCAACTGCATATAAATGGTATAATGTAAACATAGCGTTTTCATTCATAACATATAATTTATTCTTAATATCTATCATGTTAATTGCATTTTATAACAAATCATAAAAAACAAAATTTCTTCAGGAAACATGTTAAGCTTCTTTCTTCAAGTCCATCCGACGAACAAACAAGCTTTTAAGTAAATTATTACCAAATTAACAACTCGGAAGGAACTCTTTGATGAAAACCCATCAAAAAGCAATTATAAAAAAGCCGAGAGTTGTTCCCCTTTTAATACTACAAACCCAATTACATCTCATTAGGTTCTTTGCTTTTAGGTTCCTATTAATCAAGGCAAGCTGTTTCCAGTCGCGAAAAAGACTTATGCTTATAATTTCTGAAACTAATCTTGTAAAAAAAAAAAAGTTACCATTAGCTTTAATTACAAGTCCTATTAAATAAATTAGTAGATATCCGTTGTCGTTTTCAATGCGTTAATCAACCTGGCGACAACGCCTTTTTGGCTTTTCTAAAAATACCTTCTAGCTGTTTGTGTCTGGTGTATACTGTACGCTTCGAGTGAGTGAGTGTCTGTATCGCAATGAGCTCCTCGATTTCTATTGGACGGAAACCTGTTGCCATTCGCGTTCGAGTAATTTATGATGGACTTTGCACGCTTGTATGCATCTTTATTAGAGAGTGATGTGGAACTATTGATCAGTATTCCGGGCATGATAAAAGAGTACTAGTGACAGAAAGGGAGGAAATTCTGAACGATATTGATCGCAGGGGATATTTTAGGCGAGAAATTATCGAAAAGACATAATGCCGTGGCAGTAATTAAAGGGAAAATCGAACTGGCTTCCGTATTAATATAACTGCATACTTAGAATCTCAGATAATGTATCAATGCTGGAGCATGGAAATACATATAAAGATCATTATTTTCCATAAAAATGTGTATCTGTAAATAAAATAATCTTTTAATTATAACGAGTAAATTATACTTACTTGTTTTATTATTTATAGACGCAAATTATTCGGGCTACTAATTAGTCCATTTTTTTCTAACAATAAATATGTGATTCCATTGCAAGTGAAATAATTTGATTAATATCATGCATAAAGATTGGATGTCATTAATTTATATACCATCTGTAGTAAGCCATCAAATGAAAGTTATTATTTTAGGATTATAATGACTTAAATCATCGTTTACTTAATTTTATCATTTTTATAAATTTCACTGTATTTACCCATTTTGTCTCAAAACAAAAATGTGACAGTTTTTATAAATTTCACTATATTTACCTATTTTATCTCGAAATAAAAGTGTGACAGTTTTTATAAATTTCACTGTTTTTATCAATTTTATCCTCAAAACTAATGGGTGACAGCTTTTATAAATTTCACTGTATTTACCAATTTTAACTCAAAAAAAAAATTGGGACAGTTTTTATAAATTTCACTGTATTTATCAATTTTATCTCGAAATTAAAATGTAACATTTTTTTAGAAATTTCACTCTATTTACCAGATTTATCTCAAAATAAAAGTTTGACAGTATTTATAAATATGAATGTATTTATCAATTATATCGCAACTGTTTGTAAATTTAATGTAAAGGTAGCTATTTAAATCATTGCATTTAATTTATTCAAAATATCTATAATACTTTTATTAATTACATTTCATAACAAATCATTAAAAATAAACCTTTTTCGGGAAATATGTTAAACTCTTTTCTTCAAGTCCATCCGACGAACAAATAAGCTTTTAAGTAAATTATTACCAAATTAACAACTCCGAAGGATCTCTTTAATGAACACCCACCAAAAAGCATTTACAAAAAACCCGAGTCCTGTTCCCCTTTTAATACTACAAACCCAATGACATCTCATTAGGTTCTTTTGCTTTTAGGTTCCTATTAATCAAGGCAAGCTGTTTCCACTCGCGAAAAAGACTTATGCTTACAATTTCTGAAACTAATCTCGTCAAAAAAAGTTACCATTAGCTTTAATTACAAGTCCTATTAAATAAATTAGCAGATATCCGTTGTCGTTTCCTATGCTTTAATCAACCTAGCGACAACGTCTTTTTTGGCTTTTCTAAAAATACCTTGCAGTTGTTTGTGGGTGGAAGATAGTGTATGCTTCAAGGGCGTGAGTGTCTGTATCCAAATGAACTCCTCGATTTCTATTGGACGGAAAACCTGTTGCCATTCGCGTTCGAGTAATTTATGATGGACTTTGCACGCTTGTATGCATCTTTATTAGAGAGTGATGTGGAACTATTGATCAGTATTCCGGGCATGATAAAAGACCACTAGTGACGGAAAGGGTTGAAATTCTGAACGATAATAAACGCAAGGGATATTTTAGGCGAGAAATTATCGAAAAGACATAATGCTGTGTAAGTAATTAAAGGGAAAATCGAACTGGCTTCCGTATCAATATAGCTGCATATTCAGAATGTCAGATAATGTATCAATACTGGAACATGGAAACGTATACAAAGATTATTTTCTTCCACAAAACTGTGTACCTACAAATAAAATAATCTTTTAGTTACAGCTAATAAATTATACTTATTTATTTTATTATTTATAAGCCCAAATTATTCGTGGTACTAATTAGTCCATTATTTTCTAACAAGAAATTTGTTATTCCTTTACAACTGAGATAATTTGATTAATTTAATGCATAAAGATTGCATGACATTAATTAATATACCATCCGTAGTAAACCCTCAAATGAAGGCTATAATTTTAGGATTATAATTGCTTCAACTGCATTCGATTTATTCTTGTTTGTTTTCAGTTTAGACCTGAAAAATTCTGATAGTTAGTGTTTTATTTTAATTTTTAAACATTTATCTTTAAAATACGTAGCTTGTTTCTTATATGCTAGATAAGTAGTAGAATTAAAGTTACTTAGATTGTACCATGGTAGCATACTACAATAAATCAGTTTGGGACAGTTTCTATAAACTTCACTGTATTTACCAATTTTATCTCAGAACAAAAGTGCGATACTTTTTATTAATCTCACTGTGTTTACCAATTTTATCTCAAAACAAAAGTTTTGACAACTTTTATAAATTTCACTGTATTTACCAATTTTATAGCAATTGCAGATAAATATAATAAAAAACAGCTTTTTATACCATTACATTTATTTTATTCTAAATATATAATATTAATTACATTATATTGCATTCATAACAAATCGTTAAAAATAGAAATGTTTCAGGAAACATGTTAAGCTCTTTTCTTCAAGTCCATCCGACGAACAAATAAGCTTTTAAGTAAATTATTACCAAATAAACAACTCGGAAACAACTCTTTGACGAACACCTACCAAAAAGCGATTACAAAAACCCGAGTCATGTTCCCCTTTTAATACTACAAACCCAATTACATCTCATTGGGTTCTTTTACTTTTAGGTTTCTATTAATCAAGGCAAGCTGTTTCCAGTCGCGAAAAAGACTTATGCTTACAATTTCTGAATCTAATCTCGCAAAAAAAGTTACCATTAGCTTTAATTACAACTCCTATTAAATAAATAAGCAGATATCCGTTGTCGTTTCCAATGCGTTAATCAACCTGGCGACAACGCCTTTTCGGCTTTTTCTAAAAATACCTTGCAGCTGTTTGTGTCTAGATGATTATGCTTCGAGTGAGTGAGTGTGTGTATCGCGATGAGCTCCTCGATTTCTATTGGACGGAAACCTGTTGCCATTCGCGTTTCAGTAATTTATGTCGGACTTTGCACGCTTGTATGCGTCTTTATTGAAGAGTGATGGGAACTATTGATCAGTATTCCGGGCATGATAAAAGACCACTAGTGACAGAAAGGGGGAAATTCTGAACGATAATGAACGCAGGGGTTATTTTAGGTGAGAAATTATCGAGAAGTCATAATGCCGTGGTAGTAATTAAAGGAAAAATCGAACTGGTTTCCGTATCAATATCGCTGCATACTTAGACTCTCAGATAATGTATCTATACTGCAACATGGAAATGTATACAAAGACTGTTTTTTTCATGAAATTCAGTGTCTATAAATAAAATAATCTTTTAATTAGAACGAGTAAATTATGCTTACTTGTTTTATTATTTATAAACCCTAATAATTAGTGCTACTAATTAGTCCATTATTTTCTAATAATAAACTTGGGATTACATTACAATTGAGATAATTTGATTAATATATTGGATAAAGATTGCATGTCATTACTAATTAATATACCGTCTGTAGTAAACCATAAAATGAAAGGTATAATTTTATAATTATAATTATTTAAATTATCGTTTACTTAATTTTATCATTTTTATAAATTTCATTGTATTTACCAATTTTATCTCAAAACAAAAGTGTAACAGTTTTTATAAATTTCAATGTATATATTAATTTTACCGCAACTGCATATAACTATAATGTAAAAATACCTTTTTAAATCGTAACACTCAATTTATTCAAAATATCTGTCATATTAATTGCATTTCATAACAAATCGCTAAAAATAAAACTTTTTCAGGAAACAAGTTAAGCTCCTTTCTTCAAGTCCATCCGACGAACAAATAAGCTTTTAAGTAAATTATTACCAAATTAACAAGTAGGAAGGAAGTCTTTGATGAACACCCACCAAAAAGCAATTACAAAAAACCGAGTCTTGTTCCCCTTTTAATACTACAAACCCAATTACATCTCATTAGGTTCTTTTGCTTTTAGGTTCCTATTAATCAAGGCAAGCTGTTTCCACTCGCGAAAAAGACTTATGCTCACAATTTCTGAAACTAATCTTGTAAAAAAAAAGTTACCATTAGCTTTAATTACAAGTCCTATTAAATAAATTAGCAGATATCCGTTGTCGTTTCCAATGCCTTAATAAACCCGGCGACAACGCCTTTTTGGGCTTTTCTAAAAATACCTTGCAGCTGTTTGTGTGTGGAAGATATTCTATTCTTCGAGTGAGTGAGTGTCTGTATTGCAATAAACTCCTCGATTTCTATTGGACGGAAACATGTTACCATTCGCGTTCGAGTAATTTATGACGGACTTTGCACGCTTGTATGCGTCTTTATTGAAGAGTGATGTGGAATTATTGATCAGTATTCCGGGCATGATAAAAGAGCCCTAGTTACGCAAAAGAGGGGGGAAGGCTCTTCCAAACGATAATGAACGCAGGGGATATTTTAGGTGAGAAATTATTGAAAAGACATAACGGCGTGGTAGTAATTAAAGGGAAAATCGAACTGGCTTCCGTTTCAAGCTGCGTACTTAGAATCTCAGATAATATACTAATACTGGAACATGGGAATGAACACAAAGATTATTTTTAGCCATAAAACCGTGTATCTAGATATAAATAATCTTTTAATTACAACAAGTAAATTATGCTAATTTATTTTGTTATTTATAACCCCAAATTATTCGGGCTACTAATTAGTCCATCATTTTCTACTAATAATTTTGTTATTACTTTACGATTAAGATAATTTGATTAATATAATGCATAAAGATTGCATGTCATTAATTAATGTACCATTTGTAGTAAGCCATCAAATGAAATGTATAATTTTAGGATTATAATTACTTAAATTATCGCATAATTAATTTTATCGTTTTTATATATTTCACTGTATTTACCAGTTTTATCTCAAAACAAAAGTTCGTCACTTTTTATAAATTTCATTGTATTTACCAATTTTATCTCAAAACAAAAGTGTGAAATTTTTTATAAATGTCGCTGTATTTACCAATTTTATTTCACAATAAAAGTGTGAAATTTTTTTATAAACTGTAATTACCAATTTTATCTGTAAACAAATGTGTGACAGTTTTTATAGATTTCACTGTATTTACCAATTTTATCTCAAAACAAAAGTGCGACAGTTTTTATAATTCTCACTGTGTTTACCAATTTTATCTCAAAACAAAAGTTTTGACAACTTTTATAAATTTCACTGTATTTACCAATTTTATAGCAATTGCAGATAAATATAATAAAAACAGCTTTTTATACCATTACATTTATTTTATTCTAAATATATAATATTAATTACATTATATTGCATTCATAACAAATCGTTAAAAATAGAAATGTTTCAGGAAACATGTTAAGCTCTTTTCTTCAAGTCCATCCGACGAACAAATAAGCTTTTAAGTAAATTATTACCAAATAAACAACTCGGAAACAACTCTTTGATGAACACCCACCAAAAAGCAATTACAAAAAACCGAGTCTTGTTCCCCTTTTAATACTACAAACCCAATTACATCTCATTAGGTTCTTTTGCTTTTAGGTTCCTTTTAATCAAGGCAAGCTGTTTCCACTCGCGAAAAAGACTTATGCTCACAATTTCTGAAACTAATCTTGTAAAAAAAAAGTTACCATTAGCTTTAATTACAAGTCCTATTAAATAAATTAGCAGATATCCGTTGTCGTTTCCAATGCCTTAATAAACCCGGCGACAACGCCTTTTTGGGCTTTTCTAAAAATACCTTGCAGCTGTTTGTGTGTGGAAGATATTCTATTCTTCGAGTGAGTGAGTGTCTGTATTGCAATAAACTCCTCGATTTCTATTGGACGGAAACATGTTACCATTCGCGTTCGAGTAATTTATGACGGACTTTGCACGCTTGTATGCGTCTTTATTGAAGAGTGATGTGGAATTATTGATCAGTATTCCGGGCATGATAAAAGAGCCCTAGTTACGCAAAAGAGGGGGGAAGGCTCTTCCAAACGATAATGAACGCAGGGGATATTTTAGGTGAGAAATTATTGAAAAGACATAACGGCGTGGTAGTAATTAAAGGGAAAATCGAACTGGCTTCCGTTTAAGCTGCGTACTTAGAATCTCAGATAATATACTAATACTGGAACATGGGAATGAACATAAAGATTATTTTTAGCCATAAAATGTGTATCTAGATATAAATAATCTTTTAATTACAACAAGTAAATTATGCTAATTTATTTTGTTATTTATAACCCCAAATTATTCGGGCTACTAATTAGTCCATCATTTTCTACTAATAATTTTGTTATTACTTTACGATTAAGATAATTTGATTAATATAATGCATAAAGATTGCATGTCATTAATTAATGTACCATTTGTAGTAAGCCATCAAATGAAATGTATAATTTTAGGATTATAATTACTTAAATTATCGCATAATTAATTTTATCGTTTTTATATATTTCACTGTATTTACCAGTTTTATCTCAAAACAAAAGTTCGTCACTTTTTATAAATTTCATTGTATTTACCAATTTTATCTCAAAACAAAAGTGTGAAATTTTTTATAAATGTCGCTGTATTTACCAATTTTATTTCACAATAAAAGTGTGAAATTTTTTTATAAATTTCACTGTAATTACCAATTTTATCTGTAAACAAATGTGTGACAGTTTTTATAGATTTCACTGTATTTACCAATTTTATCTCAAAACAAAAGTGCGACAGTTTTTATAATTCTCACTGTGTTTACCAATTTTATGTCAAAACAGAAATGTGACAGTTTTTATAAATTTCACTGTATTTACCAATTTTATCGCAACTGCATATTTAAATATAATGTAAATATAAAATTTCAAAACATCTATGATATTAGTTACATTTCATAACAAACCATTAAAAATAAAACTTTTTCAGTAAACGTGTTAAGCTCTTTTCTTCATGTCCATCCGACGAACAAATAAGCTTTTAAGTAAATTATTACCAAATTAACAACTCGGAAACAACTCTTTGATGAACACCCACCAAAAAGCAATTACAAAAAACCCGAGTCTGGTTCCCCTTTTAATACTACAAACCCAATTACGTCTCATTAGGTTCTTTTGCTGTTAGGTTCCTATTAATCAAGGCAAGCTGTTTCCACTCGCGAAAAAGACTTATGCTTACAATTTCTGAAACTAATCTCGTAAAATAAAAAGTTACCATTAGCTTTAATTACAAGTCCTATTAAATAAATTAGCAGATATCCGTTGTCGTTTCCAATGCGTTAATCAACCTGGCGACAACGCCTTTTTGGGCTTTTCTAAAAATACCTTGCAGCTGTTTGTGTGTGGAAGATATTCTATGCTTCAAGTGAGTGAGTGTCTGTATCGCAATGAGCTCCTCGATTTCTATTGGGCGTAAACCTGTTGCCATTCGCGTTCGATTAATTTATGACGGACTGTGCACGCTTGTATGCGTCTTTATTGAAGAGGGATGTGGAACTATTTATCAGTATTCCGGGCATGATAAAAGAGCCCTAGTGGCGCAAAAAGTGCGGGGGGGGGATGCCAAACGATAATGAACGCAGGGGATATTTTAGGTGAGAAATTATCGAAAGGGCATAATGCCGTGGTAGTAATTAAAGGGAAAATCGAACTTTCTTCCGTATCAATATAGCTGCATACTTAGAATCTCAGATAACGTATGTATACAATACTGGAACATGGAAATAAAGATTAATTCCATGTAATTCAATTTCCATGTATTTCCCATTAATAAAGATTATTTCCATTTCCATTTATACTGGAACAATGTATGAAAAGATTTTATTTTTCCATAAAACTGGGTATCTATAAATAAAATAATCTTTTAATTACAACGAGTAATTTTTACTTACTTGTTTTATTGTAAACACAAATTATTCACGCTTCTAATTAGTCCATTATTTTCTAACAATAAATTTGTGATTTCTTTGCAACTGAAATATTTTGATTAATATAATGTAGAAATATTGCATGTCATTTATCAGTATACCATCCGTATTAAACCATCAAATGAAGGGTATAATTTTAGGATTATAATGACTTAAACTCTATTCAAATCCATCGTGTTTGTTTTCAGTTTAGATCTGCAAAATTCTGATAGTTATTGTTTTCTTTTTATTTATTCTATTTATCTATTTTTTAACTGTTTATCTTCAAGATACCTAGAATGTTCAAATTACCTAGCATAGATTCATTTGGTAGATAAGTATTAGATTCAATGTTACTGAGATTGTACCATGTCAGCATGTCATTGTAGCATGTTGTATTAAATATTCATTCATAAGAAGGAAAGAAGATATGCCTTTGTTAAATCCATCTAAGGATAACAGAAGAACGGATACAGATAACAGAACCCCACGGGAAAAGTTGTGGCATTTCTTTCCCATGAGAGAGGAATGTAAATTCTTTGACAAGTACATAATAAAAACCTATCACTCGAATTTGACAACAGTTAAGCAGTGTCGTAAGTAGTTATATTGCATGCAATTAGTGTTTTGTACTAATGAAAACAACCTATCGCTCAAATCTGATAACAGATATTCGGTATCATGTATAATGAGACGCAGGAAATTAACTAATGTCTGTGCGACCTTCAGAGGTCGAAACAATTACGTAATTGATGGTAAACCATGGGTGCTGAGAAAATGTCTACTTCAATAAGAAGTGAGGGAAGCTGTTGCCCTCTTGGCTGATTTTCTTAACGACAGGTTTTTAGAGAAGTAGAGAAGAGAGTCCTTGAACGAATCGAAGAGAAGAGAGGCCGGAGTTTCCGCCTGTTTTCAAAGTGATCCCCTTGTGGTTTCGTGTATCACGACGTACGATAATTAATCACTGCCGCAGACCACACGTTTGAGATTCGACGTACACTCAAGAACTGTGAAAATCCCGACCTTGGACTGAATTGCACTTGTGAATCAAATTATCTTTAATTTTCATTTTCTACGTAAATTGAGTTCTGTGCATATACACTCATGTCCATAAATTAAGGATAATTCAGAATCACACAGAAATTGAACTCTAAAATAAAAATTCCACCTGTAGAATTATCACACACATCTTGAAGAAGAATATGCAAATTACAGGAAACCACCAGATGGCGCGGATAGTACGTCACAATGACGAGAGTGTAAGAGAGGGGTATATAAGGAAAGGTGGAAAAGAAGTAAAATTGTTCACAAGCGCTTTAAAAGCCTTTCAGTGCAATAACCGCATAGTTATGGCACAAAGGAAGCATTTGGATGATTTTTTACGTGGTAGAATTATCGAACGACTGGAATGTGGACGTACCCAGCTGGAAGTATCCGAGGAACTTGGAATCGCCCAGAGTGTCATCTCCAGGCTTTGGCAACGATTCCAAGATGATGGTAATATGAGTAGATGTTACAGCACAGGTCTCCCCCGAGTTACAACGCCGAATGAGGACCGGTATTTAGCAGTTACTGCCAAAAGAAACAGACGAAGCACAGCATCAGACCTGTCTCGTCAGCTCTCTTCAGCTACCGGTACGACAGTTTCAAGGCAGACCGTGTACAGACGCTTAGGGCACATTGGTCTATATGCTCGTAGGCCTGTCAGATGTGTTCCACTTACCGCAACTCACTGTCGCCTGCGATTAACCTGGAGTAGAGAGCATGCATTGTGAACACCACAACAGTGGTCTGGTGTGATGTTTTCCGACGAGTCCAGGTTTAGTTTGCAGTCTGATTCTCGCCGGACTTTCATATGGAGAGCGCCAGGTACCCGTTACGACCAAGAGAACACCATTGAACGACACCGTTACGGTGGTGCAGGATGACTCGTTTGGGGAGGAATTATTCTTTGTTCCAGAACTGACCTGCATGTTCAGAGTGTAACGATGACAGGCCACATCTATCGGGATGTCATTCTGGAACAACATGTACGTTTGTTTCGGGGCGCCATGGGTGCTGAATTTCTATTTATGGATGACAACGCCCGTCCTCACCGTGCAAACATTGTAGACGAATGCCTTCAATTGGAGGATATCACCCGTATGGATTGGCCAGCATACTCACCGGACTTATATCCAATAGAGCATGTGTGGGATATGCTTGGCCGACGAATTGCAGCCGTGCAGCCCTCCCACCTGTCAACCGGAACTTCGAAGGGCATTGCTTGACGAGTGGTGTAATATTCCCCAAGATCAGATTGAAGCAGCAATCTCCAAAAAAATAAAAGAAAAAATTATCAAGGTTATGGACTTTGTAACGCAAAATATAGACTATATCACACAATAAAAACCATAAACATGTCAATAATATTGTGATGTAACCATATCCCTTAACAGTTTATGTTTATCTATTTACTATTCATAGTTCATATCACTAAGAACCTTTTGTCAACAATTCTGTACATATGTATATAACTGTTATTCTTTTCTCAAGTTGTCTAAATTCATTTTTAATTTTCCTTTTATTATATATTAGATTTTTTTTAAGTAGTTTTAGTAGAGCGGTTGCTGGCGGAAAGCATGGAATACATGCTATTCACCATAAATCACTCTAAAAGGCCTAAAGCAAGAGTTCCTAGAACTCCTCACGATTGAGAGCCGTTCTGGCGTGTTGATATGCACCAGACAACTCTCAAAGCGGAACGGACCCAGTGTTTATCACTGATTAGCAACAGTGAACTCAGCCAAAGGGCTGCTTGCGTTACCCAGAGTGGTTATTCAATCCTCCTTTCCGTAGTTGTGCAACCAACACTGAAATCCCGTTAATTCGGGAAGGCCAGTGGCACTCCTGCGGCGTCCAAGATCAGATTGATAATTTGATACTCAGCATGCCTAGGCGTTGTAAGGCCTGTATTGCATCGTCCGGGGGACATACTCCATATTAACCATCATACTAACTATGTTATACTGTTTTTTGTAAATAGGTTCTTTTTTGAAATTTGCTCCAGGGAGTAAAAATCGCAATTTTTATTAATTATGTCAAACATATAGCATCTTTTTTGCTCTTTACCTTTTGTTTAATAAATAGACTTTACAAATAAGTCAAATTTGTTTTGCTTCTGTCTCTTTCTTTGCCTGAACTTCATTATCCTTAATTTATGGACATGAGTGTACATAGTGCTTATAAATAAAAATTAAATTGTTACTAATAACCCTAAAGTGGCCCTCTTCTTGAAGCCGTTATAGATTTAAGATAGGCCGAAACGTTAGATAGGAATTTTTCGTTCGCTGAGTGGGTTCCAAGCCAAAATTTCTCACCTCGGAAACTCAACGCGCTATCCACCATGTTCCTCCATGTATTATAGTTCTAAATTCTATCTCTGAAAACTTTCTATTCCGAATTTCTTTTGGAAAAAACATTGCTTAAAACTTAAAATGAATTCCTTCTCTTGATACAATTGAGAAGACAGAAATAGAGGCGTTTGTTTCTTTCGAAAAGGGTCATTTTTTTTTTCGTTTGTTTTACATAAATCTATTTCCTGGCCCTCATATATAATGATGTCGTAAACAAACAAAGTTTTGTGGGGTACAGGGAAATCGATAGAATTCGAAGCAAACAAAAGGCATGAAATACTTTTTTTAAGGAAAAAGAATTCGTATTTTTTCAAGAGCGTTGTTTCTATCGAGTTAGACATTCAGCTTCGTACTGTTGTAAGAGAGAGAGACAATAAATATCGAGGTTCTACTTTTTTTGTAAGTTGATGGGAGTGTTTCTTGTCTTTTTTTCTCTCTCAGATATATTATTTTCAAGGAATAGTTTGTAGGATAGGACAAGGATATGTATTTTATGGGAATATGGAATTATGTTATTTTAAAATGCAGATTATATATTACGTTGACTATTTATTTTATTAGTATTATGCTCACAAAATGTCAAATAGAAATGTGTGTTTTGTACTGACTTATTTAATTTAAATTCTTGTCGAATTTATATTATCCTAAGATTCCAATCTTGTCCAGATGACTGATTGTCCTGGTTGGGAAATCAGGGTGTACATTATTCAAACTTCTTTGATGAATGATGAGGATTTTTTTATTTCCAATGGCAAGAGAAAATGACGAATTCTTACCGATTCAGAACAGTGTAAAATACACACGAATAAAAAGAAAACAATAGGAGAAAAAATTATTGTCTCATCAACAAAATTGTGTCCCAATATCTTTTCACCTCGAAATCCCCACGAAAGGCCGGTCCTCCTGCTATGTATTGGCTATCCATGATCTTGTCTTTCGCACACAGCAGGCAATTTGGGCTATCAAAAATACCAATGGGGTGGAGAGGGCTCGCCAGACAGTCATAGCCTACCAAAAGTCTCAACATCGTAGATGGCAACATTCTTGGAGCGTTACTGCATGCCGATAGTAGTAGATCTTTTAGTCGCCTAGGACTTTACCAGGATGCATCACGGAGAGATAGATCTACTGTCGTCCCCGTTGAACGATAAAAATCACTAAAGTGTGTGGCAAGGTGTCTGATAACGACTATCTTCAACTTCCAAATGAGAATTATGTTGATTTTCTCTCAAGCAACGAACAAATGTGAGATAAACACCACTAAAATGTTTACTGGGACGCTTTGTTTGTTCAATCCTAATAAAGAGTTCGAATCCTGGCGGTAGCATGGATGTTTGTTAGTGGTTCGGAATCCCCGTTAAACTGTAGTGCCTAAAATGTGTACGAGATGACTGTAGAGCGACAAACCAAACCAAACCTAACAAAGAACAATGTTCACAAATCAAACATGTTATTTTATAGATGCGCCACCAAGATAAAATTTTTCCATGGAGTTCATAAGCACAATTTGACTTATTAAAAATAAAATTATATTATACTTTAAGTGAAATTTATTCAATTTTTTTGAAAATTCCACTACGGGACATAAAGGAGACAATCAAATTCTTGTTGAACTTTATCTTATCCTAGTGATTCCCAAGTCTACTTTATTCAGACTTCTTTGATAGACGATAAATTTCACTAAAGTGTGTGACAAAGTATCTGATAACGACAGACTTCAACTTCCAAGTGAGAATTTTGTAGATTTTATCATAAAAATTTTTCCATATCTGAGATTAATGCTTTTATGCTGGAATGCTTTGTTTGCCCAATTCTAACAAAGAACAATGTTCATAAACCAATTATACTTTTTTATAAATGTACCACCAAGATAAAATTTTACCATGGTGTTCATAGTCATAACGTTGTTAACTTGGCTTAGGAAAAATAAAACGAAATTATATTTAAATAAAATTTAGTCAAATTTATTCAATTTTTTTGAAAATTCCTTTACGGGACATAGACGAGACAATCAGAAATCTGTTTTACAATAATTTCAATTTGGAAGTTATATTTTCACTATCTTCTCCCATATTTAACGGCTTGATGGTCAATTGGTTGCTTTGGTGCTTCAGGTTCAAATCTTCAAATGCTTCAGGTGGCAAAAGAAAACAACACGTTAAACTGTAGATTAAAGGTCAAATCAGCTCAAAGTGTGCTATAGATGACCGTAGAACGGCACACCAAAACAAATCTTTCATATTTATTAGTATTTGAACCTCTGAAAAACAAATTTTTAGTCTTTTTATACATTTTATAATAGCTTTTATTTATATTAATATAATTTTTTGCTTTGTTTCAAAATACACGGTGTCTGAAAATTGTTGGTCACATTACATAATTATGCAAAAAAAAAAAAAAACTACAAAAAGATAAAAATCAAATATATTTACCATCTCATAATGTTACAAATGATACTAAACTGTAATATGGAAACTTTATTGAATTTAAAGGTATTCCATTTTATGACATGTATTTGCAAGTATTACAATTAATAACAGCTCCGATGCATTGCTTCAATAAAAGCATCTGATATTCACAATCTTTTCCATAACTCATATCAAAAGCTTCAATGAAATTAAATCTGAACTTATTTTAACATAATTTTGTAATGTGTCAAATACTTATCAACACCCTGTATTTTTGTAACCGTATCTTTATTTTTGTAGTGACAATAGTTGGCGCTATTCTATGTCAATTTCTTGCAATTGCATTATCATTGCCAAGACAGACAAATTTATTTCCTACTTTTTTTCTCAATTAATCAGCTGTCATAGCAATGCCAACTTGTGCTGGCATTGACTGCAAAATTACTTATCTAACTTGGTTAGTTAATTTTAACCAGTTGTGTGGAAATTTCTTGAGTATGTTAGTTTTATTCTTTTTACTGTGCTTTCCGAGTCAAAGCATATTTTTAAATGAAAATGAGTAATTGATATGTCAATTAATTTTTTTTTATGTTTTGCTGTTCTTTACTATCATTATTCTATCAATCAATGAATTTACTTAAATTCAGTTAGAACTTTTATAAATCACTTATAATAATTTAACTGCTCGTTTGTCTAAAAAAAAAAAAAATAATACAAGAACATAAACCATCCATAAAAATTATCTACTTGATTCCAAATATAACAAAGTGTAAATTAAATATTACTAAGAATCTTATATAGAATGTATTAAATATGATTAACTATGTTATATTTACATGCTATTATTTACAAAAGATTAATCATCCCCCTGCTAGACATCCTGAAACGCACCGTAAATTTTCAATATGTTCTCTTGGTGGTAACGGGTACCTGGCGCTCTCCAATAAAATTTAGAAAAAACTCAATATCCAAATAAATAAGAAATGGTCGGAAAACATTTTAGTCCAGACCACTGTTGCAAATCAAATGTACTTCAATAAAGATAAAGTTACATTCGCTATTTAGTTTAAATCTTTTCTAAATTTTTAGGAAAATATTATCTACGAGTATATGTGCTTATAGATACATTTTTTATAAATATATTGAGTTTTCACCTGGAGTTCGGCAAATATGTTTTTTATATAAATAATGATCGAATTTGAATCGAGAATAATCGAATTAATCGAAACGAAATATTAATCAAAATAATCGAATCGAGAATAACCGAAACGAAATAATAATCCAATTAATGGAATCGAAATATTAATTGAATCAAATAATAATCGAATTTGAATCGGGAATCATCAAAATAATAATATCAAAATAATAATCGAATTAATTAAATCAAATCGAAATAATAATCGAAATGTTAATCGAATCAAAATAATAATCGAAATGTTAATCAAATCGAAATGTTAATCAAATCGAAATGTTAATTGAATCAAAATAATCGAATTGAACAAAATAATAATCGAAATGTTAATCGAATCAAAATAATCCAATTGAACAAAATAGTAAACGAATTAATCGAATCGAATTATTAAAAAAAAAAACGAAATATTAATCGAATCGAAATAATAATCGAATTAATCGTATTTGCTTTAACAGATAAAATTACACTAAGTGGCGTAATGTTTATTTGCTAAATTGCATTTCCAAAAATTTGCAGATACTCATATACATCCCCTACTACTCAATCCAATCTACTCCTCCATCAACTAAACTTTCTCATTCCAATATTCGTGCGTCAGTGTCAGACAATAGTTCAAATAAAGTTTTGATTAGATATTTTAATCAAAACCTTCACCCATATCCCAGAGGAACACTCTCTTGCCCAAACAACAAGAACTCGTAAATCTAATCGAATATGTTCCGGAAACTTTTCCTGCTAATTTACTGCCGCCAGAAGTCCCATCTGACTTTAAAACCCCGCATCGGTAGAGTGTAGGGTGTCAGTTCGACCTAAGTTTCACTGGGCTCCAGTTATACTCAAGTAATTTAATTTGGCCCGCTTAGTACCTGTGATATCAAACCCAACCAGAAGCAAATGCCACCTTCGCTTTGTCTTAACAAAAAAAATAAATCAACTACAAGAACAACAAACCAGTCGCAAAATTCGCAGGGAACTTATTCCAAATCGCGGGAAAAGAGGGACTTGTAGTGAGTGTATTTATCTCCAGAATAGAAATGAAGGGAAGATTCAGGAGATAATATTGGCTCGCCTTAGACGTTGTTAATATAATTCCGGAAATATCTTGACCGACTGAATCATTTTCTGTAATTCTTCAGAGAATTGTTTCTTGCACAATATCTCGCCGGTGAATATTGGAATTGGAATAATTATAATAAAATTTGGCGTACAGTTTGTCGACAGGTGACATGTGTAAGAGTTTGCAAATGTATTTCAGTAAATTAATGTCCATAAATGTTCGTGTAAAATTCAAAAGGCTAAATTATGAGTGTCGTATCTCTATGTATTGCATAATATTCTTTGACGTATATTACCTTAAGAAAATGTTTCTTACAATTTTCTAATCCTATCACTTTTAAAATAAGTTTATCTGCTGCTGATTGCCACATTCTGCTTTGCGCGCGGTAATATATTTTGATATCTTGCAATGGTGAATCAAAATGTTACTTGGTATTTTTGAAAATATTTTCTGAAAGAGACGCATATTTTAAAAATGTTTCTTAACATGTTGAGTAAAGCTTATGTTCTACAATTGTTTTTACTATTTTGGGAATCAGGATTTGTTTTTGTACAATTGTGAATCCAGTTTCTGCTCATGTTTCTAACTATATATTTATTAATAATTATCCACAGTAATAAAATTGAATATCTTAATAAAATATTTGTATTAAGAACATAAGTTACTGTTAAATTTTTTAACATAAGGAAAAGTAACATTATTCAAGGAAAACTAACTTATTTCTTGGATTTATTACTTATTCATTGTGGAAGAAGTCAGAAAATGTATATGAGCAGAATTATAATTGTGCAGTAATATTAATAATATTAATCGTATGGAAATAATAATCGAATTGATTGAATCGAAATAGTAATCGAATTAATCAAATTGAAAAAATAATCAAATTTTTGGTATAGTGTTTATTTGCTAAATTGCGTTTCCAGAAATTTGTAGATACCTATAAACATCTCCTACTCCCCCTCAAACTAAACTTTCCCATTCCAATATACGTGCGTCAGTGCCAGACAATAGTTAAAATGAAGTTTTGATTAGATATTTTAATCAAAACCTTCACCCAATATCACAGGGGAGCACTCTCTTGCTCAATCAAGAAGAACCCTGTAAATCTAATCGAATATTTTCCGGAAACTCTTCCTGCTAATTTACTGCGGCCAGAAGGCCACCGACTTTAAAACCCCGCATTCGGAGAGTGTAGGGTGTCAATTCGACCCAAGTTTTACTGGGCTCAAGTTATACTGAAGTAATTTAATTTGTCCCGAGTAGTACCTGTAATATCAAAACCAACCAGAAGCAAATGTCACCTTCGCTGTGTTTAACTCTCGCAGTCCGAAGTTACCTTAAACGCTGGAAAAGAAGGAATTGTAGTGAGTGTATTTATCCACAGAATACAAATGAAGGGAAGATTCTGGGGATAATATTTGCTCGCCTTAGACGTCTTTAATTTAATTCCGGAAATATCTTGTCCGACTGAATCATTTTCGTGTAATTCTCATGGAATTGTTCCTTGCAGAATATCTCGTCGGTGAATAATGGAATTGGAATAATTATAATGAAATTTGGCGTACAATTCGTCGAAGGTGGCATGTGCAAGAGTTTGCAAATGTATTTCAGTAAAATAATGTCCATAAATGTTCGCGTAAAATTCAAAAGTCTAAATTATGAGTGTCGGATTTTTATGTTTTGGATATTGTTCTTTGACATTTACTATCTTACGAAAAAGGTTCTTGCCATTTTCTAATCCTATCACTTTGAAATATGTTTATCTGATGCTGATTTGCCGCATTCTGTCTTGGTACAGTGATATAAGTTCATATCTTGCAATGATGAATTAAAACGTTGCTTGCGTTTTTGAAAATATTTTCTGAAAGAGAGGATATTTCTTAACATAATGGCTTTCGCCGACTACAATTTTTTTTTTAAATATTCACTATTCTGGGTATTACCATTCTTTTTTTGACACTTGTGAATCCAGTTTCTGCTCATGTTTCTAACTATATATTTATTAATAATTATCCACAGAAATAAAACAGTAAGAACTTACTTATTTGATGAACTTATTACTTACTTATTCATTGCGGAAGAAGCTATAAAAAGTATATTAACATAGTTAAAATTTTGTAGTAATAGTTCTAATTGTAATGATGTCTGGTGCAATATTGAATCCAAACGTTGCTTGCATTTTTAAAAATATTTCCTGAAAGAGACATATTTTTAAAATGTTTCTTAACATGACGGTTTTCGCCTACTTTCTACAATTGTTTTAAAATATTTACTATTCTGGGCATCAACATTCATTTTTGACACTTGTGAATCCAGTTTCTGCTCATGTTTTTAATTATATATTTATTAATAAATACCCCAGAAACAAATTAATTATGAACATCGGTTACAGTTAAATTTTATAACATAAGTATTTTATGGAAAACTTACTTATTTCTTGTACTTATTACTTATTCATTATGGAAGAAGTCAAAAAATGTATGTTAGCAGAATTATAATTATCTAGTAATATTAATAATATTAATCGTATCGAAATAATAATTGCATTAATCGAATCGAAATCGTAATCGAATTAATCGAATTGAAATCCAATTGAAATAAAAATCGAATTTGCTTTAAAAGGTAAAATTACAAGCCGTATAATGTTTATCTGCTAAATTGAATTTCCAGAAATTTGTAGATACCCATAAACAACCCCAATTCCACCCCCCTCAAACTAAACTTCCCCACTCCAATATTCGTGCGTCGAGCCCAGAAAATAGTTCAAATAAAGTTTTGATTAGATATTTTAATCAAAACCCTCAACCATATCCCAGGGGAACACTCACTCGCTTAATCAAACAACAAGAAGTCGTAAATCTAATCCAATATTTTCCGGAAACTTTTCCTGCTAATTTACTGCCGCCAGAAGGCCACCGATTTTAAAACCCCGCATTCGGAGAGTGTGGGGTGTCAATTCGACCCAAGTTGTACTGCTCTCAAGTTATACTGAAGTAATTTAATTTGTCCCGAGTTGTACCTGTGATATCAAACCCAACCAGAAGCAAATGTCACCTTCGCTGTGTTTAACTCTCGCAGTCGGAAGTTACCTTAACCGCGGGAAAAGAGGGACTTGTAGTGAGTGTATTTATCCCCAGAATACAAATGAAGGGAAGATTCTGGGGATAATATTTGCTCGCGTCTTGGACGTTGTTAATTTAATTCCGGAAATATCTTGTCCGACTGAATCATTTTCGGTAATTCTTGCATAATTATATAAGAAATCAAATTAAATTGTGCGATATAATATATAAAAATATATAATATCTGCAATAAAATATAGACAAAAATGCAATATCTGCAGTATAATATAGAAATGTGAAAGCATTTTACAGTCCAATGGCAAACCAATTGCATGTTAATAAATATAAAGTTATTTTCACTATTTAATTTATATCTTTTCTAAATTTTGGGAAAATAAAGTCTATATGTGTTTATATAGTAGATTTTTTTTTTCAAATATACTGCCTTTTTATCTGAAGTTTAGTAAATATTTTTTTGATAAATAATAATCGTATTTGAATTGAGAATAATCGAAATAAACATCGAAATTGAATCGAAATAACATGCGAATTAACCGAATCAAAATCGATTCAAAATAATAATCGAATAAACCGAACCGAAATAATAATCGAATCGAAATCGGATCAAAATAATAATCCAACAGTTATTATTTCGATTCTATTAATTCGATTATTATTCCGAAATAATAATCGAATCCAAATAATATTCCAATTAATTGAATCGAATTAATCGAATCGAAATATCAATCGAAGAACTAAATCGAAATAATAATCGAATCAATTGAATCGAAATATTAATTGAATTAATCGAATCGAAATAATAACTGAATCGAAATAATAGTCGGATTAATTGAATTGAAATAATAATCAAATTAATAAAATCGAAATAATAATCGAATTAATCGAATCGAAATAATAATCGAATCAAAATAATAACCGAATTATCGAATTGAAATAATCGAATTAATATAAACGGAATAATATTTGAATTGAAATAAATATTTAATCAAAATAATAATTGTATTATAGAATCGAAATAATAATCGAATTTGCTTTAACAGATAAAATTACATCAACTGGTATAATGTTTATTTTCTAAACTGCGTTTCCAGAATGTGTAGATACCCATAAACAACCCTATCCCCCTCGAACTAAAATTTTTTACTCTAAAATTCGGGCTTCAGTCCTAGGCTATAGTTCAAATAAAGTTTTGATTAGATATTTTAATCAAACCCTTCACCCATATCCCAGAGGAACACTCATTCGCTTACTCAAACAAGAAGAGCTCGTAAATCTAATCGAATATTTTCCGGAAACATTTCCTGCTAATTTACTTTCGCCAGAAGGCCATTGACTTTAAAACCCCGCATTCGGAGAGTGTAGGGTGTCAATTCGGCCGAAGTTGTACTGCTCTCAAATTATACTGAAGTAATTTAATTTCGGCCCGTGTAGTACTTGTGATATCAAACCCAACCAGAAGCAGATGTCACCTTCGCTGTGTTTAACTCTCGCAGTCGGAAGTTACCTTAAACGCTGGAAAAGAGGGACTTGTAGTAAGTATATTTATCCCCAGAAGACAAATGAAGGGAAGATTCTGGGGATAATATTGGCTCGTCTTGGACATTGTTAATTTAATTCCCGAAATATCTTGTCCGACTGAATCATTTTATGTAATTCTTCAGGAATTGTTCCTTGCACAATATCGCGGCGATGAATATCGAAATTGAAAGAATTATAATGAAATTTGGCGTACAGGGGACATGTGTATGAGTTTGCAAATGTATTTCGGTAAAATATAGTCATAATGTTCGTCCATATAATATAGTCCATAAATGTTCGTGTATAATTCAAATGACAAAATTATGAGTGTCGGATTTCTCTATAATTTCTCTATGTCGGATTTCTCTTGGATAATGTTGTTTGACATTTATTACCTGAGGAAACGGTTCTTGCTATTTTCTAATCCTATCACTTTGAAATAAGTTCATCTGATGCGGATTTGCTACACTCTATATTACGCATAGTTAACATTGATATCTTGCAAAGGTGAATTAAAACGTTACTTGCATTTTTAAAATGTCTTCTGAAAGCGACGCATATTTTTGTTTTTAAACATGACGACGTTCGCTTACTATCTACATTTGTTTTAAAATGTTTACTATTTTGGTCATCAACATTCTTTTTTTGACAGTTGTGAGTCCAGTTTCTGCTCATGTTTTTAACTTTGTGTTTATTATTAATTAGCAACAGAAATAATAATTATCCACAGATGCTGATTCGCTCCATTCTGCTTTGCGCACAGTAATATACATAGATATCTCGTGCGATGGTGAATCAAAATGTTACTTGCATTTTTAAAAATATTTTCTGAAAGAAACGCATATTTTTAAAATGTTTCTTAACATGAGGGTTTTCGCCTGGTTTCTACAATTGTATTAAAAAGTTTTCTTATTCTGGGCATCAACGTTCGTTTTTTTTTTACACTAGTGAAGTCAGCTTCTGCTCATGTTTCTAACTATATAGGTATTAATAATTATTATCCACATAAGCAAAATATTATGAACGTCACCTACTGTTAAATTTTATAGCATGAGTATTTAATGCTAAACTTGAATTTTTCATGGACTTGCTACTGATTCATTACAGAAGATTCCATAAAATGTATATTAGCATAATTACAATTGTATAGGGATAGTTAATTTTCTTACCTAGTTATTCTACAATGACTTGCAAAACTTAAGCAACTTATTGTTTTGTTTTCCAGTAATTCTGCAAGTAATCATCACCTGAGAGATATGAAATTCGGTATTTCATATCTTCCAGGTATTTACTTGCAGAAGATTTAGATTTGATTTACTTGCAGAGATTTCATGTCTTGCTTCCTCACCTGGAGATACAGTATTTCGTACTTATAAGGAAACTAACCATGAGTAGAATGTATTATATGCAGTTTGGAAATAAACGAGAATATTTTTATTAAAGAGTATACTCGCTTCTTTATGTATTATCACCTAATGGACGATATATCGGTTTTGTATTAGCGTTGTTTTTCTTCACCAACCAAACTCAATCTTTCTAACAGCTTACCTGTGGATGTGAAGGCTTTTCAATCTCTTGAAATGATACTTTTTTCGATTCAACAAAACTCTCGGTTTACTCTTGGCACACTACGTCCTTTCTCATGCTTGATGATCATTTTACCATGTAAATCTCTCGGGTTACGCTTGACACGCTAGCTCCTTTCTCTAGTTTAATGATCATTTTACCACGTGTAAAATCATCCAAATGCTTTGTTCTAATCATATTGTATTTACGAAACACCCATGAACTTGCAGAAAATGTCTTTATTTAACGTTTTTCGTCCTTTTTATTGTAGTCATGCACTGCTTATACCAATACACCTTGGTAATTACCTACGAATCTTCTTTTTACTGAATTGGATGATCATTGTATTGATTGCAACAAGCACTTGTACAGTTTCATGATCTTCAGCTGTAAATTACGTCGTTGCTTAAGTTTTGTCATTTTATAAATAAACTAATAATAGGCAGTTAAAATGTAAGAAAAATATAACTAAATCCTTTGTTATAACAAGGCTTATTAAAACTAAAAGGCTTTATAATCCATTTTACTGCATTGGCTGATCATTGTATTGATTGCAACAAACCCTTTTGTACAGTTTCATGATCTTCGGTTATAAATTACGTCGTTGCTTATGGCATTTTATAAATAAACAAATAAGAGACAGTTAAAATGTGAGAAAGATATGATATCATTTGTTGTAATAAGGATTATTAAGTCAATATAAAAGGCTTTATAGCTCATCTTGTTTTAAGAACTTTTTTGTGTTTGTTCAGTTTGTAAATGAACATTTTTCGAATCTGTAGTCGTCAGCACAAGTTCTTTGAAATGCGGCTACCAGCTGAATCGATTTTTATATTCTCATAGCGTTTTTCCAATCGTAAATAGTTTTCATTTATAGATCCTAAACTGAACTGAGAATGATTTCAAACAACCATTTCACGTCATTATATTAAAAACCTCTTTTTTTAGTAGCTAAAATAGATTTGGTGCCACCTCTCTCCCTGACAAATTCAAGCACTGTGATTAGAACCTAATCTCTTAAAAGGTTTCAGAAAGAACTCAAGTTTAATGTAATTTCATCTTCTTAGGCTTTACTTTCAAAATATTCTTTAGATTGTTTCTTTTTCCTACTGGGGATTCTGTTCGTTAAAACAAATTCTCCAGTTCTTCTGTAGGATTTCGTCTTACAATATATATAGCCCTCTAAGCATGGCCTGTTAACAGACTACTCACAAATTGTTAAAGCAACTGGAAAATAATAGTTAAGAATAAAAACACTTGTTAAACCCTCGATAACTATCTCACGCTTCAACAGATTCCATCGCTATTTCATGAAATAGCTTGGTATTTCATAAAATAACTGTTTTTATGCTTTAGCAATAACATAAATAATACCTTCATAATTGTAAAAAACATGTACTTATTTTTTAATAATAAACATTTCCGATGAATCTGATCTTATTTTTTGCCATCTAAAGGTATATTTAAAAAAAAAGGTTCACAATCCTTCTATTTAGCAAGGAAAGGAAGTATATTTCGTGCATCCTGCGCTTAGCTGAGTATCGTATTTTCGGCTTAGAAGTGGAATCTTTCAACGAATCTACAATTATATGTTTTTAAATGTGTTAAATATTGTATGTGTGTGGGTTTTGTGCATTAGTAAACAAATCCGTGGGTTCTCCAACATGTCTCGAGTATCTCAACTCAACCACGTCCAGTTACACTTTGGTTGCTCAACCTGCACACTACAGTATTATAATATGTATTATTGTGCCTATAACCGACAAAAATTTCATCAATAAAAATGTGCGTTATAGTTTTACAGTTTACTTTAGATTATAGTTTTACAGTTATCGTTATCTTTGCAGTTATCTTTAATATAACAGATTTCCATTCTTATAAACTGCCCAGAACTCATCCGGAGAGGAAGTACAGCGCAGTTCTTCCGCCGTGAAACGTTTAGTTTATAGTCTCTTATCTCGAGTAGAAATATATTTAACGCAGCTCTGCGTTTTTGTCGGCCTACAGTCTCTCATTGGGACAAGAAGTATATTTCGCGCTTTCTGTGCTTGGCTGAGTATCGGGTTTTCGGTTAAGAAGTGGAATTCTTTCTATCTATAATTATCTGTCTTTAAATGTGTTAAATATTATCTGTCTTTAAATGTATTAAATATTATCTGTCTCTAATTGTATGTGTGTGGTGTTTGGGCATGTGTAAATAAACCTACGAGTTCTCCAACCTGTGCCTCAAGTATCTCACACCCAGTTACAATCTGGTTGCCTGACTTGCACACTGCAATATGTTAAAAGTTATATATATATTATAAATTAATAATATATTATCTAACCTTTGAAAGTTAGATATTAACAAAAATGTGACCATAAATGTGTAAATATTCATGTTCGATTAAATTTTAAAAAAATTTAGTAACAACAAAACTACGCCGCTGTTGAATAAAAGTAGAAATATACGAAAATGTTCTAATTATGTTTATATAGTTTTTATTAAATATTTAAAATCAGTTTGATTTCTTCTTAAGAGCAATTGAATAAATTGATATAAAGCAGCTAACTCGGGCATAAATTTCAAAGTCAAGTCAAGTCAATTTAAAAACGTTTTATTGACTTTCTCAACTATGTAAATTCCCACATTGGAATTAATTTTAATGATTACAGTTTTCTATTAAGATTGTTCGAAAAGAACATTTGTAATTTTGAATTACGCTTTATTAATGAATTTTTAAAAATGCCTCATTCTTAAACATATTTAATATTTTGAACTATTGAAGTTTGATTAGAAAAATAATTAAAATGTAATCTTAACTAATATCTTTAATATTAACTTACAAACAATTCTACTTCTCGCAATTTTAACCAAAACAATTTTATTCTTAAAAAAAGAATGCTTAAGAAATTCGATCGCAATTAATGGAAAAGATTCCAAACCGAAAGAATTAACTGCGACCGCCCGCATTTTTAGAACAGAATTATTTTCCACTAATGCAAAAAAGAAAACTTTTATCGATTTCGAACTTTTGCTGATGAGTTTCTTTTAGAACTACTCGAATCGTTTCTAATTGGATCCAGCGCGGCGAGCGCCAAGAAATGTTTGAAAACTGAAACCAGTTAATGGATTTTATAGGCTCAAAAGCCTTTCTTAATGCCAGATCGCCTTCATTAAAATTTATTCCAACGGTCAGGCGATTCCTTCTTTGTCTTTATATTCTATTTTTATAATGCCATTTGAATGAAAAGAAACTGCATTGGTTTTGAATTTTCAGACGATTTATTGTTGTTCATTAAAGATTTTATTCTGCGTAACGATAATTTTATTGTCTTTTATATAATTTCGAATATTTCAAATAGCAGAAATCGTTTTCGAATATTCCATTAGAATTAATTTTTATTTATAATTACGTATTTAAACTCTTCTATTTCAATAGATGAATATTTTTTTCTTATCAAAGCATCTCGTTTGCGATATTTATACTTTAAGATTTTCGTTTACAATGAAATCAACTCAAATATTTTACCAAAACTTAAAATTATAGAAGTTAGGTTTTTTTTTCTTTATTATATATTCTTTCTATAACACATTTGAATGCCATTTTATAATGGGCATTTTTATAACGACATTTAAATAAAACGAAATGTTATTTTATTTTTATAAGGCCATTTGAATGAAAAGTAACTGCATTGGTTTTGAATTTTCAGACGATTTATTGTTGTTCATTAACGATTTTATTATGCGCAAACGATTATTTTATTGTCTTTTATTTATTGTCGAATATTACAGACAGCAGAAATCGCCTTCAAATTTTCCATTAGAATTAATTTTTATTTATAGTTACATATTTATGCTCTTCAATTGCAATAGCTGAACGGGTTTTTTTTATTAAAGTATTTCGTTTAATCGATTCACAGCAATATTTATGTTTTAAGATTTTCGTTCACATTGAAATAAACTCAAATATTTTAGTAAAGGTTGGAATTAAAATGATAAGATTTTTTTTTCCTTATAATGCATTTGAATTCCATTTTATAATGGCCATTTTTATAACGGTATTTAAATGAAACGAAATATATTAGGTTTCAATTTAAATTGGTTAGTATATTTCTCATTAAAAATTTCATTCTATGTAACGATTATTTTATTGTCTTTTGTTTAATGTCGAATATTTCAAACAGCAGAAATCGTTTTCAAATTTTCCATTAGAATTAATTTTTATTTAGAATTACATATTTAGGCTCTTCAATTTTAATAGCTGAATGTTTTTTTTTTATTAAAGCATTTCGTTTATTAGATTCACAGAAGTATTTATGTTTTAAGATTTTCGTTCACATTGAAATGAACTCAAATATTTTAGCAAAACTTGGAATTAAAATGGTAAGATTTTTTCCTTTATAATATATTTGAATTCCATTTTATAATGGTCATTTTTATAACGGTATTTAAATGAAACGAAATATATTAGGTTTCAATTTAAATTGGTTATTATTTCTCACTAAAAATTTCATTTTGTGTAACGATAATTTTATTGCCTTTCATTTAACGTCGAATAATACAGACAGCAGAAATCGTTTTCAAGTTTTCATTAAAATTAATTTTTATTTATATTTCCGTATTAAGGCTCTTCAATTTCAATGGATGAATAGTTTTGTAGTATTGAATATATTTTGTAGTATGAATATTTTTGTAGAACTTTGAAGTATTTCGTATGTTTGTTCACAACAATATTTATGGTTTAAGAAAAAATTAAAATTAAAATAGTTAGATATTATTTTTTATTGTAATGTGCCTTATTTTATAAATACATTTGAATGCCATTTTATAATGGTCATTTAAATGAAAAGAAACTGCATTGATTTTGAATGAATTTTCAGACGATTTATTGTTGTTCATTAACGATTTTATTCTGCGTAACGATAATTTTATTGTTATTTTATTTAATGTAGATTATTCCGAACAGCAGAAATCGTTTTCAAATTTTTCATTAGAATTAATTTTTATTTATAATTACATATTTAGGTACTTCTGTTTCAATAGGTGAATAATTTTTTTATCGAAGTGTATCGTTTATTTGTTCAATGTTTTTGTTTTAAAATTTTAGTTCACATTGAAATGAACTCAAATATTTTAGTAAAACTTGGAATTAAAATGGTAAGATTTTTTTTCTTTATAATTTGAAAGCCATTTTATAATGGTATTTAAATAAAACGAAATTTATTCACTTTGAATTTAAATTGGTTGTTATTGCTCGTTCAAAATTTCATTTTGTGTAACGTTAATTTTGTTGTCATTTATCATCAAATATTTATGACAGCTAAACCCATTTTCAAATTTTCCATTAAAATTTATTTTTATTAATAATTAAATATTTAGGCTCTTCAATTTCAGAAGAGGTATGTTTTTTTTTATTAAAGTATTTTATTTATTTGTTGAAGACAATATTTATGTTTTTAAGATTTTCGTTCAAGTTGAAATAAACTGAAATATTTTAGTGAAACTTAAATTACGATGATTAGATTTTTTTCTTTTGTTTATGTCCTATTTTCACATTTATAATAAATTTGAATGCCATTTTATAGTGATCTTTTTTATAATAGCATTTAAATAAAACGATATGCATTCGCTTTGAATTTAAATTTGGTTATTTGTTTCTCATTCAAAATTTCATTCAGTGTAACGATAATTTTATTGTCTTTTATATAATGTCAAATATTTCAGACAGCAGAAATCGCTTTCATTTTACATCAGAAGTAATTTTTATTTATAAATATATATTCCAGTTCTTCGGGCCTGAATGGCCGAGTGGCTAGCGCTCTGGCGCTCGGTACCACAGGTTTCGGGTTCGAGTCCCGGCGGTGCCATGGATGTTTGTAGTGGTTCGGAATCCACTTTAAACCGTAAGTCCCGGTCCTAAGAGGATCGTAGAGCGTTGAGGGGGCATTGTTACTCCGCGTCCGTATCTTCAAGTTACACGCGCCCCCTGGGCAATGCAAAATGAGTAACGTCTGTGCAGCGCTTGCCTTAAGGCATCCAAGACCAAGCTGTCTAAGTGTTTGGCAGCTGCATTAGAACAACAACATATTCAAGTTCTTCAATTTGAATTGATGTATGTTTTTTATCACAATTTCGTTTATTTGTTCACTACAATATTTATGTTTTCGTTCACAGTGAAAGCAATTCAAATAATTCTGCAAAACTTAAAATTACAACAGTCAGATTTTTTTTATTTTATTATAAATTTGAATGAAATTTTAGAACAGTATTTAATGCATGCAAACGAAATGCATCCGCTTTGAATTTAAATTAATATATTATTATTGCTCATTCATAATTTCATTATGTGTAACGATTATTTTATTCTCTCTTATTTAGTATCAGTAATTAATGTTAATAGAACTGGTGTGTATTGTAGTATGTATTGCTTTTTTTGCGTGTGTATTGCTAGTATATATTGCATTTTTGCTTGAGTATTTCTAGTAGGTATTGTGTTTTTCGCGTGTGTAATGCTAGTATGTATTGCGTTTTTTGCAAATATATTGCTAGAATGTACTGCGTTTTTTGAGAATGTATTGCGGTTTTTGATATGTATTATTTTAACCGTATATAATGTTTTTTGCATATGTAACCTTTATTAATCAGTTAATAATTATTTAATTATAAATATTTTCAACTAAAAGGTATAGTTGATTGAAACACGTAATTAAGAAAACACGTTTTATTAATTAAAAAATTTTTTAATTAAAATTGTCTAGTAGTCTTTATGTATATATAATTATGGGTTTGAAGAAAGTTTGCATCCCAAATACCAAAGCACAATAAAGCAACGTAAAAAGGTAAATCAAGAATATTGAAATGCAAGAATTTTTTTGCTACTATGTAAACAAACAAGTACTTTAGATATAAATAGTATAGATAGTATAAGTACTTTATAGATAGTACTTTAGAGTGTACTTTAGTCCTTATTAATTAACAACTTTTAGTATTAACTCATTATGCAACATATAAGAGTTTATGACACATTAAATTACGAACGCCTTTATACTATTCTTCTGATAGAACTTCTTACAGTATACATAGACAAATTTATTCTTTAACTACAAGGTTCTACAGGGGATTATCGCCATTAAAAAGAACTCAACACCAGAGTACAGATGTACTGAAGCGTTGTGTCGTTTCTTTCAGAAAATGGAAACTCAGTAAACCCAGAGATTAGTGTAGGATGAAGGGCTTTGATGAACGAGTGTATCTACTGATGTAGAAATTAGAAATTAACTCCCGGTGATTCATCAAGTTGAATGAGGTGCGTTAAAAGTTTTATTGTGAATGACCTAGAAATGACATTGAACTTTATTGATGAGTATCCGGAGTATTGGCTTTTTGTAAAAGATTATTATAAAGGTACTCCACGGTTGCTGTATTGTATCCGTTTTAATTTTTTAACGATTTTCTTTTCAAACATTAGAATTTAATATGTTAATATTAGCATAATCTAAAAATGATAACATTTAGAAGGGGATTTTTTTCTCAGAATTTATTATTACTTCTTTCAAAAAATCCGTTGCCATGAATTACGAAATGTATTTTTTTAATTTATTAAAACATTATTTTTATGGCCATCAGATTTTCTTCTTCTTTGGCGCAACAGTCCTAAAGTAGACAAGGCTGTCTCCCAACTGTTAGATTACGATACGGGAGATGATTTTTGACAACTTAGCGTTGACAATCCTACACCAACACTCTACAGTCATATTAGACCGGGACATACGGTTTAAAGTGAATTCACCACTACATTTATGACACCACAGGGACTCAAACCCGAAACCTGTACTAAAGCGCTTGTCACTTGCCATCAGGCCCTACCAGATTTTAATGCTTCTAAATATCTCCAGCTGGCAAACACTTAGATAGCTTGGTCTTGGATGCCTTAAGGCAAGCGCTCCACAGACGTTACTCACTTTGCATTACCCAGGGGGCGCGTGTAACTTGCCACAGACGCGGAGTAACAATGCCCCCGCAAAGCTCTACAATTCTATTAGACCGCGACCTACGGTTTAAAGCGGATTCCGAACCACTACAAACACCCATGGCACCGCCGGAATTCGAACCTGTGGTATCGAGCGCCAGAGCGCTAGCCACTCAGCCATCAGACCCCATTAATTAAATTTTAAAAAGTAAGATAAAAATTATAGTGTTAGTTTTCAAAGTCCTTTCAACACTCATTGGTGAACTTTTAATGGTACACGTAAGTGGGACAAAAGGCTCTCTAATGTACTAGGAAAATAAACTTTAGATATGACTTCAAATCAATTAAGAAGCTATTACTATCGTAATATTTTCACCCAGAAAAAGCCACTAAAAATATAAATTTTTATCGATGTTTATTCATGTATTTAAATTAAAATTTGAAATGCATAACACAAATTAAATTTTAAGAAAATAAAAAATTTATTTTTATAATGTAAACATTTAAGATGAAAAACATAAGAAATTCAAGTGTGCAAAATATTTTCGGCTATGCTTGATCTGTTATGTCATAGACTTTTGTAGGAACGATTATTAATGTTTATTTTTAATCTTTTCTTAGATGAGAGATAATAAATGCATTTGCTTATTTAAAACAATAGACGAATGTAAAATCGGGAAGGCTGCGTTGGTGTTCTCTTGATTTTAATAGTGTTTGCCACTTATGTGGACCAATTCCCTTTAAGACATTCAAATATTCAATTTCTCCCATAAAACCCAATGTTGACACGTCGAAACATTGATTTTACTAAAATTATTAATAAATTAATATCTTTCATCAACTGTATACAATTTTTCACTTGCATTGTATAAAAAAAAATCCCTTTAAATGTCAATTATATGATAATAGTAATTCAAATCATATACAAAAATTAAAAAAATAAAATAAAATAAATAATAAATAAATAAAAAAACAAATAAAAATTATAAATATAAAATAATAAATTTAATTATTATTACTTATACTTAAATAATGCCATTATATAACGGGATCATTATATAACAAAATATAAAATAAAAATATTTTAAACTATAATACCTTCAATATATTTTTCGTATAATTACATGATTATAAAACAAATATAGAGATTATGTAATTCAAATAGTAAAAATTACGAAAAAATATTTTGAGTAATATTTTAATTGAAAAGATTTATTAAGGATTTGTTAAAAGATTTATTTCCGGATTTAGTATCTGCAATATTTTGTCTTAAGATATTGTGTTTGTGGTTTCAGTAGCACAGCCAGAATTTATTGAACAGAAAAATTTTAATAATATATATGGAAAGTAAATTTTATTACTTTAAAATATCTCACATTCGTATTCATACTATATTTATGTTCTTAAAGTATTTAGGAAGTTGAATAACCATACTAAAAGTTAAATCTTCACTTTTTAAAATTAATACTTATCTTAGATTCGTTTTTATCATTGATTTGTTTCAGTAATCTACAGTTATTTTAACATATTTCCTGATTAATTTCTGATATCCACGATTTCCGAGACTTGTGTGGGATAAATCGCTTTATCAAATTAACCGCTTAATTAACTGAAACAGCTGAGGTATCTTAATCTTTTATGTCACGAATTTTTTGCTGCGAATCCAAATGCCCTTAATTTACTTAATAGAGTTTGTCGTTTGCTAAGAGCTATGGACGCAAAAATCTGAGGATTTTCTTCAGATAACTGGATTAACTTCTTCGTACTTTGACTTCAAAGAACTTTTCTGGAGTAAACGGATTGTAAGCTGAAAGAAAAATTCTTCTTCGAACTGAATTTTGAATATTTTGAATCAATATTAATCGTACCCGACGCGTGGTAGCGCTTGCACCACGGTGATGAAGGCGAATTCGATTGCGGCATTGTATTGCAATAACTGCTGTCAAAAACGAAGAGAGTCAGTGAGGATTAATATGACAAGTGCAATATGGTGCATTGACAATCCAGCTGCCTAATGGAAGCTTACAGGTTCTCCACCTTTACTATTTGCAAATATGTGTGGCTACTTCTGAAAAAAAATGCTCTGTTATTGCTCTTCGGCTATTAGTATGGATTAATGGATTCATAGCTATTATTATGGATTCATAGCTATCATTATGGATTCATAGCTATTATTCTGGATTCATAGCTATTATTCTGGATTCATAGCTATTATTATGGATTCATGGCTATTATAGATGAATGAATTTTGTTTTGGATTCATGGCTTTTATTACGGCTTAATGGTTGCCATGGATGAATGAAGGCTGTTATCATTTACGGCTATTACAATGGATTCATGTATGAAGGGTTTTTATTATGAATTAATGACTGTTAGGAGGGATACATGGATTAATTGCGTTTATTATAAATTGATGGTTATTACCATGAGTTAACGGAGGAATTACTTTTATTATATATTCATGGTTATTATCATGGATTCGTAAATGAATGGCTTTTATTACGGATTAATGACTATTATAATGGATTCATGACTATTATATTATCATGGATGAATGAATGGTTGTTATAATTTGTGAATATTACAATGGATTCATGGATGAATGGCTTTTATTATGAATTAATGTCTATTATAATGGATTCACGAATTAATTGCATTTACTATGAATTCATCTTTATCATGAGCTAACGAATGAATTGTTTTTATTATATATTCATGGTTAATATCATGGATTCTTGAAGGAACGTCTTTTATCATGGATTTATGGATGAATAACTTTTATTATATTTTGTGGTTAATATCATGAATTCTTGAAGGAACGCCTTTTATTATGGATTCGTGATTATTATTATGGATTTATGGATGAATAGCTTTTATTATAATTTGTGGTTATTATCATGGATTCATGGATGAATGACTTAATTCCGTTTTTAATTGTATTTTAACTAGCTTTCATCCTTGTTGAATTGGGAAACTCAATAAATGTTTTATGTTTTGGGAAAAGAAATAAGAAGAAAAAAATAGAAATAAGGGAATAGAAATAAAATCAATCAGAGATTTTTTTCAATATCGGCGTTATATTATTGTTGTAAAATAAAATTTAAATACCTGGATTTACAAGCAGTTGAGTGTTGACTTTCAGCCTTAGATTGGGAAGACGCAATACTCCTTATTGCTACAAAAACATACGATCTGGACTTAACCATGTTCTTTTAATTAATTTTTTTCAAATAGATTTATCCAATTAACAAACTATTCTCGTTAATGTTATTATACTATTGTCAGTTATTTTTAGTGAATAATAATAAAATCTTAATTCCGATTTCAAAATAATAAAATTGAATAATAAAGGAAATAACAATAATAAAATAAAATTTAATCAAAATAATAACTTTAAATACAACCTTATGTACGCTAGAAAATGTGTCGCTGAACGTGAAAAACAAACATTTAAAAGAGGCTGAAATTAAATTAAAAAGAACAACACTCTAAAAGTAACAACAAGATCAAATCTTTTCAGAACAAATTAATTTGAAATTTATTTGTCAAAGGTTCTTAAAAAGTAACAAAGAATGATAAAGCTTTCATCTTCTCATAATCTATCTCAGCAATACAAACTATAAAAAGAAATAATGTAACATTTATAAAAATATGAAAGTATTAATACAAAAATAAGAATTGTGAAGAAAAACAAAAGAAAAATAATATTTGTTGAGAAAACGTTTTAAGACTATTAAAGTAAATGCATTTTTTGTGACAATAAAATTTTTATTTTATTTCAAACAACGTAATAAATATTTAATTCTTGTTAAAAAGAATTAAATGGGAAAAAATGAATTAAATTTTTATGAAATTAATTTTTTAGAGCTCAAATTAGAATTTAGTACAATTGTATGTATATTTAAATATTATTTAAAGAAAAATTTGTAAAAACAATTTTTATATTATATAATCTTATTTAATTGTAAATCTAACCAAATGACTTTGTTTAAAATTCTTTATACTTTTGAACAAAATTAATTTTTTTAATTCTTTAGACATTTAATACAATTTAATTATTTAAAATTCTTTGGACCTTTAATACAAATTAATTTTTTGAATATTAATTTTTATACTTATTAATTTGTAATATTATATACTTAAATAATAAAAATGAAATTTTTGCAAACTTAATGTTCAAACATCTTATAGTTGAGTAACTAAATAATTAATTGTTTATTAGGTTACTAGATTAAAAGATACTATGCAACTGTTTGAATTCATGCTATTAATTTTTTTCGGTCGACAATATAAATGAATTCTATATTTTCTAAAATAAATTTTTTAAAACTGTTTTTTTTTAACTAAAATTAACTTTCAACAATTCACATTCAAGTATGGTCTTTGATAGCTGAGAGATATAGAGCCAAGTTATTATAGATCCTCTTTTCAAGGATGGATAGACACGTTAGACTTTTTACTTTGCATGTTCCTTTCAAGGACGGGTTGCCCCTTACGTTAGACATGTACTTTGCAGGTTTCTTTCAAGGGCGGGTTGACCCTTGTTAGACGTTGGACTTTGCATGTTCCTTTCAAAGAAGGGTTGACCCTTACGTTAGAATTTGGATTTTGCACGTTCTTTTCTAGGACGGATTGATCCTTACGTTAAGCTTTAAATCATACGGCTTAAAACTTAAGTTACACCTTGGATTTTGTACTTTCCTTTCAAGGATGGGTTTGACCCTTACGTCAGACTTTGGATTATGCACGTTTTCCCCCTGTTAGACTGTGCAACCTATAGTAGGAGAGGGCGAAAGAAAAAAGGGAGTGTGCAGAGTCGAGAGAAGAGTCCAAAGCAGTACGGAGGGTACAAAGCTCCTTAAAGGAACATATTTTTAAGATGATATGGTAAAAATTTGTTACATAATTTTGTTTGTGTATGTGTGTGTTGTTTGCGTTTATGTGTTGTAGTTGTGCAGTGCTGTCAAAGCAAATTTTAATATATATGGCACTCAAAAGTTTCGTTATTATTAAAAAAAATAATTCAATTCCAACCTTGAAACTACACTCATATCTGGCCCTAACTTTTACTATAAATAATTTTACATCACTTTTCAATTTATTTATGGATACTATGCTTTTTTATTGTTGTTTTCAGTGCAACATTTTAAACACTCAATCTTTTAAAACGCCATTAAGAATATATTACTTACAGAACTACATTAAACCTAAACATCATTATAAACTATCTCTCCAACATAAATATAACCGCGTGTCAATACAGCCACGGTGACGCAAAATCGTTTATTAAACCCAGAAGCCTGAACATACCACACTATAACGCAGATAAAAAAAAATCTCATTAGCAAAAAATCTATACAAGAGATGAACGAAAAAAAAGATCTCATTTCTTATTCACATCACCATTATCCGACAGTAGACGGTTTTTTTTATTCTTATTATCCAGAACTCTATCATTACCGTCGTTATACATGAATTAATTCAGCTTCTGCCATAAAGGCTCACTCTCATAATCAAGAGCAGGTGCATTTATGGTTGATTACTGGGGGGTGTAGAAGGGCTTTTTCCCTCCCCTCCCACCTCCTTTTCGAACAGAATGAAGGAAGCAGGTGGAAAAAAAATTTCTGGCAACAGCTTTTTGCTTCGTCGTAAACATTAACTTTCATAAACGGGTTTATAACAATTTTTAAAATAATTACAACGGAATTAACAGAATGCATTTTTTAACTTAAGAAATGGATATTAATAAATTGACTGTATAAGAATTTAGTTTGAAGTTTATTTAAATGTACGTGAAATTATATTGAGAAACTTTGTGTGAACGTGATTGTAATTTCAGAAGATTTTTAAAATTTATTAGAAGTTGAAATAAATTTTTGGTAAATAAATATTTTAATGAACTGTAACATAACGTCTTATGTTACATTACTAAACTGTGGTTCTAATATTATTTATTTTGCAAAATATTTATTTATGTTATATTATTTATTTCTGGAATTACCTTTTCTAATTACAGTTTGTTCTAACAGAATGTATTAAAAAAAAGTCATTTGAACGGTGATTGTAATTTCAGAAAGATTTGTGACGTTTATAAACCTTATTTGCAGTTGAAATAAATTTTTGGTACATAATTATTTTAACGAATTGTAAAATAACATTATAACACATTTTATATTATTTATTTCTGGAACTACCTTTTATAAACAATGTTGGTTCTAACAGAATGCATTAAAAAAATTTTCTTGAACGTGATTATTTGACATATTAATAGTTCAATTTCAACCATAAAACAACAATGAATTAGCACCACACATATATCCGGCCCTAACTCTTAATGTGATTAATTTCACATCATTTTTCAATTTATATATGTGTATTATACTTTTTTTTGTTGTTGTTTTCAGAGCAACGTTTTAAACGCTTATTCTTTTAAGAACGGCATAATAAATATATTGCTTACAGAACTTCATTAAAGCTAATCATCAGTATAAACTGTCTGTCCAACATAAATACAGAGACCGTGACGCAAAATCGTTTATTAAACCCAGAAGCTTGTACATGCCACACTATAAAATAAATCTCGTTAGCAAAAAAAATCTATACAAGAGATAAACAAAAAAAAATCTCATTTCTTATTCACATCACCATAAACCGCCAGTAGACGGTTTTTTTATTCTCATTATCCAGAACTCTATCATTACGGCCGTTATACGTGAAATAATTCAGCTTCTGCCATAAAGGCTCACTCACATAATCAAGAGCAGGTGATTGCATTTATGGTTGAGTACTGGGGGGGATAGAATTGCTTTTCCCCTACTTCCCCCACCCCCTCCCCCCTTCTGTTGGAACAGAATGAAAGGAGTAGGTGGTAAAAAAATCGTCCGGCAACAGCATTTTGCTTCGTCGTACACATTAACTTTCATAAACGGGTTTATAACAATTTATAAAATAATTACGGCAGGAATTAATGGGTCGTATTTTTTTCCAAGTTAAGAAATGGATATTAGTAAATTGACTGTGTGAGAATTTAGTAGAACGTCTATTTAAATGTAAGGGAAATTATATTTAACATGCTTTAAAAATTTGGCGCGAATGTGTTTGTGATTTCAGAAGTATTTGTAAAGTTTATTAAAAATTGAAATAAATTTGCGGTAAATAATTAATGTAACGAACTGTAAAATAACATTTTAGCACATGTTACATTATTTATTTATTGAATTACCTTCCCTAAACAAAGTTGGTTCTATCAGAATGCGTTAAAAAATTGGCTTTAACGTGATTGTAACTTCAGAAGGATTTCTGACATTTAAAAAGTATGTCGAACACATGTTATATTTGTTTCTGAAATTGCCTTTCCTAAACATTGTTGGTTCTACCAGAATGCATTAAAAAATTGGCTTGATCGTCATTGTAATTTCAGGATTTGTGCTGTTTAAAAATTTCATTTGAAGTTGAAATAAATGTTTGATAAATAAATATTTTAAAAAATTCTAACATAACACTTGAACATGTGTTATATCATTTATTTCTAAAATTAGCTTTCCTAAACACAGTTTGTTCTAACAAAATGCATTAAAAATATTGCTTCAACATCATTATTTGACATATTAGTATTTCGATTTCAACCTTAAAACAACACTGAATCACTACCACACACATACCGGCCCTAACAATTACTATAAATATATTACATCACTTGTCAATTAATATATATATGTACTCTATTTTTTTGTTGTTCTCAATGTGCGTCGTTTTCAACGCTCAATCTTTTAAAACACCATAAAATTATATTGCTTACAGAACCTCATTAAACCTAAACATCATTATAAACTATCTCTCCAACATAAATATGACCACATGTCAATACTGCCACGGTGACGCAAAATCGTTTATTAAAACCAGAAGTCTGTAATACATGCCATACTATAAAAAAATCTCATTAGCAAAAAATCTATACAAGAGATGAACAAAAAAAAAATCTAATTTCTTATGCACATCACCATTATCCGGCAGTAGACGGTTTTTTTATTCTTATTATCCAGAACTCTATCATTACCGTCGTTATATGTGAAATAATTCAGCTTCTGCCATAAAGGCTCACTCACATAATCAAGAGCAGGTGATTGTATTTATCGTTGATTACTAGGGGGGGGCGGTGGGGGGGTGAATTGCTTTTTTCCTCCCCTCCCACCCTCCTGTTGGAACAGAATGGAAGGAGCAGATGGAAGAAAAAACGTCTGGCAATAGATTTTTGCTTCGTCGTAAACATTAACTTTCATAAACGGGTTTATGACAATTTATAAAATAATTACGGCAGGATTAATGGGCTGTATTTTTTTCAAGTTAAGAAATTAATATTATTAAATTGACTGTATAAAAATTTAGTTGAAAGTTTATTTAAATGTACGTGAAATTACATTTACAAAATTGGCTTGAACGTGCTTTAAACGGCACAATCCTTCTGAAATTACAATCAAGTTCAAGCCAGTTTTTAATGCATTCTCTTAAAACCAACTGTGTTTAGGAAAGGTAATTCAATAAATAGATGTTATAATAAATGCTCAAGTGTTGTGTTACAGTTCATTAAAATAATTATTTACCCCAAATTTATTTCAATTTCAAATTAACTTATAATTTCAGGAGGATTGTACCATTTAAAAAGTTCATTTGAAGTTGAAATAACTTTTTGGTAAATAATTATTTCAACGAACTGTAAAATACCACTTTAACACATGTTACATTATTTGCTTCCTGAATTACATTTTCTAAGCACAGTTGGTTCTAGCAGAATGCATTAAAACAATTGACTCGGACGTGATTATATGACGTATTAGTAATTCAGTTTCAACCATAAATTAACAATTAATCAGGACCCCACGCATATCCGGCCCAAGTTTTGATATAAATAATTTTACATCACTTTTCAATTTATATATGGATACAATACTTTTTTGTTGTTGTTTTCAAAGCAACTTTTTAAAAGCTCAATCTTTTAAAACGCCAAAAATATATATTGCTTACACAACTTCATTTAACCTAAACATCATTATAAACTGTCACTCCAACATAAATAGGACCACATGTCAATACAGCCACGGTGACGCAAAATCGTTTATTAAACCCAGAAGCCTGAACATACCACACTATAAAAAAAATCTCATTAGCAAAAAATCTATACAAGGGATGAACAAAAAAAAAATATCATTTCTTATTCACATCACCATTATCCGGTGAACTTTGTAATTTCAGAAGGATTGTGGCGTTTAAAAAGTTCATTAGAAGTTGAAATAACTTTTTGGTAAATAATTATTTCAACGAACCGTAAAATAACACTACAACAAATTTTATATTGTTTATTTCTGGAATTACCTTTCCGAAACACAATTGGTTCTAAGAGAATGCATTAAAAAATTGACTTCAAAGTGATTATTTGACATATTCGTAATTCAGGTTCAACCTTGAAACAACACTGAATCAAGATCACACAAATATCCGACCTTACATTTACTATAAATAATTTTACATCATTTTTCATTTTATAATATGGGTACTATATATTTTTGTTGTTGGTTTCAGTGCAACGTTTTAAAAGCTCAATCTTTTAAACCGCCATAAAAAATATATTGCTCACAGAACTTCATTAAACCTAAACATCATTATAAACTATCTCTCGAACATAAATAGGACCGCATGTCAATACAGCCACCGTGACGCAAAATCGTTTATTAAACCCAGAAGCCTGAACATACCACACTATATCGCAGATAAAAAAAAAATTCTCATTAGCAAAATAACTATACAAGAGATGAACAAAAAAAAAAATCTCATTTCTTATTCACATCACCATTATCCGGCAGTAGACGGTTTTTTTATTCTTATTATCCAGCACTCTATCTTTACCGTCATTATATGTGAAATAATTCAGCTTCTGCCATAAAGGCTCACTCACATAATCAAGGGCAGGTGCATTTATGGTTGATTACTAGGGGGGGGGTGTAGAATTGCTTTTTTCCTCCCCTCCCAACTCCCTCCTGTTGGAACAGAACGAAAGGAGCAGGTGGAAAAAAATCGTCTGGCCACAGCGTTTTGCTTCGTCGTAAACATTAACTTTCATAAACGGGTTTATAACAATTTATAAAATAATTACAACCTGGATTAATGGAATGTATTTTTTTCAAGTTAAGAAATGGATATTAGTAAATTGACTGTGTAGGAATTTAGTTGAAAGCTTATTTAAATGTAAGTGAAATGGATTTAACATGCTTTAAAAAATTGGCACCAACGTGATTGTAATTTCAGAAGCAATTGTAAAGTTTATAAGAAGTTGAAATAAATTTGTGGTAAATAATTATTTTAACGAACTGTAAAATAACACTTTACTAATTCCACATATTATTTATTTCTGAATTACCTTTCCTAGACACAGCTGTTACTAACAGAATGCATTAAAAAATTGGTTTGGACGTAATTATAATTTCAGAAGGATTGTGCAGTTTAAAAAGTTTATTTGAGGTTGAAATAAATTTTTGGTAAACAAATATTTTAATGAATACTAACATAACACTTGAACACATGTTATATTATTTATTTCTGAAATTACCTTTCCAAAACACATTTGATTCTAACAGAATGCGTTTAAAAAATTGATTTAGACGGTGATTGCAATTTCAGGAAGATTTGTGACGTTTAAAAATTTATTAGAATTTGAAATAAATTTTTTGTAAATAATTTTTTTAACGAATTGTAACATAACATTAGAACACATGTTATATTATTTATGTATCGCATGACATTTCCTATACACAGGTGGTTCTAACAGAATGAATTAAAACAATTTCCTTGAACGTGATTATTTGACGGACTAGTAATTCAGTTTCAACCATGAAACAACTCTGAATCAGGAGACAAGCATACTCGGCCCTAACTTTTACTATAAATAATTTTACATTACTTTTTTATTATATATGGGTACTTTACTTTTTTTTTCAAGACAACCTTTTTAAGCACTAAATCTTTTAAAGTGCCATCTAAAATATATTGCTAACAGAACTTTCCTAACTTTTTTATCAATAATTTTAAATTACTTTTCAATTTATGTATAGGTTACTATATTTTTTTGTTGTTATCAGTGCAACGTTTTAAGCGCTCAATCTTTTAAAACGCCATAAAAAATATATTGCTTGCAGAACTTCATTAAACCTAAACATCATTATAAACTATGTCTACGGCATAAATATGACCGCATGGCAATACAGCCACCGTGAAGCAAAATCGTTTATTAAACCCAGAAGCCTGTACATCCCACACTATAACCAAAAAAAATCTCGTTAGCAAAAAATCTATACAAGAGATGAACCAAAAAAAATCTCATTTCTTATTCACATCACCATTATCCGGCAGTAGACGGGTTTTTTTTTTATTCTTATTATCCAGAACTCTATCATTACCGTCGTTATACGTGAAATAATTCAGCTTCTGCCATAAAGACTCACACACATAATCAAGAGCAGGTGATTGCATTTATGGTTGATTACTGGGGGGTGGAGGTGTAGAACTGCTTATTTCCTCCCTGCCCCCCCTCCTATTAGAGCAGAATGAAAGGAGCAGGTGGAAAAAAAAAACGTCTGTCAACAGCGTTTTGCTTTCGTCGTAAATATTAACTTTCACAAACGGGTTTATAACAATTTATAAAATAATTACGACCAAGATTAATGGGCTGTATTTTTTTAAACTTAAGAAATGGATATTAGTAAACTGACTGTATAAGAATTTCGTTGAAAGTTTATTTTCATGTACTTAAAATAATATTTAAAAAAATTGGCTTGAATGTTTTTGTAATTTCAGAAGGATTTGTGTCGTTTATATTTGAAATTGAAAGAAATTTTTGGTAAATATTAAATGTAGTGATTGTAACATAACACTTGAACACGTGTTATAGTGCGTATTTATTGAATTGTCTTTCCTAACCACAGTTGGTTGGAACAGAATAAATACATTAAAAATATTGGCTTGAACGTGTTTGTAATTTCAGAAGGATTTGTGTTGTTTAAAATGTTTATTTGAAATTGAAATAAGTTTTTGGTAAACAATTATTTCAACGAACTATAATATAACACTTGAACACATGTTATAGTGCTTATTTATTAAATTACCTTTTCTAGCATTATATTATTTATTTAATTCACATTATATTATTTATTTCTGAATTACCTTTCTTAAATACAGTTCATTGTAACAGAATGCATTTAAAAAATTGGCTTGAACGGGATTGGAATTTCAGAAGGATTTCTGTCGTTTAGAAATTTATTTGAAATGAAATAAATTTAGATATAACTGAATAATTCTAAATAATTAACTATTTAGTTGTATCAATTTTCAAACTAGGTAACTAAATTGATACAATTTTCAAACTAGGTAACTAAATTGATACAAAAGAAACATTGCATGCATAAAAGCAATTGGAGCTTATCTTTTAATAATTATTTCAAAGATGGTTTTTTTAAATATCAATTCAAACATAAGTATCATTTATAACTTTTAACGATTAAAAACCAAAATTTATTTTTATTTTAATATGTATTTCATTTTCAGATTTCAAAATCTCTTTTAATGAATTTGATTTTCCACCTCTCGCTGCCATTTTGAATTAAACAATCTGCTTTATTCCGTTAGAATAATCCTATTATATTTTTAACTTGTTATCATTTTTAAATGTTGCTTTTTAACTAAGTAATCAATATAAAAAAAATCAAGATGAATTCCTAAATACACATTTAAGTATTGAGAAAAAAAATTATAAGCTGAATTCTTTTGCATATGAGTAAAATAAAGTCATTTCTCTAAAGTCATACCATCAAACCACTTTAGTTTTAAATTAAATGAATGCGATTCGAGAATTAAAGTTTTCCAACTTTTTCATCCTAATGCATCTGAGGCATTTAGTTATGTGAGAATTACGCTTTTTAGATTTGCTTTTCATCCTAACAAATTCTTTAATGCGTCATCTGCTTTTCTGTTTTTTTTCCCTGCGTCAAATAAAATTAAATAAATAAAGATATTTTTTTATCAGTTTAAAAATTCTCTTAAGATTTAAAAAAATTACTTTTGTGCAAAAAAATACAATGCTTTGGTGGGAAATATGTACTAATGTTTTAAAGAACGAAATTGTTTTATTGCAACGAGCCGTATGTGAGTGAGGCTATTTTATCTCGCAAGTAATATGATTTATTTTATTTTCAGAAATATATTGACATTTGTTGCAAATACTGCCCTGTTTTATTGCTGTTCAATTTAGTTTATCTTTACAAATTCGCAGCATTAAGACGAGTTCATTTTCCACTAGATATAATTAAAATTATTCTAAATAATCAATTATTTAGCGATAACTAATTCTAAATTATTGACTATTTAGATATAACTAAATAATTCTAAATAATAGACTATTTAGATTATAACTAAATAATTCTAAATAACTAACTATTTAGGTATAACTAAATAATTCTCAATTAACTATTTAGATATAACTAAATAATTCTCAATTAACTATTTAGATATAACTAAATAATTCTAAATAATTGACTATTTAAATCATAATTAAATATTTCTAAATAATTAACTATTTAGATTATAACTAAATATTTCTAAATAATTAACTATTTAGGTATAACTAAATAATTTCCAATTAACTATTTAGATATGACTAATTAGCTCAAAATAATTAATTATTTAGATGTAACTAAATAATTCTAAATAATTAACTTATTCTTAATAATTAACTATTTAGATATATCGATGTTCAAACTATGTTTACAACAAAAACTAATACAAAAAAAAATTGCATGCAAAAAAAAAATTGGAGCTTACCTTTTAATAATTATTTCAAAAATGATCAATTAAAACTTAAGTATCATTTATAATTTTTAATGATTAAAAACCGAAATCTTTTATTTATTTTAAGAAGTATTTCCTTTTCTGGTTTCATAATCTCTTTTATTGCTTTTGATTTTTCACCTCTGGCTACCATTTTGAATTAAACAATCTTCTTTATTCTATTGGAATAATCCTATTATATTTTTAGCTTATTATTATTTTTAAATGCTGCTTTTTAGCTAAGTAATAAATGTAAAGAAAATCAAAATGAATTCCTAAATAACACCTTTAAGTTTGAGAAAAAAAATTATGAACTGACTTCTTTTGCATATGGGTAACAAAAAACCCCATTTCTCTAAAGTCATACCATCAAACCACTTTAGTTTTAAATTCAGTTAATGCGATTTGAGAATTAAAATTTTCCAGCTTTTTCCATTCTGATGCGTTTGAGGCATTTAGTTATGCGAGGATTATGTTTTTTAGATTTGCTTTTCATCCTAACAAATTCTTTCAGGCGTCATCTGCTTTTTTTGTTTGTATGTTTTTTTCTCCTACGTCAAATAAAATTAAGTAAATAAAGATATTTTTTACCAGTTTGAAAATTCTCTTAAGACTTAAAAAAAATTACTTTTGTGCAAAAGAAATGCAACTCTCTTGTGAAAGAAGTACTCATCTCTCATATAATTATTATTATTTTTTTTTTTAATGGAACCAGCCATATGTCAGTGAGATTATTTTATCTCGCAAATAATATAATTTATTTTATTTTCAGAAGTATATTGACATTTATTAGCTATTTAGATATAATTAATTCTAAACAATTAACTATTTCAATACAATTGAATAATTAACTGCTTATGTATAACTAAATAATGATAAATAGTTAAATATTTAGATATAACTAAATAATGATAAACAATTAACTAAATAATTCTAAGCAATTAACTATACATAATTCCAAATTAATGACTATTTAGATATAAGTGAATAATTGTAATTAATTGACTATTTAGATATAACTAAAGAATTCTAAATAATTAACTATTTATATATAAGAAGGACCTGAATGGCCGAGTGTCTAGCGCTCTGGCGCTCGGTGCCACAGGTCTCGGGTTCGAATCCCGGCGGTGCCATGGATGTTTGTAGTGGTTCGGAATCCACTTTAAGCTGTAGGTCCCAGTCTCCTATGACTGTAAGAGCGTCACGGAGCAAAAGTCAGGCTTCTACCTACGGGTGCTCCATCACAACAGAAGCTGCTTCCTTCCCCTTCAATCATGAGTCCATATGGGCTTGTGGGCTTGGCCAGCCAAGTGGGATAAGAAACAACAACAAAATATATAAGAATGTTCAAACGATGTTTACAACAAAAATTCGAGAATTAAAGTTTTCCAACTTTTTCATTCCAATGCATTTAAGGCATTTAGTTATGTGAGGATTACACTATTTAGATTTGCTTTTCATCCTAACAAATTGTTTTTTTTTTCTCCACCGTCAAATAAAATTAAGTAAATAAAGATATTTTTTATCTGCTTGAAAATTCTCTTAAGACATAAAAAAATACTTTTGTGCTTAAAAATATAACGCTTTGGTGAGAGAAAGTACTATTATTTTATAAAATAAATGTGTTTTTTTTTAATGTTTTTTTAAATTAATTTTTAGGGTAAACGGTAAATGCTATTTTTTTTAAGCTGGCTACGCTCAGCGTAAAGACGTGCAGAGTTGTACTAAATATACGTCCTTTTGGGATGAGAGATTGTAGGCCAACTAATACGCATATTGCACTAAGTATACTTCCTCGTGGAATTAGAGACTAAGCCATTACAGTCTCTATTTAATCAATGAATAGTCAAGGTTCCGCTAAATATAAATATATCTCCTCTCAGGTGAGAATCTCGAGGCCTGCTGACCATTTCTCCTGAGCCATATGTGAATGAGGCTATTTTATCTCACAAGTAATATAATTTATTTAATTTTCAAAAATAAATTGACATTTATTAACTATTTAGATATAATTAATTCTAAGCAATTAACTATTTACATACAACTGAATAATTCTAAATAATTAACTATTTAGATACAGCTGAATGATTCTAAATAATTAACTATTTAGATACAGCTGAATGATTCTAAATAATTAACTATTTAAATATTACTAAATAATTATATATAATTAATTATTTAGATATAACTAAGTAAAGATTAACAATCAACTAATTAATTCTAAGCAATTAGCTATTTAGATATAACTAAATAATAATAAACAATTAACTATTTAGACAAAACTCTATAATGATAAATGTTTAGATATAACTAAATAATTCTACATAATGTATTAAGATATAACTAAATAAATCTACATAATTAACTAATTAGATATAGCGATGTTCAAACTTGGTTTACAAAAAAAAAAAAAAAAAAAAAAAAAAAAATTGGTACAACAAAATGCAACACAAAAAAGATTGCATGCTTAAAAAAAATTGGAGCTTATCATTTAATAATTATTTCAAAGGTGATTTTTTAAAACATCAATTAAAACTTAAGTATCATTTATAACTTTTAATGATTAAAAAGTAAAATCTTTTTTATTTTAAAAGTTATTAATTTTTTTGGTTTCTTAATCACGTTTATTTTTGATTTCTTACCTCTCGCTGCCATTTTGAATTAAACAATCTGCTTTATTCTATTGCAATAATCCTATTATATTTTTTAGCTTGTTATTATTTTTAAAGGCTGTTCCATAGCTAAGTAATAAATGCAAAGAAAATCAAAATGAATTCTTAAATACACATTTAGTTTTGATAAAAAAATTTACAAACTGAATTCTTTTGCATACGGGTAAAAAAAAAAGTCATTTCTCTAAAGTCGTACCATCAAACCACTTTAGGTTTAAATTAAATTAATGCGATTCGAGAATTAAAGCTTTCCAACTTTTTCATTCTAATGCATTTGAGGCATTTAGTTATGTGAGGATTACGGTTTTTAGATTTGCTTTTCATACTTACAAATTCTTTCAGGCGTCCTCTGTTTGTTTTTTTCTTCAACGTCAAATAAAATTAAGTAAATAAAGAAATTTTTTATCTGTTTGAAAACTCTCTTAAGACTTAAAAAAATTACTTCCGTGCATAAAAATACAACGCTTTTGTGGAAAAAAAGTAATAATCTTTTATAGAAGAAATTTGGGTTTTTTTTAATGCAATGAACCATAAGTGAATGGGGGTATTTTATTTCGCAAGTAATATAATTTATTATATTTTCAAAACCATTTTGGCATTGGTTACAAATGGCATTAAAAAGGCATCAAAACTATTTTGGCATTGGTTTTATTGCTATCCAATTATTTTTCTTTCCAATTCCCGACATTCGGACGAGTTCATTTTCCACTTTAAAAGTTGATATGTAGTAAATGCAGCGTTACCCAGGGTGCACGATGAGGCTATTTTTTAAATCTTGGCTACGCGCAGAGTGCGCAAAGAAGAGCAGGGTTGTGCTAAATATACGTCCTCTCGGGATGAGAGATTGTAAACCAACTAATACTCAGATTGTGCTAAGTATACATCCTCCCGGAATTAGAGACTGTAGTGGCTTACAGTCTCTAATAGTACGTTTATGTTAAATATACTTCAACGAATTGTAAAGGTTCCGATAAATATAAATGTACTTCCTCTCAGATGAGAATCTCGAGGACTGCTGTCCATTTCTCCTGAAAACGCCATGAGGTGTGCTCTTGCCAGTGTGTCGGATGAAGCACGGTTGCACATGTTAATTTTATGACCCACATTATTAGAAGCGCGTTACTAAACAGTGTTTATTTTAGATAAAATTTATTACATAAATAATTATAACTTCGTGGAAGGACTTCGCTTCGAGCCAAAAAACTGTATCTCTCAAAGAAGTGCAAGGTAGCACTACATATACTTCCTCTAGGGGTGAGAGACTGTAGGCCAACTAATGCTCAGGGTTGCGCTAAATATCGCTCGGGGTAATATATATTATACCAACTAAACGTTTCTCAGCGGGAGCGTATGGTTTTACTTACTCTCAAGTGAGAATCTCTTGCCAGAGTTTCGGAGGAAGCGCGGTTACACACATTAATGTTATAACACACATTATTAGCTTTGCAAATTAAGTGTTTATTTTAAATAAAAGTTTACGTTTCTCGCTAGAAGATTTATCTGTTATAAATAATAACTTATACTTACTTATTATACCAGGACCTTTACCACAATAACACCATGTTCACACACAATAAAATAATAATCCCCAACCAATATCACTTTGTCAAAAGCTCAATTATTTACAACGATGCAGAATCTTTTTCGGCCTTCTCTTTGATTTTCTGACCCATCCCCTTTCTTAAATTGCTGAGTCTTTTTAGCAGTTCGTGTGCCACGGGATTCTATTGTCACTGATTTGACATGCGCACGACACACTTTTTTTTTTCTGCGACAATTTCTGCATGCAAACTTCTTATAATGGAAGTCGTGCGTTTCTTTCGATATTTGCGCTTGTCTGGCTTTTGGCACTTTTGGATTATCTTGACTGACTTAACTTGAGGTGCGCCTGACAGTTTAGTTGCTACCGTAGAAGATTTCTTATATAACTTTATCGTGTGTTGTATAGATAACCGATTTTCGGAATGGGGATATTTTGGATAAAAAAGAAGTTCTTATATATATTATTAAATGATGTCACTAAAAAAGCTGATATTTGGCTAAAAATGTCACATTTATTGTTTTTATTTTCTTGTATTATATAAAATAAAATGTCCATAAAAGAACATTTTTAGCAAGATGTGTGCTTCCTATTTTAATCCTTTAAAAATATAAATGTGTTGTTTCTTATCCCACTTGGTCATCAGCAACATCTAGACCAAGTCCATGAACCCGCGTGTCTTATGGTCTCATTTTTTTCTATTCGGTGACAGAACATCTATTAAACTCCAAAAGAAGAGAATGGTGTAAAAAATCAAACTATGATGCCACAATGTGTGCATAATGTAGGCCTTGAATATACTTTTTTTTTCTGATCCCGCTTGGTAGACAGCAACGTCTAGACCAAGTCAAAGAACCCGAGCGATCTCATGGAAGGAGGGAAAGGGGGAAGCTTCTGTTGTCACGGAGCACCCGTAGGTAGAAGTCTGACTTGACTCCGTGCCGCTAAAGAAGGAGGAAAATGTCATCTGGGAGGACTTTTAGGGGGAATTAGCCGCAACTGCGTATCATATGGGAGAAAATCCGGAAAACTCCCACCAAATAGTCCGACTAACGAGGCAAGATGCTGAATATCAGAAACGTCGTGAGTCTCTTCGTTTTTCTCACCAGCGCCGCACATTGTCACATAGCTACGAATCAGGCAAACCCTGTTTTAGGTTTACTTCTTCAGATAATAATTTCCAATGCCAATTATCATCATCATCATCATCAGTGGCACAACAGCCCCATGGAGGGCCGTCTGAATACTGGCAGATTTCTGAACAAGAAATGTTTTCTTTTTACTGAGTAGGATTGTCAGTTTCACTCGAACGCTCTACAGTCATATTAGATCGGGGCCTACCGAAAGGATTCGAACCTGGAGTCTGTGGTACCAAAGTCGAGAGCGCTAGCCAATTAACCATCAGACCGCGTTACATATGTTAATTTTATATCTCACATTATAAGAATCGCTTTGAAAATAACTGTATATTTTAATTAGTTCACATTTCTTACAAGGAGATACCTTTTCAAATGCCCTGGTATAATAAGTAAGTATAATTTATTATTTATAACAGATTATACTTACTTATTATAACAGGGCATTTACCACAGTAACACTGTATCCTCACATGTTAAAATAAGAATCCCCAGCTAATATCACTTTGTCAAAAGCTCAATTATTCTACCACAATGTAGAATCTTTTTCAGACTTCTCTTTGATTTTGTGACTCATCCCCTTTCTTAAATTGCTGAGTCTTCTTCACTGTTAGCGTGCTACAGGATTCTACCGTCACTGATTTGACGTGAACACGGCACGCTTTTTTTCTACGACAATTTCTGCATGCAAACTTCTTATAATGGAAGTCGTGCGTTTCTTTCGATATTTGCGCTTGTCTGGCTTTTGGCACTTTTGGATTATCTTGACTGACTTAACTAGAGTCGCGCCTGACACTTTAGATACTACCGTAGAAATTTTCTTATGTAACTTTATCGTGTGTTGTATAGATAACCAATTTTAGAAATGGGGATATTTTGCTTAAAAAAAAGGAGTTTACATATATTTTATTAAACTAAAAACTAATATTTGGTTAATAATGTCATTATAATATTTGGTGTCACTAAAAACATGATATTTGGTTAAAAATGTCACATATATTAATTTTATTCTAGTATTATACAAAACGTCCAAAAAAAAAACATTTTTAGCAAGATTCCTATTTAAATTCTGTAAAAATATAAATATGTGCGTTGTTTCTTATCACACTTGGTCGCTAAGCAGAATCTAGACCAAGTCCATGAACCCGTGTGGTCTCATGAAAGGAGAGAATAGGGAAGGGCAGCTTCTAATGGGATGGAGCACCCGTTGGTAGAAGTCTGACTGGGATCCGTGTCGCAGAAGAAGGAGGGCAGTTCCTTCTAGGTGGACTTTTAGGAGGAACTACCCAGCATTTGTGTATCGTATGCAATAAAACTAGGAAATCTCCCCCAGAAAAAAAGCAAGATGCTGAACATCAGAAATGCCATCGAGTCTCGTCGTTTTGCTCACCAGCGGCCCACATTGCCCTTTAGCCACGAGTCGGGCAAATCCTGTTTTAGGTATACTTTTTCCGATAATAATTTCCAATGCCAATTATCATCATCATCATCAGTGACGCAACAGCCCCTGTATGGTTGTCTACCTACTGGCAAATTTCTGGACAGGAGATGTTTCCTTTTTACTGGGTAGGGTTGCAGTTTTACCCCAAAGCTGTACAGTCATATTAGATGGAAACCTACGGGTTACAGTGGATTCCGAACCACTATAAACATCCATGCCACCGCCAGAATTCGAATCAGGAGCCTGTGGTACCAAAGTCCAGGACGCTAGCCAATTGGCCATCAGACCGCGTTACACGTTATTATTATACCAGACATTATTAGAATTGAGTGGCAAATAAGTGTTTATTTGAATTAGTTTACATTTCTCACAAGGAGATACCGCGTAAATGCCCTGGTATAATAAGTAAGTATAATTTATTATTTATAACAGATTATACTTTTTTATTATACCAGGGCATTTGCCACATAGCACCGTGTTCACACATGATAAAACAAGAATCAACAACCAATATCACTTTAACAAAAGCTCAATTATTCTACTACAATGTAGAATCTCTTCCAACCTTCTATTTGATTTTCTGTCTCACCCCCTTTCTTAAATTGCTGGGCTTTCTTAACAGTTCGCGTCCTACGGGATTCTATCGTCCCTGATTTGACGTGCACACGACACGCTTTTTTTTTTTTTTTCTACAGAAATTTCTGCATGCGAACTTTTTATAATGGAAGCTGTGCATTTCTTTCGATATTTGCGCTTGTCTGCCTTTTGGCACTTTTGGATTATCTTGACTGACTTGAGTTACGCCTGACAGTTTAGTTGCTACCGTAGAAAATTTCTTATGTAACTTTATCGTGTGTTGAATAGATAACCGATTTTGGGAAGGGTGATATTTTGGATAAATAAATTTATAGTTTAAAAAAACTAAAAAATACGCTTTTAGAGTTAATCAATCTAAAAAGTAAAAAATAATTGTTAACATGAGAAAATGAATGTCACTGTTCTAAAAGCGTGGGGTGCTTTGTATGACATTTTTAAACTAATTCTGCATTTCGGAATGAAACTAGTGAAAAATTATAACGATTGATATCGAACACCCCACGCTTTTAGAACAGTGACATTCATTTTCTCATCGGTCATTTTATTCTTATGTTAACAATTATTTTTTACTTTTTAGATTGATTAACTCTAAAAGCGTATTTTTTAGTTTTTTTAAACTATTAATTTATTTTTTACTTTTTAGTCTGATTAACTCTAAAAGCGTATTTTTTTTTTAGTTTTTTTAAACTATAATTTATTTTTCATTTATTTTGTTTGTTTTCCACTTGGCCGGTTATCCGCTAAGTTTACATACTTTTTACCCACCAAAATTTTCGGCCAATAGGAAGAGCGCAATTCGACATGATCGCAGTCCTATGCCTTTGAGATCCGCCTCTTTTTAGCACACCGAAATTTTCGGCCAATAAGAAGAGCGCAATTCGATCGCGGATATTACCGAATTTCTACCCGGGGTGAAAGACAGCTGGGCAACGGGCGTACCTGTTAAGGAGTTCCATGGTGGTTTTAAGAATCACAAAACCTCCACATCTTAAATTAATTAAAACATTTGCATAAATTGTAGTTTCTTAAATTAATGAATAGAAATAATTAAAAATAAATAAAGGAATTTAAAATTTAGGAAAAAAATCTGCTTGAGAACAATTAAAGCAGGAGATCGAAAAAGCTAAAGCTATCGGTACAATTAAGAGTCCATTGACGATGCCCAAAAATAAAAAGGTTAAAATTAAAATGAGAATTTTAAGATAAAGGTAAAATAAAACAAAAGGAATTAAGATTAAACAAAATAATTATACAAAATAGGTAGGTTTTGATCAGTTGACTGATTCGCCAGTAGATGGCGCCCACAGTCCCAAAATCGAGCCCAAAGAGTCAGTTACATACATACATACATACAAACATACAGGTGAAGCTAATAAAAGCGTATTAAAAAGAAGTTTTATATGTTTTATTTAACGATGTCACTAAAAAAGCTGATATTTGGTTAAAAATGTCACATATATTAATTTTATTCTAGTGTTATATAGAAACGTCCATAAAAGAACATTTTTAGCAAGATTTGTGCTTCCTATTTTAATCCTGTAAAAATATAAATATGTGTGTTGTTTCTTATCCCACTTGGTCATCAGCAACATCTAGACCAAGTCCAAGAACCCGTGTGTTCTCATGGAAGGAGAAAATGGGAGGGGGTCAGTTTCTGTCATGCTGGACCATCCATAGATAAGAAACTTCCGTGTGTTGAAGAAGGCGGGCAGTTCCGTCCGGGAGGAATTTTAGGGTGAACTACTCCGCAATTGCGTATCGGTTGGGAGAAAACACGGAAAATTCATACCAGGTAGTCGATTAACGAGGCAAGAGGTCGAACTTCATAAACGCCATCGTCACGTTTTTTGAAACATTGCCTACAACAAAATCGACAGCGGATTGAACTTAATTAACTTAAAAACAAAATCCTTAATACTCACTAGAGCCGCACGTTGCCACTGAGCCACGAGTCAGGCAATTCTTGTTTTAGGTGTACTTCTTCCGATAATAATTCTCAATGCCATTCTCATCATCGTCATCAGTAGGCAGTAGGCCATCTGCTTATTGCCAGATTTCTGGATAGGAGATGTTTTGTTTTTAAGGGGTACGGTTGTCAGCCTTGCGCCCAACGCTCTATAGTCATATTAGACCGAGATTCACGGTTTAAAGTGGATTCCGAACCACTACGAACGTCCAGGGCACTGCCGGGGCTCGAACCCGAAAACTATGGCACCGAGCACCAGAACTCTAATCCAATGCCTTTCTGAGTAAATAAAAATTTGCAAAATCTAAATAAAGTTAGGTTTGTAAATATATTTCAAATCAATAAATAAAATTTAGTAAAAACTTAAAGGAAACTTTGGCACTTTTTAACGTATAATTTTCAAAAACAAAGTAAATAAATTTTTATTTGCATGATTTATTTATTTTTCTACTCTTTATTTTATTTAATTTTCTATCGTGTTTCACCAAAAAACTTTTTTAATTTTTCAATTTTGTTAAAAATATTTTATTTTATCTTAGCATTTTTAAATTGCAACACTATACGCAACTAAGTTAAATGGTAACAGTATTCCAAACAGAAAAAAAAACTATTCAAAAAATACATTTTACTAGCTATGAAATAATTTTAAGTTTAAGCCAGAAAAACGTGAAAAATGATTGCATTTTAAATTGAAATTTTTCTCTTGGGTAATAAAGAAATTCGCATAGAAATTCCAATTTAAAAATACGCATTTGGAGCTTTCATTTGGCTTAGGTTTTTTTAAATCTCTTTTGTTCTATTCAATATTTTTTTCTATTTCGTCAAAGATGAAATTTAAATAAGAAATTCTTTACACTTTTCGTCTATTAAATATTTTTATAGTTACTATTTTTACATACTTTTTAAATTCTACTATTAAATATTTTTCAAATAAACATGACGTTACTATTTTTAAATCTGTAAACTTGCACTTGCAATCATTTGCACTATTTTGGTACAACTGTGCCCAAAAAGTAAAACCAATTATTTTTTTTAAACTCTTTATTTATTCTTCCAAATTTATTTCATCGCCTTCAAAGTAATCTCCTCCGGACAAAATGCACTTATGCCAACTTTTTTTCCAATCCTCAATGCATGCTAAAAAGTCATCGGCAGGGATGCCTTCAAAGCCGCGCCGATTCAAGTTGAATCTCTTTAATCGACTCAAAACGGTGTCACCGGAGTGGTCTTTTGAATTTAGGGAATACCTAGAAGTCGCACGGTGTGAATACAGTAGTTGTGCAACGGTATGGGTTTCATTTTTGGCGAAAAGGTCGCGAAGAATCAATGCAGTGGGACGTGGAGCATTCAATGTTCACACTTATCATGGGAATAATAAATCATTTATATCAGTCAATATAAACTATAAAAATTATATATAACCAAAGATTTCCATTCTTCACTTTAAAGACAGATTTTAGATTATAATTTTGAAAATATTGAACATAGCAACTAATTTAAATGTTGCTGTATAAAACCAAGAATTTCCTTCAAGACTTCTTTTACCTTTTCCGCTACAAATACTTATTTATCCTGTCCCACGTGCATTCATGTGTCTATATATGTATTCAAAGTCTTCTAGTTTGAATGCATTGTTCGCTTACTTTACTGAAGCTTTTAATTCTCGAAAGTTTCCTTGCATTAAAGAAGGCAAGAGCATGGATGTTTATTTTCGAGAACACTGTTGCTAGGAGAAAAAAAAATTTGCAAATATTAACCGAACTTCTCGGTTCTTTTTTTTATGAGCACTGACTCTTGCATAGAAAATAAACTTCAAAGAATTGTTACAAAAAAGAAGTTAAGAACTAGTCTGAAATTTACTTTTATAAACATAGAAATACTTTTTTTGTCTTATTTTTAAAGCCATTTAGTTTTATGAAGTGTAGTAAATATTAGAATACAGCCAGGCGAAAGTAGACTGAATTTGAATGAGATTTTTTTGTATCCTATTGTATTGTTAAAAGTAAGAATTTTAAACGAATGGTTTTTAAAAGCATACAATGTTCCTACTAACAAGACATTTTATAAATTATTCATGTAATATAGAAACGTTTTGTAACCATTCACATCTTTTTAAGTGACATTAATTATAAATGTATTTAAATATTTGTTCATGTAAACTAATACAAACTATTCCTTTTTCAACTCAAATGGTTCAAATTTATAAACAATAAAGAAACTAATCATAAGATAAATAAGAAACACTTATTATGGAAATTACCATAAGAAATCATAATAAACTATCATTAGAAATATTTATTATGCGAATTGCCATAAGATGTCATAATAAACTACTATACGATTATCATAATAAACTATCATTAGAAATATTTATTATGAGAATTGCCATAAGATTTCATAATAAACTACTATACGATTATCATAATAAACTATCATTAGAAATATTTATTATGAGAATTGCCATAAGATGTCATAATAAACTACTATACGATTATCATAATAAACTATCATTAGAAATATTTATTATGAGAATTGCCATAAGATGTCATAATAAACTACTATACGATTATCATAATAAACTATCATTAGAAATATTTATTATGCGAATTGCCATAAGATGTCATAATAAACTACTATACGATTATCATAATAAACTATCATTAGAAATATTTATTATGAGAATTGCCATAAGATGTCATAATAAACTACTATACGATTATCATAATAAACTATCATTAGAAATATTTATTATGAGAATTGCCATAAGATGTCATAATAAACTACTATACGATTATCATAATAAACTATCATTAGAAATATTTATTATGAGAATTGCCATAAGATGTCATAATAAACTACTATACGATTATCATAATAAACTATCATTAGAAATATTTATTATGAGAATTGCCATAAGATGTCATAATAAACTACTATACGATTATCATAATAAACTATCATTAGAAATATTTATTATGAGAATTGCCATAAGATGTCATAATAAACTACTATACGATTATCATAATAAACTATCATTAGAAATATTTATTATGAGAATTGCCATAAGATGTCATAATAAACTACTATACGATTATCATAATAAACTATCATTAGAAATATTTATTATGAGAATTGCCATAAGATGTCATAATAAACTACTATACGATTATCATAATAAACTATCATTAGAAATATTTATTATGAGAATTGCCATAAGATGTCATAATAAACTACTATACGATTATCAGAATAAACTATCATTAGAAATATTTATTATGAGAATTGCCATAAGATGTCATAATAAACTACTATAAAATTATCATAATAAACTATTACAAGATTATCATAAGAAATTAGAAATATTATCATTAGAAATACTTATTATGGAAATTTTGATGGTTTATTTTGATTTCTTATGATAAGATTTAATAACTGTTTGAGTTTTAAATACTTTAATAAATGTTTCTTATAGTAATTATCATAAGAAATCATAAAATAAGATTATCATAAGAAATATTTATTATGGGAATTATCATAAGAAATTACTTATTATGAATATTATCATAAGACACACTTATTATGGGAATAATATTATATATAACAAAAGATTATTGTAAAGATTATATATAACAACAGATTTTCATTCTTCACTTTATAACTAATATAACTTTTAAAGTACTAAAGATAGCAACTAATTTAAATTTTGCGGTAAGATTCTGTGTTCAATTTTGCGGTATAAGTCCAAGAATCGCCTTCAAGATTTCTTTCAACTTTTCCGCTAAAAATATTTGTTTACCCTGTCCCACATGCATTCATGTGTACGTGTATGTATTTAAAGTCTTCTACTTTAAATGCATTGTTCACTTACTTTACTGAAGCTTTTAATTCTCAAAAGTTTCCTTGCATTAAAGAAGGCAAGAGCAGGGATGTTTATTTTCTGGAACACTGTCGCTAGGAAAAAAAAAAGAATTGCAAATATTTTAACCGAGATTCTTGGTTCTCGTTTTTATGAACACTGACTCTTACATGCAAAAGAAACTTCAAAGAATTGTTACCAAAAAAGAAATTAAGAACTAGTCTGAAATTTACTTTTATAAACATAGAAGTACTTTTTTTTTAAAGCAATTTAAGTTTATGGAGTGTAGTAAATATTAGAATACAGCCAGGAGTAAGTACACGGAATTTGAATGAGATTTTTTTGTATCCTATTGTATTGTTAAATACAAGAATTTTAAACGAATGGATTTTAAAAGCATACAATGTTCCTACTAGCAAGACATTTTATAAATTATTCATGTAACATAGAAACGTTTAGTAACCATTCTCATCTTTTTAAGTGACATCAATTATAAATGTATTTAAATATTTGTTCATGTAAACTAATACAAACTATTCCTTTTCAACTCAAATGGTTCAAATTTATAAACAATAAAGAAACTAATCATAAGATAAATAAGAAACACTTATTATGGAAATTACCATAAGAAATCATAATAAAGTATCATTAGAAATATTTATTATGAGAATTGCCATAAGATGTCATAATAAACTACTATAAGATTATCATAATAAACTAGTATAAGATTATCATAATAAACTATTACAAGATTATAAGAAATTAGAAATATTATCATTAGATATACTTATTATGGAAATTTTGAATGTTCATTATGATTTCTTATGATAAGAATCAATAACTGTTTAAGTGTTAAATACTTTAATAAATATTTCTTATAGTAATTATCATAAGAAATCATAATAAACTATCATATCATTATCATAAGAAATGCTTATTATTGGGAATTATCATAAGAAATACTTATTATGGGAATATCATAAGAGCACTTATTATGGGAATAATAAACCATTTATATCAGTCAATATAAAATGTAAAGATTATATATAACAACAGATTTTCATTCTTTACTTTATAACTAATATAACTTTTAAACTATTTAAGATAGCAACTAATCTAAATTTTGCGGTAAAAGTCTAAGTCCAATTTTGGGATATAAGTCCAAGAATTTTCTTCCAGGACTTCTTTTCAACTTTTCCGCTACAAATATTTATTCCACCCTGTCCCACATGCATTCATGTGTCTATGTATGTATTTAAAGTCTTCTAGTTGGAATGCATTGTTCGCTTACTTTACTGAAGCTTTTAATTCTCAAAAGTTTCCTTGCATTAAAGAAGGCAAGAGCATGGATGTTTACTTTTCTGGAACACTGTAGCTAGGAGAAAAAAAAGAATTGCAAATATTTTAACCGAACTTCTCGGTTCTTTTTTATGAACACTGACTCTAACATGGAAAAGAAACTTCAAAGAATTGTCTGAAATTTACTTTTATAAACATAGAAGTACTTTTTTTGTCTTATTTTTAAAGACATTTAGGTTTATGGAGTGTAGTAAATATTAGAATACAGCCAGGCGTAAGTAGACTGAATTTGAATGAGATTTTTTTGTATCCTATTGTATTGTTAAAAGTAAGAATTGTAAGCGAATGGTTTTTAAAAGCATACAATGTACTTGCTAACCAGACATTTTATAATTATTCATATAGCAGAGAAATATATTTCTTAAGAATTCCAATTGAAGTAACCATTCTCATCTTCTTAAGTGACATCAATTATAAATGTATTTAAATATTTGTTCATGTAATGTAGTACAGAATAAATAGCAAACTATACTTTTTAACTCAAATGGTTCAAATTTATACATATAAAGAAAAGTTTTGAGTACGTTTATATTTCTGTAATATAAAATCTAAAACATTGAGAAAAACTTTTACTTATTTAAATTCTTTCTCTGTTAACAAAATATTTGGAGAATTTTCATCTGTAATTTTCGATTATATGAATAGTTTTTAACTGATAGTTAAAGTGTTGTATTCGTAATTGGCCCTTTGTATGCAATTAATTTTAGATTTAAAATCTTTTATTTTTTTGGATTTCAAATGTTACACGTTTACAAATATATTATGCAATTTTTTTTTAATTTCACCGTTTTTCAATATGAATATTCTTATTGAATACAGCTTGAAATCTGGGAATTTTATCTGATTATTTTATGATTTTTAATCTATAATGTTAGATATTTATTAAATTTAAAAAACTGATAGGGAATTAAAACAAGTTGTCAGTTAGTTGTGTGCTATATTAATACGATTTATAAAATTAGCATTCTAATATGAAAATAAAGTCGAGGTAATATAAAGTTGTTCCTTTACATTTTAAGTGTATTAGGTGTTAAAAGAATATTTTTAGGTTTAAGTATGCAATAATTACATTACATTACATTACATCTTGAAGATATCGGATTGATACTATTATTTACATTACATTATGAGTATTTAGATTGATACTCATACTACTTTAAATTACATTCTGAAGGTATTAGATTGATACTGTCATTAATTTGCATTACATTTTGAGGGTATTAGAGGGATACTGTCTTTACTTTATATTACGTAAGTTTGGCAATCTTTGATTATAGGAATTGTATTATAGGAATGCTGCCGTTACATTTTTAGAGTGTTAAATTGATACTGTTGGCAAAAAAAAAAAACGAATATTAACAGTATACAGCAAAATAGCAACAGATAATAATGTTTAGTAGTAACAATATTATATACAATAGTACAACTGCAATAATATAATAACACTAAAACAACAACAGCAACAATATAATAATAGCATTATAACAACAACGGCAACAGTATAGAAATATAATCAGCAACAATATAAAAGCAACACTATAGCAACAGTATAAAATATAATCGAATAGCAATAATATAGCAACAACAGCAACGGTATTACAATATAATCAAACCGCAACAATATAACAGTATATAGCCGAATAGCAACAGTGTAACTTGATATATTCCTGTGACTATTGATTTTAATAACTCTTTTACTTTTCTAACAAATTTCTTCATAAATTTTATCCAATTATCATCCAATATTACTGTTATTCAATTTGTAAAATAAATAAGTTAACTTTTTTTTAATTAAAGTATTAAGGAGTTAATCTTTTTTTTTACAGTGGCTAACCCACCAGAAGAAGAAGAGACGACTTCTTCAAGGGATGAGGATTCCCAAAGTTCAGGATCTCCAGGATCAGGTGCGTGTCCTTTTTAATTTCATCATTCTTTTATCTAATCGTTCTCTTTGGAATTCATATTTTAGTTTAGTTTTCAATCGATATAATTCTGATATCTAATTATATTTATACTTCCTTATTTTCAAGAGAAATATATTTCTTAAGAATTCCAATTGAAGAACTGCATTAACATACTGTGTAAATGTAGTTCACTTAGAATATAATGCGCATTTACATACTACGTTTATTTAATTGTATTAAGGGTAAAATCGCAGAATAGGGGCCGTTGGAGTCAAAAAATTTCTTCGCCAAAGTGAGCCAAGTAACGGGTTGCTATTATAAGTTAAGTGAATAGAAACAATAGAAAAAAAGCATGGTTACCACATTTGATTACTAATCGACCAGTTGACGCCATAAAAGAGTCGCTAAATCCCAACGGCCCCTAGTCCGTATTAAGTTGTAATATATGACAGAATTCCATTTATAAATTGTTTTACCTCCCCGTGGTGCACCTGGTAATACTTTTTAGTGGCTAAAAGATCTGCAACTTGGCATTATTGTTAGATTAATGAACTCTGTTTCAGCATGTTTTGTTGTATTATTCTGTTGTTGTTGTTGTATGGTTTTTTTTTTTTTTTTCGTTGTTCTTTTTTTTGCTGTAATTGTTCATAATCTGCCTTTGGAAATAAAAAAAAAAAAAAAACTATTGTTTGAATTAAATGATAATGATTATATAAATTACCACGACGATTTGCCAAGTTGACGAAGAGTCTTGTTTGCATAGTAATCTCTATCTTCTGCTTTCTGAATGAGAGAAGTGAAGTGTCTTAAGCTTTAAGCCCATTTATTAGATTGAAAAGGAATAAGATATATATGGATTATTATTTAAAAAGTTATCTTATTAATTTTTTTAATTAATAAAAGAAAATTATGTATTAAGTAAGGAATAAAAGGAACAAACACAATTGGAGGTGAAATTGTGACTCAACGGAGAAACTGCATGGAAAATTCGGAAAGGAGGATATCGAAATGATAATGAATAATATTCAGAACAGCGCGAGATCTTTTGCGATTTTTAAAATCAGAAGTTGCAATCATAGTTTCCAAGATCATTCGAAACAGAATTAATAATATTGGGAATGGAGTTATACAAATTTTCTGCAATTTTATAAACAAATTATTTAAAACTTGGGAGGGAAAGAGCATGTCTTATATCCTCATTTCGGAAAAACAGGGTGAATTTGTAATCATACGTAGGATTTTATTTTCAAGTCTTTGTATAATCTTGAAATTCGACGGAGCAGTTATTATATAAGTTATACTTTATATGCAATTGAAAATCAAGATTAAGTAATCTGGTATAGTTATCATTATTTAATAATGTTTATGCAAATGATGATAAGTAATTATTTCATAAATATTCAAATAAGAAAGGCAATATAGACACAATATTACTACAGACAAAATATGGCAAATAAAAATTGTAGCATTCTTTTTTATTTCCATAAATTAACGTATTTATACTATCATTAATTATATTTCTGGTACTTACTTATTAACGGTACCTTGGCGACAGACTCGGCGGTTTTTAAGTGTCGCCAATCTTTATTATTTGGAATAAAAGTATTTTGAAAGCGTTTTAATTTTAAATGAAGTGTTTCATACATATATTTTATTATTTGGAACAAAAATTTTAAGTGTAGATTAGCGCCAAATCTGTAGCTGCGGTTGGCGCAGATTTGGCGCATTGTTTTATTGGCGCAACTGTCGCCAAGGTACCGTTAATACGTAAGTACCATATTTTTTTATTTCGTCAACTTGTATACATAAAAAAATTCAAATAGACATAGACTGAATCCGTGATTCAATCTTGAAAAGATCTATTTTTGGTTTGTAGCAATTGAAAGCTTGAAAAACCATTCTCTTTGTGATGGGTATTTAGATTAGTTTTCCAACTTCAAGATAATGCTCACATCTTCTATTTTGGATACCTCATTCTTTTCACACAGAAGAATTCAATTTCTTTCAAAGAATTCTATTTTCAGAAACGTATTTACAGAATAATCTGAGAGGTCTTGCATGAAAGCTATTTTTCATCCCTTCGGGAAATCTAATTCTCATTTCTAGCTGTGATACACGGGAATAAATTTGTCTTCTGATTGTTTTTTAGAATATAATGTTACAAGAAAGGCAATATGCAATTTGGCATAATATTCTAACCGTTATTGCTTTAGCAGCTGAAAAAATATCCCGTACTTTTTTTTTCTACCGTAGTTGAGGTAAGCTAAGTTGAAGTCGTTGAAAAATCTACATGTGTTAGGCTTATCACTTCAGTTTTTAACCGTATTTTTGGATAATGCTCAAGGAAACATTATTACAGATACGCATGCGCAATCGTTCCAAAATTTATAAACTTATAAACACAACACGTTCAATAACCAACATCAATTTAATTTCTGTTCAAATGTTAGCAAATTATTTTTCTTCTAACTTTAGAAGTTTATTATATATTTATTTTTTATTCCAAATTATTTTTCTTTTTAACTTTAGAAGTTTATTATATATTTATTGTTTATTCCATAGTTTTTTTTTCTCTACCGGTAGTTGAAGTAACCTAAGCTGAATTCATTGAAAAATCTACATGTTAGTTAAATCTACATTGAGGTCGCTTATCACTTCATAACAATATATCGCTCTTGTAAACATAACATATCAGGCTTTAATTTCTGTCCAAATGATTGCAAATTATTTTTCTACTAACTGATTTAGAAGTTTATTATTTATGTTTTCTGATTATAAATCGATTACTTCAGCTATTGAAAGAAATATTTCGTAACTTTTTTTCTTCTACCGTAGTTGAGATAACCTAAGCTGAACTCATTGAAAAATATACACGTGTTAGGTTTACCACTTCATAACAATATATCTTTCTTGTAAATGCAACGTATCAGGCAAATCAACATTAATTTAATTTTTGTCCAAATGATTGCAAATTATTTTTCTACTAACTGATTTAGAAGTTTATTATTTATGTTTTTGATTATAAATCGATTACTTCAGCTATTGAAAGAAATATTTCGTAACTTTTTTTTTCTTCTACCGTAGTTGAGGTAACCTAAGCTGAACTCATTGAAAAATATACACGTGTTAGGTTTACCACTTCATAACAATATATCTTTCTTGTAAATGCAATTGCAGGCAAATCAACATTAATTAATTTAATTTTTGTCCAAATGATTGCAAATTATTTTTTTCCTAAGAGATTTAGAAGTTTATTATTTATGTTTTCTGATTATAAATCGATTACTTCAGCTATTGAAAGAAATATTTCGTAACTTTTTTTTCTTCTACCGTAGTTGAGGTAACTTAAGCTGAACTCATTGAAAAATATACACGTGTTAGGTTTATCACTTCATAACAATATATCTTTCTTGTAAATGCGACGTATCAGGCAAATCAACATTAATTTAATTTTTGTCCAAATGATTGCAAATTATTTTTTTCCTAAGAGATTTAGAAGTTTATTATTTATGTTTTCTGATTATAAATCGATTACTTCAGCTATTGAAAGAAATATTTCGTAACTTTTTTTCTTCTACCGTAGTTGAGATAACCTAAGCTGAACTCATTGAAAAATATACACGTGTTAGGTTTACCACTTCATAACAATATATCTTTCTTGTAAATGCAACGTATCAGGCAAATCAACATTAATTTAATTTTTTGTCCAAATGATTGCAAATTATTTTTTTCCTAAGAGATTTAGAAGTTTATTATTTATGTTTTCTGATTATAAATCGATTACTTCAGCTATTGAAAGAAATATTTCGTAACTTTTTTTTCTTCTACCGTAGTTGAGGTAACTTAAGCTGAACTCATTGAAAAATATACACGTGTTAGGTTTACCACTTCATAACAATATATCTTTCTTGTAAATGCAACGTATCAGGCAAATCAACATTAATTTAATTTTTGTCCAAATGATTGCAAATTATTTTTTTTCCTAAGAGATTTAGAAGTTTATTATTTATGTTTTCTGATTATAAATCGATTACTTCAGCTATTGAAAGAAATATTTCGTAACTTTTTTTTTCTTCTACCGTAGTTGAGATAACCTAAGCTGAACTCATTGAAAAATATACACGTGTTAGGTTTACCACTTCATAACAATATATCTTTCTTGTAAATGCAACGTATCAGGCAAATCAACATTAATTTAATTTTTGTCCAAATGATTGCAAATTATTTTTTTCCTAAGAGATTTAGAAGTTTATTATTTATGTTTTCTGATTATAAATCGATTACTTCAGCTATTGAAAGAAATATTTCGTAACTTTTTTTTTCTTCTACCGTAGTTGAGATAACCTAAGCTGAACTCATTGAAAAATATACACGTGTTAGGTTTACCACTTCATAACAATATATCTTTCTTGTAAATGCAACGTATCAGGCAAATCAACATTAATTTAATTTTTGTCCAAATGATTGCAAATTATTTTTTTTCCTAAGAGATTTAGAAGTTTATTATTTATGTTTTCTGATTATAAATCGATTACTTCAGCTATTGAAAGAAATATTTCGTAACTTTTTTTCTTCTACCGTAGTTGAGATAACCTAAGCTGAACTCATTGAAAAATATACACGTGTTAGGTTTACCACTTCATAACAATATATCTTTCTTGTAAATGCAACGTATCAGGCAAATCAACATTAATTTAATTTTTGTCCAAATGATTGCAAATTTTTTTTTTTCCTAAGAGATTTAGAAGTTTATTATTTATGTTTTCTGATTATAAATCGATTACTTCAGCTATTGAAAGAAATATTTCGTAACTTTTTTTTTCTTCTACCGTAGTTGAGATAACCTAAGCTGAACTCATTGAAAAATATACACGTGTTAGGTTTACCACTTCATAACAATATATCTTTCTTGTAAATGCAACGTATCAGGCAAATCAACATTAATTTAATTTTTGTCCAAATGATTGCAAATTATTTTTTTTCCTAAGAGATTTAGAAGTTTATTATTTATGTTTTCTGATTATAAATCGATTACTTCAGCTATTGAAAGAAATATTTCGTAACTTTTTTTTCTTCTACCGTAGTTGAGGTAACTTAAGCTGAACTCATTGAAAAATATACACGTGTTAGGTTTACCACTTCATAACAATATATCTTTCTTGTAAATGCAACGTATCAGGCAAATCAACATTAATTTAATTTTTGTCCAAATGATTGCAAATTATTTTTTTCCTAAGAGATTTAGAAGTTTATTATTTATGTTTTCTGATTATAAATCGATTACTTCAGCTATTGAAAGAAATATTTCGTAACTTTTTTTCTTCTACCGTAGTTGAGATAACCTAAGCTGAACTCATTGAAAAATATACACGTGTTAGGTTTACCACTTCATAACAATATATCTTTCTTGTAAATGCAACGTATCAGGCAAATCAACATTAATTTAATTTTTGTCCAAATGATTGCAAATTATTTTTTTTTCCTAAGAGATTTAGAAGTTTATTATTTATGTTTTCTGATTATAAATCGATTACTTCAGCTATTGAAAGAAATATTTCGTAACTTTTTTTTTTCTTCTACCGTAGTTGAGATAACCTAAGCTGAACTCATTGAAAAATATACACGTGTTAGGTTTACCACTTCATAACAATATATCTTTCTTGTAAATGCAACGTATCAGGCAAATCAACATTAATTTAATTTTTGTCCAAATGATTGCAAATTATTTTTTTTCCTAAAGATTTAGAAGTTTATTATTTATGTTTTCTGATTATAAATCGATTACTTCAGCTATTGAAAGAAATATTTCGTAACTTTTTTTTTCTTCTACCGTAGTTGAGATAACCTAAGCTGAACTCATTGAAAAATATACACGTGTTAGGTTTACCACTTCATAACAATATATCTTTCTTGTAAATGCAACGTATCAGGCAAATCAACATTAATTTAATTTTTGTCCAAATGATTGCAAATTATTTTTTTCCTAAGAGATTTAGAAGTTTATTATTTATGTTTTCTGATTATAAATCGATTACTTCAGCTATTGAAAGAAATATTTCGTAACTTTTTTTTTTTCTTCTACCGTAGTTGAGATAACTAAGCTGAACTCATTGAAAAATATACACGTGTTAGGTTTACCACTTCATAACAATATATCTTTCTTGTAAATGCAACGTATCAGGCAAATCAACATTAATTTAATTTTTGTCCAAATGATTGCAAATTATTTTTTTTTTTTCCTAAGAGATTTAGAAGTTTATTATTTATGTTTTCTGATTATAAATCGATTACTTCAGCTATTGAAAGAAATATTTCGTAACTTTTTTTCTTCTACCGTAGTTGAGATAACCTAAGCTGAACTCATTGAAAAATATACACGTGTTAGGTTTACCACTTCATAACAATATATCTTTCTTGTAAATGCAACGTATCAGGCAAATCAACATTAATTTAATTTTTGTCCAAATGATTGCAAATTATTTTTCTACTAACTGATTTAGAAGTTTATTATTTATGTTTTCTGATTATAAATCGATTACTTCAGCTATTGAAAGAAATATTTCGTAACTTTTTTTTTCTTCTACCGTAGTTGAGATAACCTAAGCTGAACTCATTGAAAAATATACACGTGTTAGGTTTACCACTTCATAACAATATATCTTTTCTTGTAAATGCAACGTATCAGGCAAATCAACATTAATTTAATTTTTGTCCAAATGATTGCAAATTATTTTTTTCCTAAGAGATTTAGAAGTTTATTATTTATGTTTTCTGATTATAAATCGATTACTTCAGCTATTGAAAGAAATATTTCGTAACTTTTTTTTTCTTCTACCGTAGTTGAGATAACCTAAGCTGAACTCATTGAAAAATATACACGTGTTAGGTTTACCACTTCATAACAATATATCTTTCTTGTAAATGCAACGTATCAGGCAAATCAACATTAATTTAATTTTTGTCCAAATGATTGCAAATTATTTTTTTCCTAAGAGATTTAGAAGTTTATTATTTATGTTTTCTGATTATAAATCGATTACTTCAGCTATTGAAAGAAATATTTCGTAACTTTTTTTCTTCTACCGTAGGTGAGGTAACTTAAGCTGAACTCATTGAAAAATATACACGTGTTAGGTTTACCACTTCTTAACAATATATCTTTCTTGTAAATGCAACGTATCAGGCAAATCAACATTAATTTAATTTTTGTCCAAATGATTGCAAATTATTTTTTTTCCTAACTGATTTAGAAGTTTATTATTTATGTTTTCTGATTATAAATCGATTACTTCAGCTATTGAAAGAAATATTTCGTAACTTTTTTTTTCTTCTACCGTAGTTGAGGTAACTTAAGCTGAACTCATTGAAAAATATACACGTGTTAGGTTTACCACTTCATAACAATATATCTTTCTTGTAAATGCAACGTATCAGGCAAATCAACATTAATTTAATTTTTGTCCAAATGATTGCAAATTATTTTTCTACTAACTGATTTAGAAGTTTATTATTTATGTTTTCTGATTATAAATCGATTACGATTCAGCTATTGAAAGAAATATTTCGTAACTTTTTTCTTCTACCGTAGTTGAGATTACCTAAGCTGAACTCGTTGAAAAATATACACGTGTTAGGTTAACCACTTCATAACAATATATCTTTCTTGTAAATGCAACGTATCAGGCAAATCAACATTAATTTAATTTTTGTCCAAATGATTGCAAATTATTTTTCTACTAACTGATTTAGAAGTTTATTATTTATGTTTTCTGATTATAAATCGATTACTTCAGCTATTGAAAGAAATATTTCGTAACTTTTTTTCTTCTACCGTAGTTGAGATAACCTAAGCTGAACTCATTGAAAAATATACACGTGTTAGGTTTACCACTTCTTAACAATATATCTTTCTTGTAAATGCAATTGCAGGCAAATCAACATTAATTAATTTAATTTTTGTCCAAATGATTGCAAATTATTTTTTTTCCTAAGAGATTTAGAAGTTTATTATTTATGTTTTCTGATTATAAAGCAATTACTTCAGCTGTTGAAAAAAAATTACGTGGTTTCATTTTTCTTCTACTTGTAGTTGAGGTAGCATAAGTTGAACTCTTTGAAAAGTCTACACGTGTTAAGCTTATAACTTCATAAGAATATAATGTTCTTGTAAACGCAACATATCTGGATAACCAATGTCAATTTAATGCAAATTATTATGCTCCTACGAAATTTAGAAGCATTAATAGATGTTAAATATTAATAATTGTAAATAATGATAGTTTTGCATGAAATTCTCTAAGAAACAGCATGTAAATGATAAAGATATGTATTTTGGTTATAAAAATGGGATCTAAATTTCTTGTTAGGTTTACCACTTCGTAACACTATATCGTTTTTGTAAATACAACAAATCAGGCTGATCAACATCAATTTAATTTCTGTTCAAATGATTGCAAATTATTTTTCTTCTAAATGATTTAGAAGCAATATTAGGTGTTAAATATTAATAAATGATAGTTTTGAAATTCTCTAAAAAATAACATCTAAGTGATGAAAATATATCTTCTGATTATAAAAATGACATTATGTAAACATGTTATTATTATTAATTATATTTAAATATTTTTGTTTGGAAATTTTTGTTAATCGAAAAAGAAACCAAAATAGGAAATATTTTTTAAGGTTTGTGATATCACATTTTGAACAGATTTGAATGTAGAATTCTGTATAAATATATTTAGTCTTTACAACCTTAAATTTATACCATCTATATTTTAATTTGGGTAACTTTTTTATTCTTTGTCAGCAGCATTATTACTTATAAATAAATAAAGAATATTAACTAACATATTAAATAAATAATACCTGTAATTGTATAAATAATAAAATGGGAATTTTATAAAAACTTGATAAAATAATGTCATGAAAATGCTTGAGGAATCATAAAAATTTTATAAGACGGAAGTCTTATAAAATTATGAATGCTGCATCTTATTATGCAATGATGGATCCCATATAATATGCTACATATACTTTTTTTAGAATTTCATCAAACTTCTAGTTTTGCAATCTACGTTTATATTTTTAGTTTAAAGTACATACCGATGTAAAATATAATGATATTTGATGAAATCAAATATCGTATATCTCCTGGTATCGTGATGGTAAAATCAGAAACATTTTTAATATTATTTTCGACAGAAAAAAAACAACATTTTTTTAAATGCCGTACTTTGTCCAAAAATTCCCCAGGAATTTCAATTTTTTTTCTTTTTTAGGTTGTTGGCATTGTACTTGACATCTGTGTGAAATTTCACGTCAAAATATTCATTAGTGTTTGAGTTACGCTTGGCTTTGTGAGACGCTAAAATTGATTCCGGCGATTTTTGAAATGTCTGAATTAATTGAGCAAAGAATTTGCAGAAACTTATAGAATGTTGCATAAGGCATTCGGTAAGCATTCCTATATCGGAAAGAAATGTTTAGAAGAGGTATAAACAGTTTAAAGAAGGCAGAAAACGCGTTGAAGACGAAGAGCCCTATGTCGAACATCCATCTCAATCGATGAAGCTCACGCCCAAAAAATTAAAGATTTGGTGCCTGCAAACCGTCTATTTACAATTAGCTGATGATGTTGGAATTTCAAAAGGATCAGTCCATTCCATTTTGGGCCACAAACGCGTCAAATCTCGATTGGTACAGAAAACACTGAATGCGCCTGCTCACACTGCATTGACTTTTCGCCAGTCGATTGAAGAGATTCAACGTGAATCGCTGCGCGCTTTGAAAGCCGTCCCTGCCGATGACATTTTAGCAGGCATTGAGGATTGGGAAAAAAGCTGGCATAAGTGCATTGTGTACGGAGGGAAATACTTTGAAGGCAATGAAATAAATTTGAAAGAATAAAAAAAGAGTTTTGAAAAAAAAATCATTGGTCTTACTTTTGGGCACAGTATTATATATATATATATATATATATACCGATATATGTATGGATGTGAAATATAATGATATTTGCTGAGGTCAAATATTGTATCTTCTGGTATCCCGATGGTAAAATCAGGAACATTTCAGACAGAAAAAAAAACAGTTTTTTTAAACGTCGTACGAATATATCCTCTTTAACACAAAGAAAAGTTCATTGCTTAATTCTCTTGGGACATGTATCGAAACTAAAATAAAATAAATCTGATATATTACCAATGGCTATTTATCAAAAGGATGAGATTTTTGTACCTTTTTTTTGTTATTATCAACATGATCTTGAAAAAATAGTCACGTAGCATGAACAAAACTTTTCTTTTCCCCAAAGAGCCATTATGAAGACTTAACTGTAACAACTCGGTAAAAAGAAACTTGCACCATTAATTTCCTCCAGAGGAATTTATTCCGTTTGTTGGCCCCTTTTCTTGCCACAATCTTAGTTGTTACTTGTTTCATAAAGTTGCAGCCGTTTTAACATGATCATCATGAGATTAATCGTTAAGCAGACTTTATAGGATTTCGACATTTGCTTATAATATAGAGAGGTATAAAATAATTAATGTTATTTTTTTATAAAATGGTTTATAGTTCTTAGAGACAGGACATTAGACACCTTTAAATAACGAGACCTGGGGAAATAAATAACTTGGACCTTTAAATGACGTAACCTGGTGAAAAAAAGTCTTTAAAGACTTTTTCCACCAGGCTTCGTTATATTTCATGCAAATTAATTGTTCTTAAGGAAATAAACGAATAACGTGATTTTCAAACCATAATATCCTTACAGACATTATATGCTACTTTTGCAACTTTTATATTCATTACTTGCAAATAAATTCCAAAAGTGTTAATATGGTCATCATCAGATTAATTGTTAAGTTGACTTTTAAAGGTGTGTGTCCAATGCCTTCAATAGTATTATATTATATGATATATCAGTTATTTGTGCCTATATTTAAATTTCAGAAATAATTTCCATCACATATAAAACTTACAAATAACAACTTTTCTTTGAAAGAACTAAAACGCCTATCATAACAAAAATCAAAATTTACATAATCAAATAAAACTTTCATGGTGAATAAACCTAAATAAATACAAATGATATCAACGCAAAAGGTATAAAACATATTAATCTTAAACACTCCAGGGACAGTATTTTTTAACAAAGAAATACTCCACGAACGTTTGCTTATGAATATTCCAGAACGCCATTGTTAAAGAAAAGAATTTCTGGTAGCTGTAGTACCATGGGGAAAAGGGCGGGAAACCGAATCCATGGAAAAAAAGAATTGGAAAAATATTTGCTCATGGATTTCCCCATGGTCTCATTGAATTTTCTAGCCTATTGAGATGAAAGGAACATTTTTCACCTGCATAAACATGGGGTATTGTATTTTTGACTCTAGTCCCCACTGGATGGAATACTTTTCGCTAGAGTACCTCAGGATTTTGTCAAGGGTTTAATTTCTCCATTGGTTCGTGGTTTGGGTTCCAATTCTATAATATTCTTTTCCTGGTTTTCCTGCTCGTTCTGCCGTCAGACTAGCATGTAGTTGTAGATTCTTAGTTTGAAGTGTGAAATATTCGAACTTATAACATTCTGTTCAATGTTGCATTTATTTAGTTTTTGCAAGATATATCTTTTCGTTAAAATTTGATAGAAAATTTTTTGTTTTTTTTTTTATATTTTATTTCCAATGGCAGATTATGAACAGTTACAGCAAAGAAAAAAGAACAACGAAAAATAAAAAAGAATGGCGAATACAACAAAACATGCTGAAACAGAGTTCATTAATCTAACATAATGCCAAGCTTTAGATCTTTTAGCCCCTGAAAAGTGTTATCAGGTGCACCACGGGGAGTTAGATCTTCTGCGCACCTGGATAGAAAGTTATTTTCAAGATAGTTCGCGGTTTGAAAAGGCTTCTTTATTTTGTTTGGTTTAACTTATACTGTAAAAGATATTTCAGTTAGAAAATAGTTTTATCAGTATTTTAAGAAACAATTAATGTTTGCATCGTATATATGTACTACATTATCTCTCGTAGTGTATATAAATGGTTTTTTTAAATCTTTTTTATTAATTTAACAGATTTTCGAATTTCGTAAACAATATTATAAAACATAATTACAGCTTTTTTAACAGATCTATGATTTTTCTAGGATATATAATTAGTTCAATTTTTGCATTTTTAATTAATATTTTTGCTTAAATTACAATTTAGTTCAGATAAATAATCTGTCAGAAAGTTAGTGTTATTTTAAATACCTATCGTAAACTAACCTGAATATAACTTTATAACCTCAATATAATATCTTTTTATAATCATCAACATCAATATTAAGAAATATTAATGTTAATACTACTTTTTAAAACTATTACATTTAACCCATTTAGCTGAAATTCTAATATCTTGAATAGTATCATATCATATGATGCCTCAATTATTTGTGCGTAAATTTAGATTTCAGAATTATTTTCCATCATGTGTAAAACTTACAAATAAAAATTTTTTCTTCGAAAGAACTGAAACGCCTACCGTAACAAATATCAAAATTTACATAATCAAATAAAACTTTCATAGTGAATAAACCTAAACAAATAAGTACAAATCTTATCAACACACAAGGTATAAAACATGCTAATCTAAAACACTTCATCGGCAGTATTTTTTAATAAAGAAATACTTCACGAACATTTGCTTATGCATATTCCAGATAGTCATTGTTAACGAAAAGAATTTCTGGTAGCTGTAGTACCATGGAGAAAATGGCGGGAAACCGAATCCATGGAAAAGGACTTGGGAAAATATTTGCTCATGGATTTCCCCATGGTCTTATTGAATTTTCTAGCCTATTGAGATGAAAGGAACATTTTTCACCTGCATAAACATGGGGTATTGTATTTTTGACTCTAGTCCCCACTGGATGGAATACTTTTCGCTCGAGTACCTGAGGATTTTGTCAAGGGTTTAACTTCTCCATTGGTTCGTGGTTTGGGTTCCAATTCTATAGTATTCTTTTCCTGGTTTTCCTGTTCGTTCTGCCGTCAGACTGGAATGTACTTGAAGATTCTTAGTTTGAAGTGAGAAATATTCGAACTTTTAACATTCTGTTCAATGTTCCATTTGTTTAGTTTTTGGATAATATATCTTTTCATTAAAAATTCTGTTGAAAGTTATCTTCACGATAGTTAGTAGTGTGAAAAGGCTTCTTTAATTTGTTTGGTTGAACTTATACTGTAAAAGATATTTCAGTTAGAAAATAGTTTTACCAGTGTTTTAAGAAAAGATAAATGTTTGCAGGTTGTTTTCCAAAACATGTAATTCCATCTACATATAATACAATAATTGGAATTGTATTATTCCAATAATATAATTCTAATTGTATTCCAATCTTTTTAATAAATAAATAAATAATAATCAAGGTGATATTTTGTTATCATTTGTGCTATAATTACTTCAAAAGAAAATTGTGATGTATTGTACATGTACCTTAATTAAATTTACCTCTCTATTAAATTTAAATGGAGTTAAATTTTTTTAAATGAATGAAACAATAGAGTTTTAAAAAAGCTCAAAAAGTAGTAATTTTTAATTAATATTTTTTGCTTATATTACAATTTAATTCAAATAAATAATATTTAATTTTAATTCAAATAAATAAATAGTATTATTATAAAATATTCTACCTTCTCAAGAATTTGTTGTGTTGTTGTTTCTTATCCCACTTAGTCGATAACAACATCTTGATCAAATCCATGAACCGGCTTAAACCGGCGGGTCATGATAGAGGGTAAAAAAATGCAGCTTCTTTTTGTCCTTGACTTTGCGGCACAAAGACATGGGGCCCCCAAAGATAAAAGTATAACTTTACTCAACTCGGTTATACCCCCATTTATTAGAATTAGTTGTAAAATTATTATTTACTACTAAAGTAGATGAAATTTACTAGTTGTTAATCATTCCATGCATATAATTTTACACGAAGAAGGCTTATGAATATTCTGCATAAATCATTATCGAAAGAAATAACTCGTACAATGGAAATGGGGTAACGAGTCAAAAACAAAATCGATGAAAACGATTGGAGTAATATTTCGCCATGGATTTCTCCATGGATTAATTTAACATTCTAACCTAGTCTAATCTTTTACAAAATTGGTATTTTTATAAAATATTCTACCTTCTCAAGAATTTGTTGTAAGCTTATAAGAGTAGATGAAATTTATTAGCTGTTAATAATTTCATGCATATAATTTTACACGAAGATATACACTCAAGAGCCAAAACATTATGACCAACCCTACATTTTGCAATGAACTCGCCTGGATGACGTGGAAGGCACGTGATCAGGTGGAAGTGGTATTTAACTGCTGCTGGAGATATATATATATATATAGTAAATATATATGGTCAACTCGTTATTGACAGGTGGTCATAATGTTTTGGCTCTTGAGTGTATATATGAAGGCATATGAATATCCTGCATAAATCATTATAAAAAAATAACTTGTACTATTGGAAATGAAGTAATGAGTGGAAAACCAAATCGTAATCATTTAACCTATTATAATCATTAACCTAATTTAATCAATTAAAGCATTAAACTTACAAAACTAGTATTTTTATAAAATTTTCTACCTTTTCAAGAATTGGTTTTAAATTTATAAAAATCTATGAAATTTATTAGCTGTTAATCATTCCATGCATATAGTTTTATAAGAAGAAAATTTACACGACAGATTTTTATGAATATTCTGCATAAATCATTATCGAAAAAAATAATCCATACAACTGGAAATGGGGTAACGAGTGGAAAACCAAATCGAAGAAAACGACTGGATAAATATTTCACCATAGTTTTCTCTATGGACTGATCGAATATTCTAACCTAGTGACATCCAAGAAACATTTTCACTCACATAAACATACGACATTGTATCTCCTTTCCTAATCCCCATTCGATGAAATACAGTTTTGCTCGAGTGCACGAGGATTTTGGCAAGGACTTAACTTTTCCATTCATTCTTTGAGGATGTCCCATTTTGTAGTGTTATTCTTGTTTTCTTGTTTATTCTTCCATTAAACTATAAATATTTTGTTTGAAATGACATATTTAGAATTTTAACTTTTGATCCAATGTGGGCACTAACTGTCTGAATAGAATTTTTTTTTCTCACTTTCTGGTAAAAGTTTTGTCTAAAAGCTATCTTTGTGAAAAGTTATCATGTGAAATAAATTGTGGGGTTTCTATTACTTATGGTATAAAAATATTTCGGTACATGCAAGTTTTTGGGAAACAAAATGTATATTTTTACTTCATCATATACAAAGGCATGCAAATAATTTAACGTTACAGCAAAATTTCTTCATGGACTGATTGAATATTCTATTCTAGTGACATCTAAGAAACATTTTCACTTACATAAACATACCACAATGTATCTCCTACCTTAATACCGATTCAATGAAATACATTTTTGCTCAAGTACCCGAAGATTTTGCCAACGACTATATTCTGCCATTAAACTATAAATGTTTCATTTGAAGTCATCCGGTAATGGTTTGTTTGAAGTGAAATATTCATACTTTTAACTTTCGGTTCTATGTGGGCACTTACTTTCGGTATGGAATTATTTGCTAAATGTTGGTTGAAATCTATCTTTGGTCAAAAAATAGAGTTAAAGCTTATATGAAATAAGCTCCTCGTGTTGTTTCTATTACTTATGCTGTTAAATATTTCGGTATATACAAGATTTCAGAAACAAATATGTATATTTTTACATCTTCATTTGCCCGATTTGTAGCTCAGTGGTGCCGCTGTTGAGAATTAGGGATGAGGTTCAATCCGTTGGCTTTCGTTTGGTTTGTGGCTCTGTGGTAGTTTTTTTACACACCTTGGGCTAATTAGACCGAGACTTATAGTTTAACGTGTATTCCCACCCATTAACAAACATCCATGCCACGGCCAAGATTCGAATCTGAAGCCTGAGGTACCAATGGTCGGAGTGCTAGCCAATTGGCCATCAGGCCGCAATCAGCTGGTGGCATTACTGTAGACACTGTTTCAAAAACGATGAGACTCGATAGCGTTTGTGATGTTCAGCATCTTGCTTCATTAATCAGACTGCCTGGTAGTAATTTTCAGGGTTTTATCCGGGATAATGCGGGATAGTTCCCCTAAAAGTCCTCCCGGAAGGCACTGCCCTCATTCTTCAGCGACTAGGAGCCAAGTCGCACTTCTACCAACAGTTTCTCTCACAACAGAAGCTTCCCCCTTCTATCCATCCATGAGGAGGCTAGTCATGGGGTGTCCGTCCCGTGTTGTCGGACCCCTGAAGATTAGATCACAACAACATCATATTACAAACGCATGCAAAGAATTTAATCGTACATCAAAAGTATCTAAATTCTAATTAGTTTTACTGCGAAAATATTTTAATACACTGAAATGTCTAAAAATGAATTTTTCAAGTTCCCTTTTCAATTAATTTTATTGTATTTACTCTGGACTAAATTTTAATGCATTGTTTGTTCTGGTAATTAACTGAATTACTTTGTTAACTCTATGTTACATTACTTTATTTTTTTTTTCTTACTCAAATTATTAATGCCTCATTACCTTTCACTATTTGTGAAATTAAATTCTTCAAAAACAAACCCAAAGGGCGTTATACAAATAAATATACGCCTTCTCCTAGAATCAGTTTATTTAAGTTTTAATTTACAATTTGGTACCGATAAAGTTATTTTACAAAGTTGATTAGTTATCAAAAAGCGTAAAATTTAAAATATGCGGCATACCCAAAGAAAAATTGATTACATTATTATTCCTAATTACTTTTTATTATAGATCTATTAAATTTATATATACGTTTTACTCATTTTTTAAAAATATTTTTTTATTTCCAATGCCAAGAGAAAATGACAAACCCCTTACGAGATAAAAAAAAAAACAGTGTAAAACACACGCAAAAAAAACGAAAACAATAAGAGAAAAAGTCAATGTCTCATGAGCAAAGTTCTAGCGTTCCAATATTTTTTCACCTCGGAGTCCCCTATCAAGACCAGATATCCTGTTATATAGTGCCTGTCTATGAACTCGTCTTTTCCACAAAGAGGGCAATTTGGGCTATCGAAAATGCCAATGCGGCGCAGATGGCTCACCAAGTCATGACCCGCCGCAAGTCTAAATTACGCAACAGCTGTTTCACGAGGTTTGTCCGAAATACCCCGTTCAAAAAAGTTCCTCCAACTCCTCTGCATTTGGTTTGGTTTATCGCTCTATGGTCATCTTGTGCACACTTTAGGGTAATTCGACATTGACCTATAGTTTAACGTGGATTCTGAACCACTCGCAAACATCTATGCCACCGCCAGGAACAACTCCTCGAGGGGATACGAGCAGTGAGCAATGCCTTCCATCTAAATCTCATTTCATTTTTGGATATAAAGTTTCATGGAATGAAATAAGTTGGAAGAATTTGGCTGTTGGGCTATCCGTGTGCCCTTCTTAGCCTGATCATTATCTAAAATGTCACAGTGTACTGGAGGATGATGTGTCACACTTCTACAGTCAATCTTTCAAGAAGAGTTCTACATTCTAACATAACAGGTGGGCTGAAAAGGTCCGCAGGCTTTCACATATATGGCGCTACTAGTATTAAATCCATATGCTTTTTAGTTAGCTCTAACCTTCAAAAGACACGTGTATACATTTGACAGCTGTTGCACTATTAGTATGTGAGTTATAGGATTTTTAGTGAAGTTATAGCATCACGTGCAGTCCACTCGGCTGACTGTCGATTGGACTCCGGTGTGAAATGATGGAGCCCTGTTTCATCCATTGTCACACATTGATGCGAAAATTCGGGTTTATTACGATTGAACAGCTCCAAACACTGCTTAGAATCATCCATTCGTTGTTGTTTTTGGTCGATTGTGAGCTCGCGCGGCCCCACTTTGAACAGAGCTTTCGCATATCCAAATATCCATTCACGATATGTCCAACATCTTCCTTTGATATCTTTAGGGTCTCAGCTATCTCAATCAACTTCACTTTACGGTTATCAGAAATTATTTTGTGAACTTTTTTGATGTTTTCGTCCGTAACAGCCTCTTTGGGGCGTCCACTGCGTGCATCGTCCTCGGTGCTTATTTCGCCTCGTCTAAATTTAGCAAACCACTTCTCTACGGTTGATTTTCCTGCTGCAAAGCCCGAATAATGTTTATCATGCCAAGCCTTGGCTTCAATAGTATTTTTTTTCGCCAAAACGCAATGCTTTATTAGCACACGAAATTTCTTTTTTATCCATTTTTTCAAAGTCACAAAAGTTGCTTCACTAAAAATGCTATAACTCACATACTAATAGTGCAACAACTGTCAAATTTATACACGTATCTTTTTAAGGTTAGGGCTAACTAAAAATCATATGAATTTAATACTAGTAGCGCCATCAATGTGTTCCTACGAACCTTTCAGCCTACCTGTTATATAGAGAGAAAAAATGGAAGAATATATTCTTGCTCAAATTAATAATACTAGATGCATTATGTCGCGATTTTAATACATTTGTTTATAAATTTTCCGTTTAAATCTTTGTACTGAAGAATTTAAAATATGGGTACCATTTTATATAGAAAAAATGTAAAATCTAAACCATGGAAAAAAATTATTTGAACATGGATTTTCCCATGGTCGTTTTAAATTATGTAGCGTTTTGAGAAAAACATATTTTGCACTTGATAAAATCCAGAGAACAGTAACTAACATTCTTCGAAGTAATCTTTACTGAAAATTTTGTCGAAAACTTTTATATTTGAAGTTTCACTTTCAAACGCTTTTTAAAGTATTTTATCTCTAGTTTATAAATGAAGTTACAAGTACTTTTTTGGAAATGTGAAATATTCAAGATTTCAAGATTCAGTTCTATGCTACTCTCAGTTTTAGAATGGTATAGTTCTTCACTATTTTTTATTAAAAGTTGATAGTAAAGGTATTGAACGCATAGGATATGAGAATTTTTTCCTCGATTTGTTTGCTACTTATGTTGCAAAGATATTTGTTTCTACGTAACTTTTCTGGAGTTACTATGAGAGCATGTTTTATAATGGTTTTCGAAGCATGGAAGGAGCTTGAAATATTCAGAAATTTGAAGTTTTTCTTTCCCAATGTTTTTATCAAATTTCTTTTAGCCTTTTATTTTGATATATAAAATTCAAAAGCATTTTATTGGGTGTTTATATTTATTATGCAATTTTACTCCTACATTGCTTAAAAAGTCATTTTCCAAGTGTCTTTTACAATCAATATGTTCCAATTAAGGGGTCTGATGTCCGAGTGGCTAGCGCTCTAGCCCTCGGTACCGCAGTTTTAGGGTTAGAGTCCAGGCGGTGCCATAGATGTTTGTAATAGTTCGGAATCCACTTTAAACCGTAGGTCCTGGTCTAAGATGAGCGCTGAGGGTATGTTACTCCGCGTCCGTAGCTTATCTTTAAGCTACAAGCACCACCTGGGTAGTGCTAAGTGAGTTGCGTAGAAGCACCGCTTGCCTTAAAATATAAAAGTATTTGCCATAAATATTTGTGAGCTGCATTAGGAAAAAAAATTACTTTCAAATTACACCGACTACCGTGTAGTTCCAGATTAGAATAGCCCCACTGTAGCCTATGCACATCGTAAAAGGCGCCTAAAATGGGTACCCATTGCTCGAGGGTATAGCCGGTTGGGGTAAAGTTAGACTTCTCTTTTTTGAGTGCCTCATGTCTTTGTACGCAAAGTCAAGGGGAAAAGAAGCTACATTTTTTACCTTTAAGCATGATTGTTCGTTCGTGTAAGACACACGGATTCATGGACTTGGTCTAGATGTTGCTGTCGACCAAGTGGGATAAGAAGACAGTCTAAATCTAGTGATAATAAAAATAGAATGTAAAGATTAAAAATAATAATGGGACTAGACTAAGGATAATATTGAGACTAGAATAACAATAATAATGAGACTAGACTAAAAATAATAGTGAGACTAGACTAAGAATACTAATGAGAATAGACAGAATAATCTAGTGAGAGTAAAGACAGGATGTAAAGACTGAGACTAATAATGAGATTAGATTAGGACACGCGAGTTCATGGACTTGATCTAGATATTGCTGTCTACCAAGTGGGATAAGAAACAACCACAACAAATTACACCAAAATAAATTCAGTCATATAATTTAAATTATGGTGTAAATAAAAATATAATGGTATACAAAGTGTTTCTCTGTTTTAAAAAAAAAATTGTATTAATAGTAAATTTGAACATTTACATTCTAAGCATTTTAATGGATGAATTTCTGTTACATAAAATAGGATAAATATTTTATGCTATTTTATTAATGCTTAAAAAAAGATTAATTAATTAATATTAAATAAAACGTTAGTCCTAAAGATGTTTATGTTGTTATTTTAAATGTTTTGTTAGTTTAAGCTTATAAATAAAAAAATTAAAGCAACTTATATTATATATTATATATAATATTATTTTTACATTAATTTAAATAAAGAAGATTTAAATAAAAAAAATTTCTAATAATTTTAATTTTTAATTTTTCTAATAATTCTAATAGTTTTTTTCTCTCCTCTAATAATGATTATTTTATAATTATTCTCATAATAATTATTATGCGGTTAATGAAGAAAAACTAAGAATTAATTTAGAATTATTACAATTGTTCGTGTGTTGCATAATCTAATCGCAATATTCCAATTTTATATCTCTTACAATTTTATATGTATAAACATTTAAGATATGCTATAAAAGACCATCTAATATTTTTCTAAAATATTACCGCACAAAAAGAAAACAAAAAATTAAAATCTGAAAGTAAATACGTTACATCTAAAGAAATAAAAAAAATAAATAATTAATTTAAAAAATATGAAAAACATTCGCTTATAAAAACATGAACAGATTTATTTTGTATGTCCGCTTTGTCGCAACTGTGCTATGAAAAATTGCAATTTTATTTAATTAATTAAAGTAGAACTAATTATATTAGTTTTAAATTTTATTATACACTAATTAAAAATGTAAAGGTTCCAGAGTAACAAATTAGATTAACTATCACAATAGTTTTTAATTAAAATTATAAAAAATTCAACTGCACACACAATATATACTTTGATAATAATAACAAATAAAGTTATACATTATATATTTAATTATTTAACTTTTTTTAATATAAGTATATTATTAAAAAAATGCATTTTATAAACTATTTTTATTCCTAGCAAACGATTTTACAGATAAACTTTTATAAAAGTATAAACCAGTCTGTTAAATATTCTAAATGAAGTCAAATTGAAGTTAACGAAAGCTGAATAAGGAATTTTCATTGTTATTTGTTAATTCGTAATGCCGTTTATTGTAAGTATATTGTTATTCGTATATTATCATTTTATTTGTAATTGTCCGTGATTGCTAATAATAAAAAATTTTTTATAAAAATAAATATTATTGTTTCTTATCCCACTTGGTAGGCAGCAACATCTATGTTGTTGGTCTCAATGGAAGGAGGGAAAGAGTGGGGGGAGTAGCTTCTGCTGTAATGGAGCACCAGTAAGTAGAAGAGTCTGAGTTGGCTCCCTGACACTGAAGAAGGAGGGCAGTGCCTTCCGGGAGAATTTTTTTGGGTAAAAATACCTCGCATTCTCGTATCGTATGGTGGAAAACCCGGTAAACTCCCACCAGATAGTCCGACTCATGAGGCAAGAGGCTGAACATCACAAATGCCATCAAGTCTCATCGTTTTTGAAACAGTGTCTACAACAATGTCGCCAGCGGATTGTGGCCTGATGTCCAATTGGCTAACGTTCTGGCCTTTGGTACCACAGTTTTCATGTTCGAATTCTATCAAGATCATGGAGGTTTGTTAGTGGTTCTGAATCCACGCACTAATGCCCACTAATGACTAAGATGCTGAGCATCACAAACGTCACAGAGTTGCCTCGTTTTTCAAATGCCTACAATAACGCCGCCTGTCGATTGAACCTCCGTCTAATGCAGAAAAGAGCGCACGTAGCCACTGAGCCACGAGTCAGGCAAAATAAATATTAATACTGTAAATCAATTAATAAATGATTATTTTATATGCGTTAACATTTGTAAAAACGGATAATAATATTTTACTGCTAGATTAATAATGTATCTATCTCTAAATGATAAACTACTATCATTTTAATAAACTAAAAAAAAAATTTATTACTTTTTATTCTCTAAATGATAAACAATAAATTTTGTTTCGTCAAAAGAAGTATACATTCTTAAAAAAAAATTGTGAAATTATAAGAATTTATTAAAGTTTGAACAAATAACTTTAAATTAAATGCACATCAATTCAAATAAGGAGTTGAACGAATACGAATAGTTACGAATAATAGTTACGAATCCTATCTGGAAAAAGAAACTTGTTTTTCATTGTCCTTGAACCAAAATCTCATTTTAATTTTGATGAAAAAGTTAAAATGGAACTACATCAATTTCCTATAAAATTACAAAAACCGAGCTGGAAGCAAACAACCTGATACTGAAAACGCTGACGAGATGATAACGCTTTTAGCATCGGATTAAGTTGGTTAAATTTGATCTTTGCAAAAGGTAGAGAGATGATGGAATTTTTTTTTTAAAAGGGTAAAGAAAATCTCCTTTTCCATAGCATGTCATCAGTATAAAGAATTGGAATCCTTCGTATTTTGAAAACTATTTCTTTTGGAACATCTAAAAGAACATTTTTTTAAAACTTTGAACTTGTTTCGGATTTTTTTTTTTTACTTTTCAAGAAAGCAGGAAAATAGAAATATTATTCTTTAAATGATATCCTTTACAGAATTATGGTTTTTTAATAATTAATATTTCCTCTCTTTTGTCAGTGTGCACCCTTTTATGTTTTGGATGTATTTTGTTGATGTTTCAAAATTTAGTATTTTTTTAAAATTTTGAAATTGTTTCAGATTTCTCCTTTTTTTTTCTTTTCAAAAAGAATGAAGATAAAAATATTATACTTTAAATGATTTCCTGTTCAGAATCATAGTTTTTCAATAATTAATCTTTCCTCCTCTTTTGTTAGTATGCGCTATATTATTTTCATTTTGTAAATATTTCACAATTTATTTTTATATTTTGTTCAAGTTGCGTTGCGTCTACATCTAAATTCATTTAGGATTAAAAGTTGAAACAATTTTCTGAAAATGTGCAATTATTAACTTAATAATTAATTAATTATTCAATATCAATTTCTGTTTTTGAGAATGGTCGAACACATTTAGTCACATTTGAAAGAATAATTTTGTAAACAATGTTCTCTAACTCAAAAAATTAGCTTATTTTTCTTTTTCACTTATGAATTATATTTAATTGACTTTTAAACATACTCTATTTAGATTCAAAAAAAATTAGACATTTAATTAACTAACTAATTCCCCGGTACTACAATCATTGTTGAATCTTGACCTATCAATACGAGTCCAAAGTCGTCTGTCTCGAGCTTTGGTTTTCCAATTTGTGAACTTAAGTTTTCAGATCTTTTCCACTTCATCAATCTATATCTTTCTTGGTCTTCACATTTTTCTTTGGTCCTGACACTTTCCCTTGAAAATTTTTGTGCCTCTGCTATCATCCATTCTCTTTATATGTCCTAGCCATTGAATTCTTTTTGACTTCATATAATTTATGATACCCTCTTCTCCAAACAATTTTGCAATTTCATGATTGTAACACCTGCTCCAAACATCCCCCTCTCTGATGGATCCAAATATAGCTCTTAAGATCTTCCTCTCCCAGGTTATCATTCTTCATCTGTTCTGTTTTTGTTTCTTCACCTGTTTTTGAGGTAAAATCCAGGTCTCTGACCCATAAATAACTATTGGTCTGAATATAGTTTTACACACCCGGAGTTTCATTTTCCGTACTTTAGATCTTGTTACTTTTTTGAGCTAAAGAAACTTCGTTTTCGTATATTTAATATCATTTAATAATATAATATTATTTTATTGGTGACAATTGAATAAAAATATTTAAACTCCACAATTTTTTCAAACTTTATCTCCTCATTTATCTTTAATTTAGTATCTTTCAATACAATCCAAGTTCATGTATTTAGTCTTTTTTTATATTTATTTCCAGATAAACAAAATGATGACTGCGTTCTGCGTTCAACCCATTAAAATGTTGAATCAATGCATCTTTACTTCTTGCCATCAAAACCTTATCATCCTCAAAAGCCAAAACTAGCTTAGTTCTATTAAAATTCGTAGCACCTTTATTTGATATTGTGTAACGCGTACTCTTTTTTATGGCGTACATTAAACAACAAAATAGATAATATATCACCCTATCACAATTTCAAATTCTCTAGACAATTTGTTTTGTACGATATTTTTTGACATTTAAATAATTCAAAGAAAATTGCCTTAGCATTCGTTAAAGTTTAAATCGAAGTAGATGAAACTTTTTAAATAAAGACATTTTTTACCACCAGTATGAATATTAATTTTGTTCAAATATTACCAGTATGGATTAACTTTGTTCAAATACAACCAGTATGATTCACCTTTGTTCAAATACTATTATATGGATTAACTTTGTTCAAATACTACCCGTATGGATTAACTTTGTCTATAATCTTTTTCGCAATTCAAATAACATTGTAATTTTAACCTAATGTTGAAAAAAAAAATCAATGATAATTTATACCATGCCAAACAATTCACATTCTGTTTTCTATTCATCAATTGTAGGAACGAAACATTGATGAAATCTTATTTTTATTTTGTAATTTTTTTTTATTTTTTTTCAAAACGTTGGTAAATCGATTTGCATGATATATAATTTTATTGATTTTAAAAAAGTGCAAAATCATGGATTTCTTATAAATGAGGTTGATAAATTTGAATGGTAAAATTGCATGATATATAATATATATTGTAAAGTACAAAAAGCCTTGAGTGGTTAGCTTTTAGAAAATGTTTTTAAGCCACATTTGAATGACGCAATATTGACTCAATCCAGTCACAATTTCAAATTTTCTAGACAATTTGTTTTGCACAATTTTTTTTTGACATTTAAATAATTCAAAGACAATTGCCTTAACATTCGTTGAACTTTGTTCAAAGTCAAAATGGCATGAAAATTTTTAAACTCTTCACATAAATAACTTGAACAGAAATAAATACATTTTTTTTCCCGCTAGTAATGATTAACTTTGTTCAAATATTACTAGTATGGATTAACCTTGTCAATATTTTTTTTAATTCAAATAGCATTGCAATTTTACCCTAATCTTGAAAAAATCAATGATAACAATTTACACCATGCCAAGCAATTCACATTCTACTTTCTATTTACCATTTGCACGAATGAAATATTGATGAAATCTTATTTTTTTTTTTTTTTTTTTTTTTTTTTTTTCAAAATGTGGTATAGAATGTTTACTTTTATTGTACATTGTTCTATATCGATTTCATTTTATTGATATTAAATAAACATAAACGATTTCTTATAAATGAGGTTGACAAATTTGCATCTAAAATTGCATGATACATAATATCTTTTGTAAAGTAAAAAACCTTGAATTGTTAGTTTCAGAAAATATTTTTAAACCACATTTGAATAACGTAATATTGACTTTCATTACAAAGTATCAAAGCTTCATATTTGTTATTTTCTAGCAGTCAACAAACACATATTCCAATAGTTAGTTGCAGAATTTTTTTATAATTTTCTTTTTGAAGCTGTGTATCAAATATTTATTTACAATGTCTAAAAAATATTTGGAATTTTTTTTTACTGCAAGGTTCTAGTTATTGACAGAATTATTTTTCTGTCACTCAATGTGAAAATACTGTCGATGGCTTTTTTTTTTCTTTTTGTATTTCATTACTTTGTTCCTTACATCTAAAATATTTTTTGGTTGAAGTATTAAATTCGATATCGTCTGAAAAAATTTCAAAATTAAATTAATAATTTTATAAAAGATATTTCTTTGTTAGACCTTAAATGTCATGTAATGCATTACAAATCATATGTTAAACTTCGATATAATTTTAATTTGTTAGCATTTTTATGATCAAATCATTATTAGATACCAGAGTCAAAATTATATTCAACTAGTTGTATTTTTTCATTCTGCGGTCATTATTTGTCTTCAAAGTGTTTATCTTTTTCGTCATTATTTGTCTTCTTCATCACAAATATCTTTTACTATGTTAGAAAATAAATAAGACTAAAAAAAAATATATTGAATGAAAAAAAATAATGGAGAATATATAACATAGATGAATGGACGAACAACTCCTAACAAGTTCTCAAGCTATTTTATTTGAGTAAAGGTTTCAAAATAACTATTGTATAGTTTTATTTCACTGAGTGATGATGTTTGCTTAAAAAATTTATTTTAATGAGATTCTCTGTGGCTTCAGTAGTGCCAAGCTAATTCTTTTTGAGGGGCGGAGCGAAGATCTGCTGTGTTCTCAGATGAGAGTCTATTGTAACATTTTTACCACGACAAGAGTTGTAGCATTTCGTTCTTAGAAGAAAGGAATGTACATTCCTTAACGAGTGCATAGTAACATCCTGTAACTCAATTTGACAGCAGATAAACAGTGTTGTGAATATTTATATTACATGCAATTAATGTTTTGTACTAATGAGAACAATCCGTCATTCAAATCTGATAGCAGATATTCAATGTCATGGATATTGAGACTTCATGAAATTAGCGATTGTCTGTCCGACCTGTACAGGTCGAAAGAATTACTAATGCGATATGAACTACGCCATGAATTGTTGCACCGGGATTGATGATAGACCATGTGCTGAGGAAATGTCGACTCCAACGAGAGGTGAGGGAAGCTACCCCTCCCCTTTTAACGGCTTTTCTTAAAGGGATGTTTTTGGAAAAGAAGTGTGTTCTGCGACAAGTCGAGACGAAGTGTTGCCTTTTTCACTGAAGTGACTAAACAGACCGGTGGTTCCACCTGTTTACAAAGTGAGCTTCTTGTGGTTTCGTGTATCACGCTGTGTGATAATTAAAGTCTGCCGCAGACCACGTGTTTAAATTCTTCTTAGATTGATTATTCGCCCTTAGAGTGAACTGCAGTTGTGTATCTAATTTATATCTTTATTTTTCATTTCATTGTAAATAGAGTTCTGTATAGATAAATAATGCTTGTAAATAAAATTTAAAGTGTTCCCATGATCCTGAAAGTGGCCCTCTTCTTGAAGCCGTTATAGGTCTAATATAGGCCGTGATGTTACACTATTCTGTCTTGGTGGCAGTAATTACCGTACGTTTTAAAAGTGAACCGATCTGTCTGCCTCGCAGACACATTGCATTACACCAGAAATTATAGTCTATGAAGCAGTTTCCAATGACATCAGATACATTCTTTTAGTATGCTATGCACAGAGATACGCATAGGCATCCATCTTAAGCACCAACGTCATTCTAAACCAGCAGAGATCTTTGCTGATTCAACTCGCCAAGTGCAACATGCATAGAACTCCATTGCCCAAATTCGGGGAGACTATAGCGACTGCAGATTTATTGTGTTATCAAATTAGAACAAAATAAATCTGCAGTCCCTGTAATCTCCATGGGTTCTCAAATGAGAGAAATTTCTGTCTTGATGGCAATAATGTCCGTACGTTGGTTAAGCAGAAGCCATGTGAATGCTTGGAGCCAATCTTTCTGCATCAGACACATTGGATTACACCAGGAGTTATAGTCTGGGAAGCAGATTTCAATGACATCAGGAGCATTCTCGTCGTTGTCCTATTCACCGTAACATGCAAAAGCTTCCATCCTACGAAGCAGCAGCATCCTAAACCAACATGGATCGTTGTTAAGCAGAAGCCATATGAATGCTTGGAGCCAATCTCTCTGCATCAGACACATTGGATTACACCAGGAGTTATAGTCTGGGAAGCAGATTTCAATGACGTCAGGAGCATTCTCGTCGTTATCCTACTCACCGTAACATGCAAAAGCTTCCATCCTACGAAGCAGCAGCATCCTAAACCAACACGGATTTGACTGACCAAGTGCAACATACATGGAACTCCATTGCCCGAATCCGTGGAGACTACAGTGATAGTTACTACAGGGACTTCAGTTCTCAGATGAGAGTCAATTTTTTTTGGTAGTAATGTCCGTATTTTGGTGTAAAGGAGGCCAGGTGAGAGCTTGGAGCCACTCTTCTGCATTGTAGTCTCATTGGATTACATCAGGAGTTATTGTCTGGGAAGCAGACTGGACAAGTGCAACAGGCATGGAAATCCATATCCCCAAATTCGTGGAGATTATAGCTATTATTAATGTACAACCATTTCACATTTGAAATATTTCTTCTCTCACATACTTGTTATTTCTTATCCCACTTGGTGGACATCTAGACCAAGTATGAACTCAGGATTGCAGGGAAAGGTGGCAGTTTTTGCTGTGATGGAGAACTTGTGGATATAAGTCTGACTTGACTCAGTGTTTTACAGTCATCTGAGACCCGGATCTACGGTTTAAAACGGATTTCAGACCACTACAAACATCCATGGCATCGCCGAGACTCAAAACCTGAAACCTGTGGCACCAAGCGCTAGACATTCGATCTTTCAGGCCCCTGTGAATACTTTAACTTGTGAAACTGTTATAAAATTTCTTATACAAATTCTTTGAATGTATTTTATTCCTCTAAAAAAATTGGGATTTCATTTTCCTTCTGATTAAATGATAACAACTCAGTTAAAATCTCCTGATTGATAGAAAGTTCGAAACTAAATTAGTACCAAAACATAATTCAATTATTTGCAAAAAAAGAGCAACAAATTTTACGACTACGAAGATGTCTTCTTCACTTTTAGACGTCTTAAATCAGATTATTTTTATCCCTTTAAGTCTTCCTTTTTCTCGCTCTTTTTTTTATTAATGAAACTCAAAATTTGACATAAATCTCTTCTAATAATTAAAGACTCCTAAACCGATTACGTTAATTAAAAGGACGTCTTTTTTCTTCTTCTTCTGAGAATTGCAAATTACTAGGATTGCTGGAACATGACAACTTGTCAGACAGAGTTAGGACAGATTTTGAGAGACTAATAATGTAAAATGAGCCGAATCATCTAAACTCCGTGTTTTCCGAAGAGAAAAATGTTCAAAACAGCTGCTTGAAGAGTTTTTGAATAATTTTATCACTGATTTTGCTTTGTTTAAGGAAAACTAAAGTTTAAAGTAGAGAAAGTTAAATATTTTTTTAATTTTGTTTGTAAATATACAATAGAGGTCAAACTAAAATAATTTCTTCGTTGATCTTTGTAGTTATTATTAAGTTAAATAGAGAAAAAGACATTTTATTTTATTTTGAAATTTATTTCTTATAAATTTTAAGAAACATACGATAAAGTTATATTATATGAGTACTTATATAATTTTATCGAATGTTTCTATTATTTTACTTGAAATATATTTAAAAGTAGTTAATATTTTTTTTTAATATATAATGAAATTATTTGTATATTTTAGATATAGCTTTTTATGGAAAAAACTTAAATAAATAATTGCATATTTTTAATATAATTTTTTATTATTATGAAAAATTTTAAATTTTGTTTTGTAACCGTACTTCCTCCTACACACTGAAAAGAGCGTCCCCTGGTGCGTTCAGAAGAAATGTTCATTTGGCCTCGAAACTCTCACCCGAGAGGAAGTACAAAGCAATTTGCCCAATTTGCACACAGCAGTTAAAAGAAATTTTTATTATAAAGCATTTCAATAATTAAAAATAAATTTATTTTAATAAATTATTTATTTTATTTTGTTAAGCTAATTATATACATATATATATGGCTGTACGCTATGAAATTTTAAAAAAAAATCATAATTGTTTGTGGTTATTTATGATAATTATTTTTAAAAGCTTTTAAATAATATTTTTATACAATTGTGCACAAAATGTCACAAATTATTTTATTTAACTGATGTCACTTATTTCTTAAAGAATCGACGATTAAAAAGCAACCGAAAAGCAATCTATTAAAAGTCAGTATGACACATTTAAAAATCAATTCAAAAATCACATAATATTACAATTATTTTGTACGCACTAAATTCACAACAGCGTTTAAGCGTTTTAGGATTAAGCTCCTAGATTTTTATCATTTCTGTATCAATATTGCTCTATTTTTCTTTAAATCCTTTTTTCATTTTATCATCTTATGTTCTGATATTTCTTTTTTTTATCCTATACCCATACCGAATAAAGAGCGACAAAAATAATATCTTAAGGTATTGTCAGTAACCCAAAAAGAGAAACAGTTAAGAACAGTAGGGCATATGCTGAGGCGCTCTCCAGTCATGGGCTCGCCATGGCCGCAAAAGGGGCAGATATCTGTATCAGCTAGTCGTATTCTATGCAGGTGACTCTATAAGTAGTCATGGCTCGTTACAAGTCTATAGCAAGCCATGCCGACCGCTCTAGACAAGGAACTATAAACTTATTCAACAGGGAATTCCACTTTTTTTTTCTCTATACAGCTTGGAACAGAGTAATTTAATAGAGAAAAATATATATCGCTTTTTATGCTGCAAAGGAGGATCAGGTTGCATCATTTGTGATCTCTTCTTGGCCAGCATATCAACATCAGCCTGCTCATTTCCATATATCTCTCAATGGCTTGGAATCCACTGCAGAACAATGAATTTCTTGGTATTCAACGGCTTATGTGTCTTTACTATGTGCTTCCTAGAAATCTCGCATTCACAGTGATTGGGAGGTGCCAACGTCATAGTTGCCACCCTGTAGTCAACAAAAAAGATATTTTCTGCTCTGTTTTGTCTAAGGCCAAAGAAATGGCTGCTATTTCACCATCATAATTGTCAAAGTGTCTTCCAACGGCATAAGATAATGTAAAGTCTGTAGTATAAACTCCATCTCCAGAATTTCTTATGGCCCCTTCAGCCAAATCATCAGGGAAACGTTCATGTATAGTACCCGATGCAATATATTTCAATTCAGAGCAATGAATTTCTTGGTGTTCAACGTCTTATCTATCTTTACTATGCACTAGTTAGAAATCTCATATACACAACGACTGGGAGTTGCCAAGGTCATAGTTGCCGGAAAACAACAAAGAAAAACGATATTTTCTCTTTCACGCTGCTTTATTTTATCTAAGGCCAAAGGAATGGCAGCTATTTCACCATCAATGTTGTCCAACAGCATAAGATATTGCAAAGTCTATGGAATAAACTCCAGTTCCAGCATTTCTTATGGCCCCTTCAGAAAAATCATCAGTATAGACATGGAGCCAAGAATCATCAGGGAAATGTTCATGTATAGTAACCGAGGCAGTATATTTCACTTCAGAGCCAAGAGAAGATTTCTTGCTAACATCAGAGACAAAGTCCAAATATCCCACAGCAAGTTTAAAAATTTTCAGTAGACACCAAGGATCTGAAAAGAGAAAACTTGTTGAAGAAGGAAAGTTTTGGGTATCATGTAAATCTTTTATAGAAGAAGGAGAGTTCTTTGTGTTTTCAACCTCTCTGCAACCGGCCAGTAGGGACCCAGAAAACTGTCCTTTCTTCTCAAGATTTTTTCAGCAATGTTTAAGCCATTTTTTATCCACTGTCACACAAGGGCTCCAAACTAGTTTAGAGTTCCATAGCAGCAATTGGTGTAGATATTGTACCAACAGTAATATATCTCAGGATATGATTTTTTTTTTTTAATTCTATATGATAGGAATCCAGTAATTTAGATAGTGTTTGGATAACTTCAGATCATTTATAAAGATACAAAAGAAGAATATCAAAAGCAAAGGGAGTTTGGGATCTTAAACTTCTTTCCAGTACCCTAATTTTGATTCACTGCTTTAAGTTTTATTTTAAAATATTTAAATTTAGTGATACATTATACCATCAATAAATATTAAATTTTATAGTCCTGAAACTGACATGCATACTTACACAAGGACACCTATATCACGAGACTTCACTTTTCTTCTGAGTTCTTTGGATTAAATGTTTTAATTTTCTTTTTCTTCTTTCCTAGTATGCTACCATAATAGCTAAAAATATTTTTACCTATACAGCATTTTAGTAAGATGTTAGCATATTTATCATGGATTTAAAAAAAGCCTTTTGTTCTTTGCGAATATAAAAAAATTTATTCTGGTAGAACGCTTATGTAGGGTCTGATGGCCTAAGGGCAAGCGCTCTGGCTCTCGGTTCCACAGATTTCGGGTTCGAATCCCAGTGGGGCCATGGATGTTTGTAGTAGTTCGGAATCCACTTTAAACAGTAGATTCCTATGTAATATGACTGCCAAGTGTAAGCTGACAACCTACTCTGTAATAAAAAAAAAACATCTGTCTCCAAATCTGCCAGTAGGCGGACGGCTTTGGCCCATCATGCGCTGTTGTAGTGCCACGGAGTTAGTTAGTTAGAACTCTTATGTAACCCAGCAGAATAGATCACTCGTAGGGCAGCTTCATGGAAAATTTAGTATTGTTTCAAATCCCACTTAATAGACATCAACATCTAGACTAAGTCCAAGAACCCATGTGGCCTTATGGAAGAAAGGAAAGAAGTGGGCAGTTTCTGTGGTGATGGAGCACCTGTAGGTAGTCTGACTTGGCTCAGTGACGCTGAAGAAGGAGGGCATTGCCTTCCGGGCTGACTTTTAGGAGTAACTGCCCAACATTACGTATCATATGGGAGGAAACCCGTAAAACTCCTATCAGGTAGTCCAACTTACGAGGCAAGATGATGAAACATCCCAAACGCCATCGAATCTCGAGTTTTTGAAACAGTGTCTACAACAAAGCCGCCAGCTGATTAAACCTCAGCCTTAATACTCACCAGCAACTCACATTGCCATTGAGTCACGAGTCGGGCAAAAATTTAATAATGAAATCTATAGACTGTAGAAATTTTACAGTGTTTAAAATGAAAATTCTGAAATTAACCAAAATTCTTTGCTTTGCCCTCGATAGAAAAAGAATTTTTAATCCAAATTCCTTTTTTGATTTACAATAAAGGAAACAATGGAAAAAAACTAATTTCAGCAATTTGACGGCATGCTTGATAAATTGACTTGATTTTTATATGGAAACTTATTAAGTTTTCCAATGCCAGCCATTATTTAAGTACGAAAGCCATCGTATTTAATAAATAGAATATTTTTACAAAATTAACAATCACGAATGACATCAAACGATATTTAACACTAATATGATTATTAAACAAACCATTACCAGTTCATGCATAAAAGTTGACAGCATATTTTAAAAAATAGTATTCAAACTTTAAATTAAGTTTTTTATTTATTTATTTATTTTAGTTTTATATATGTATGGTTAATTAAAATAAGACTGTTTCTCTAAAATGGACAGATTTATTCACAAAAAATTTTAAAATTTAAAATACGATTAACGTCAATTAACGTCATAACTATCGTTCCTTTATAAGTATTTTTATTTTTTTTTTCTAATTCAGTTTAAATTTGTTATCAGTGATGTTGACTTTGTGAAGATTACAAAATAAAATTATTTTCCTGTTAAATATTTCATTAAAGTGTATCTAAAAATTCAAAGAACAACTTTTTATCTTTCACTTTTTTGAAGAGGGGCCATGTTTATACTATGTTTAGAAAATGTAATGAATTAGTTTTGACAACTTTAATTTTTCAAATATGGAAAGAAATAATTAAATTACAGATAAACGTCCAACAAGTTTACAAAATGGACTTTGTGTTGGCAGTTTCGTAATTCAGAATAAAATAATAAATATTTTGTTTATCAAGTATTGAATAATTTATAACCGTAGTTATTCCTTGCACGTAAATTATCTCGTAAAGAGAATTTAATAAAACTGACAAATAATTTTTATGAAAGTTATATGCTTTGGAAAAATATATTTAACAGTAAAAAAATATATTTTATTAAATGTCATAAAAAAACAGTGGATAATAATTCAAAATTTCCAAACAAATAGTAAACACCTATTAGATATCATGTAGCCATGCTTCATCCTAAGAACACCTGCAAGAGCAACCCTGGGGCGTTAAGCAGAAATAGTCGGTAGGCTTCCGTACTCTCTACCCAGAGGAAATGCAGAGAGAAACAGCGCAATCACGCGCTTCTGTTGAGAAACGTTTACTTTGTAATCTCTCATCCCGAGAGAAAATATATATTTAACACAACCTTCAGTAATTGTTGGCCTACAGACACTCACCCGGAGAAGTATATATCAGTCATCCTGCGCGTACCTGAGTATCTTTATTTTTAGCTTATTCCTGGAATCCCTCTTCAAATGTGTTGAATATTGTCTGTATTGTTGTTGTATAACAATTTTAAATATATAAATAAAATTATTTTTATATTTTGCATATATTTTAAATATAGATGTTTATAGAAAAAACATGAAAAAATGACTCGCGCCACCTGCGGGGTTCAGGGAAAATGGTCAGTAGGCCTTGAGACCCGAGAGGAAGTACAGCGCAATCACGAGCTTCTATTGAGAAACATGTACCTTGCAATCTCTCCTTCAGAGACGAAATATATTTAGCAAAACCCTGTATATGTGTTGCCTACAGATTCTGATTCGGAGATGCAGTTTATTTCATGCGACCTGCGCATACCTCAATATCTTTATTTTCTACTTATTTGTGGAATCCCTCTTTAAATGTATTAAATTTTGCCTATAGTTAATTGTACGTGTGTGTTGTTTGTGCATGTAAATAAAGAGGTGTGTACCCCATCTTGTGTCAGGTGTGGAACCGTCCTGTCCTAAGACATCCGGAACACCCCATCTTGTGTATCAAACCTCAACTCAACCATACCCAGTTATAATCCAGCTACACAACACTACAACCCAACTTATTTCTGGCATAAACTAACGCTTTCAATTAAATATCAATAACCCTGTTTATGACATAATTTAACACAAAACATAAAATATAATTTACGAGTAGCATGGCAACCCTATTGTTTGTCATAAACTAATTTTAAGGATTGGGTCCCACTATACAAAAAGTACATAACCAAACTAAACTTGGTCCTAATACAAAACATCTGAAATAATTCATTCAATATAGCTTTACACAATTAAATTTTGAACATGATTAATATTATTACCTTCCAAATTATTTCCACAACTAATACTTTAAATAAAATTCGTTGTGAAATAAATAATTAAAAAAATTGAATCATTTATTGAAATGCTTTCAAACTTACGTGGGAAAATTGAATACCTTCATTATTTCATTTCAATTAGACGGTTTCATTAAACTTTTACAGAGCTGTACATCGACAACTAAATGCATTTCCGTGTCGAAGTAAGAATCTTCCGTGGGCATTTCCGCTAAATAGATTAAGTCGCCTTATCTTCATTGAAAGGTTTTCCATTAGCAAGAATTTAGTTCCAGTTTAAATCATGTTTGTGTCGCTCTTTTTCAGACATTTTGCACGGCTTTGTATCAGTTCGCACGGGTAATTCATTTAAATTAATGGGGAATTCTCGCTTGTTTTATTAGAGCATTATTTGAAACATGTATAGCAGTAAGTTCTTCTTTTATGTAAGGTTCAAATAAATTTCAGTTTTTTATTCTTAACTTTAAATAAACTTAATAATTGCTGTAAATAGATTAAAAAGCTATATGTGAATGTTATGTATTTTATCTAATCATTTAAATATAGCTATAGTTTTAAATGAATTTAATATTTGTTATAAATGCATTAAGAAGCCATTTGTGATTCTTATGTATTATATCTAAAAAAAATATTTTTTTCTACATTTTAACCAAGTTCTTTTATGTTAGATATATCTTAATCCCGAGGGAAATACATTTAACACAACCCTGTGTATTTGTTGGCCTACAGACTCTCCCCCGGAGACGAAGTATATTTCGCGCATCTAGCGCTTACCTGAGGATCTTTATTTTCGGCTTATTCGTGGAATCCCTCTTTAAATGTGTGAAACATTGTCTGTAGTTTGGTACATGTCTGCTGTTTATGCGGGTATAAATAAAGCTGTATTTTATCAAGCCTGTGTCACAAGTCTCAACCCAACCACGCCCACTTACAATCCGCCGGTACAACCGACAACACTACAACCCAATATTTATTTTTAACATAAACTGGTGCTTTCAATTAAATACTCATTTATCTGGTTATAGCATAAGTCACAAAACTCCAATTACTAGCCGCATGGCAACTCTATTGTTTGTCATAAATTAATTTTAAGGATTAAGTACCACTTTACAAAAAGTACATAACCAAATTAAACGCAATCCTGCATAAAAGAACTAGAATAATTAATTCAAGATAACTTTACTGAATTAATTTTGAACATGACAAACCTTCCAATATTATTATCTTCCAAATTATTTCCACGGTTAATAAAATCCTTTACATTTCTTTGTGAAATAAATAATTATAAAAATGTAATCATTTATATAAATGCTTTGAAACTTACGTAAGAAAATTCAATACCTTAATTCTTCCATTTCAATTAGACGGTTTCATTAAAGCTTTACAGAGCTGTACATCAACAACTAAATGCATTTCCGTGTTGAAGAAGGAATTTTCCGTGGGCATTTTCGCTAAATAGATTAAGTCGCCTTATCTTCATTGAAAGGTTTTCCATTAGCAAGAATTTAGTTCCAGTTTAAATCATGTTTATGTCACTCTTTTTCAGATATTATGCACGGCTTTGTATCAATTCGCACGGGTAATTCATTTAAAGTAATGCGAAATTCTCGCTTGTTTTATTAGAGCATTATATGAAACATGTATTACAGTAAGTTGTTCTTTTATGTAAGGTTTAAATGAATTACAGCTTTTTATTCTTAAGTTTAAGTGAATTAAATTATTGCTATAAAGGAAAAGCTTTTTGTGCATTATATTTAAAAATTATTTTTGTACTTTTTTAACCAAATTCTTTTATGTTAACAATTTTGATATTAGCAATTCTTTTATGTTCATATATATTTAACATAAGCGCAGTTTGTATTAAATATATCGTAGTTTTTCATCGAATGGGTTTAAAAATTCATGCATGCATTACAGAAGGTAGTTCGTTCTTTCAATGTGATTTTATCTAGTTATTTAAATATAGCTATTGGTTTAAACTGTATTTAATAATTAATACAAATTCATTAAGAATCTGTTAGTAAATTTCATGTGTTATATATAACAAAATATTTTTTTACTTTTTAACCAAGTTCTCTTATATAAAATATATCGTAGTTTTTAATTAAAAAAAAACTATGCATGCATTAAAATAAATATCTCGTTCTTTTAATAAATTTTTATCTAATTATTTAAGCATAACTATTAGTTTAAAATGATGTAATGAAATGATAAAGTAATGATTTTATAGTAATATATTTAACATAAGCGCAGTTTGTATTATATATATCGTAGTTTTTCATCGAATGGGTTTAAACAATTCATGCATGCATTACAGAAGGTAGTTCGCACTTTTAATGTGATTTTATTTAGTTATTTAAATATAACTATTGATTTAAAATGTATTTAATAATTAATACAAATTCATTAAGAATCTGTTAGTAAATTTCATGTGTTATATATAACAAAATATTTTTTTACTTTTTAACCAAGTTCTCTTATATAAAATATATCGTAGTTTTTAATTCAATGAGTTTAAAAAACCATACATGCATTAAAATAAATATCTCGTTCCTTTAATAAATTTTTATCTAATTATTTAAGCATAACTATTAGTTTAAAATGATGTAATGAAATAATTTTAGATGAGGTATTTGTGAATTTTAGATGTGATATCTAAAAAACTTTTTCTTACTTTTTAACAAAGTTCTTTTACGGTAAATGTATCATAGTTTTTCATCGAATGAGTTTAAAAAATCATGTATGCAGTACCATTATGTAGTTCGTTCTTTTAATTCGATTTTTTATACTTATATATATAGTAATTTCTACTTAATATATACTACTGGTTTAAAATGAATTTAATATTTCATATAAATGCATTAAGAAGCCACTTGTGAATTTTATAAATTAAATCTAAAAAATTATTTTGTACTTTTTAATTAAATTCTTTTATGTTAAATATATCTTAACTAACGTAGTTTTTGATCGGATAAGTTTTAAAAAATTATGCTTAGTTTTTGTACTTTTAAATCAAAACGTGCATTATTTTTATTTTAAATATATCTCGAATACTTAAGTTTTTCATTTATTTACAAGAAAACCTTCTACGAAATCATTTATATGTATCTAATAAATGAATTAGAAAATGACTTATGGCCATCATAGTACAAGTTTTATTCGAAATTATGTTTTAGAATTGAAATTCAATGATCTCTTATAATTTAATTATACTTTTATTTTAATATTTTAAATCCAATATAAATTTTTTCTGTATATTATTGATTAACGAATTTTCTTTAAAATTTTTATTATTTTCAATTAATTATATTTAAAAAAAAAAGGAAATGTTATTCTTAAAAAACATTCAACTCTTTAAATAAAATGTCTAAGATACAAAAATTTATTTAATTGAATACAACACTGCAAAATAATAAAACCTTTAGCTATATTTATTCACTTCAATCTAAAGATTTAAAAATAAGGAATTTATTGTACAAACAGAAACAAATAAGATATTATAATTTGTTTTTTTTTTTTTAAATAAACTAAAATTTCATTTTTATGATTTTTCGTAATTTTACTATTTCATGTTACAACAATAGAGATAATTATTATGAGTCTAAACATATTTTATTTTAATCAACGATGTTTATTTTGCTTGTATCATTTCAATTCGAATGAAAACATTGTTGTAAGTGAATCATTATTTCAGTATTAAAACAATAAATGTTAATTTATTGTTTAATAATAAAATAATTTAATATAATGAATAAGTTAGTCATTTTGTATGGTAGTATCGTATAAAATGACTAACAATAAAATTTCAAATCGTATATTATTTTTTATTGTGCCAACAGAAAGAAAATGAAAAAAATAAATATTTAGTTTTAATGTCAAAAAAAAAAAAAGAATTCAATGTTGAGTTTGCATTAAATATTTTTTTTTATTAAGATTAACTATGATATTTTTGTTATAATTATTTTAATTGTATTTTTAACTTCTTCAGAGACATGAGAATTCAAGCAGATTTTGTGTGTGTGTGTGATTAAAACTATTCAATTTTTAAAAAAAATTAATTTATTAGTTATTTAATTTTTTAATTCACCAATTTTGGAGAAAAAATATAATTTTATAAAGTCTTTTTTTTTTTTTTTTTTTTCGTTAAAATATCGTAATATAATCCATTCAAATCTATAATAACATATTTGGTTCCAACTATTTATTTCAAATTTTGGTTACAAATAAAACAAGATATCGAGTTACTTAATGAAAAATTTTTTTTTTTCTTTCTAATGCAGCTGGCAAACACTTAGACAGCTTGGTCTTGGAGGCCTTAAGGCAAACGCTGCACAGACGTTACTCACTTTGCATTACCCAGGGGGTGCGTGTGACTTGAAGATAAGCCACGGACGCGGAGTAACAATACCCCTGCAACGCTCTACGATCCTATTAGTCCGGGACCTTCGGTTTAAAGTGGATTTTGAACCCTACAAACATCCATGGCACCGCTGGGACTCGAACCCTAAGCCTGTGGTACCGAGCGCTAGCCACTCGGCCATTCAGGCCCCCTTAACGAAAATATTAAATACATCACTTTCCAGTGGATTCCATCATATGTTAGATTGTTGGAAACGAAAGGGCAAATCTTCTGGAAAAAAAGTAATGGTAGAAGTTCCTGAACAATGTCCTTTTGTTTTTTAACCAAATTATTTTCTGTTAAATATCTCTTAAACCCGAAAGGAAGTATATTTAGCGCAACCCTGTGTATTTTTTAGTCTACAGATATTCACCCGGAGAGGAAGTATATTTTGCGCATCCAGTGCGTACCTGAGTATCATTATTTTCGGCTTATTCGTGGAATCCTTCTTTAAATGTGTTATATATTGTCTGTAGTCAATTGTACGTGTCTACAGTTTGTGCGTATATAAATAAAGCTGTGTATTCTCAAGCCTATGTCTCAAATTTCAACACAACCACACACAGTTACAATGGGCTGCACAACCCAACATTTATGTTGTTGTTGTTTCTTATCCCACTTAGCAGACATCTATGCCAAGCCCACGAGCCCATATGTACTCATGATTGAACGGAAAGGAAACAGCTTCTGTTGTGATGGATCACCCGTAGGTAGAAGTCTGACTTTAGCTCTTTGACGCTCTTACAGTCATATGAGACCGGGAACTACAGCTTAAAGTGGATTCCGAACCACTACAAACATCCATGGCACCGCCGGGACTCTAACTTGAAACCTGTGGTACCGAACACCAGAGCGCTAGCCACTTGGCCATACAGGCCAACATTTATTCTTGACATAAACTAACGCTTTAAATTAACTATTCATAATTCTGTTTATGGCATAAATCACAAAACATAAAATATAATTTACTAATAGAATGACAAACCTGTTGTTTGTAATAAATTAATTTTAAAGATTGGGTTCCACTGTACAAAAAGTACATAACGAAGCGTAAGGGTAGATCTTCTGAAAAAAAAAGAAACAGTAGAAGTTCCTGGACAATGTCCTATCCCCCTTGACTCTTTTAGGAGAACTATACGGGACAAAATTAAGTCATCGTGTATTAGGGAATGATTATCCAACACCAAAGGAAAAGTCTGGGAGACAATCGGGGATGTCTGGAAAAAATTGAGTGGAAAAACTCGCAAAGAGGCTTTTGCCAATTCTAGATTAAGAACTGGATAGGATTGTCTGACCGAACGTCAGACCAAAATAGGGATTGTGAACTCTGGCATACGCGTTTTATGTAACAGTGACAAAATGAATAAGATCCATCTACTTGTTTGCTCGAGGTTGGACTTCTAACTTACAACAGATTACAATGGTGATGGTGTACTCTTTATTGGAGGGCCAGGGAAAACATGCCCTGTTGGCACGGACTTTAATCAGGGTGCTCCTAGCTTTGTAAATTTTTATCTTTAAAGCATTTAACTTGTTTTTAGCTGTTTTTAAAGCCTTTTGGTCATTTTTCCTAAGAATGTCTGGTCGTTTCCCTTTGTAATTTTGATTTGTTTATATGTTCTTTTTTTTCTACGGTAAGTGGCCAAATTTGTATGGATTGAGTTCCAATAAAGACATTAAGTAACAAAAAAACAAAAAAAAAACATAGGTAAGAATAACAGCAACTATATCTCATCCTAATTGATTGATTACTATATCTCATCCTAATACTCAAAAATGTAAATTGAAACTATTTATCCGCACTGATAATAATCACCTCTGACGTTTAGTACCACAGGTTTCGCGTTCAAGTCCCGGAGTTGACATAAGTGTTTGTAGTGTTTTCGAATCTTCTTTAAAATGTAGGTCCTGGTCTAATATGATTATAGAGCTATAGGCTACCTACCCCGTAAAAAGAAAACATCTCCTATCTCGAAATCTGCCATTAGGCAGACGGCCTTGACCCACCATGGGGCTGTTGCGCTAATGATAATGACTATGAGGAGGATGATGTATAATGTGTGATGTAACATAAGAATGTAAAGTCATTTTAAAATATAGTTTGTCTAAAAATTTAGCAAATGTTCACAGAAAAGGAATTGAATTGAACAAAATTCTTCAAAACCGAAAAAACCGGTGTGCTTTTGAATAAATAATGATTTTTCTCCATTATTTAGCAAACCTGCTCGACAATCATCTACGAGTTGAGTTTTTTTTTTTATTATTATTATTATTATTATTATTATTATCATTATTATTATTTTTATTTATTTATTTTTTTTTTATTTTTTTTTATTATTATTATTATTATTTTTTTCTTATTATTATCATTATTATTTTATTTTTTTATTTTTATTGTTATTATTATTATAATTAATTTTATTTTTTATTATTATTATTATTATTATTATATATATATATATATATATATATATATATATATATATATATATATATATATATATATATTATTATTATTATGTTTTCGGTAACGACCTGAAATGATGTCCGATCCGAAATAAAGTTATGCCAAAAAGGAAAACAACTGAGTTAGAACGTATTGAATCTAAGCGCCGGAAAATTGAAGTGATGAGATTGTATCGCAAATCAGACAATGTTAAAGCGCATGATCGTGAAAGGAAAAGAATAGCCCGTTCGAAGCCTGAAACTCGTGCCCGGCAAAATGCCCTTCAACGGGAGCGTCGAGCTCTCAAGCGTCAACAGGCTATCAACCCTCACGATGACAATATTAAACACACGAAATGTGTTCAAACTCCTTCTCTTTACTCTCCCTCCTGTTCTTGTCCTCTCAAGGATACTTTTAATTCGTCCTCTTCAGTTACTCCTTCCTGCTCCCATTGCTTCTTGAACAATACTCATTCCAATTTAAACGACTACTCTCGTGAGAAACAGTGGCTCAAAGTTGAAGAACGTTTCTTTAAATCAATTGCTGATGGCCCAACCCATCGTTGTTATTGTTGTGATCGTTTATATATGAAAAAAAATTTAGTAAGCTATTCGAAAGCCGACTTGCGTGCTCGTGGCTTTACGGAAGAACAAATTGCAATAATTTTCTCTGTCCACTTGGATGAAGCTGACTTTTGTAAAACGTGCAGCGATCATATTCGTAAACGCACCGTTCCAAATATTGCAGCCAATTATGGTTTATCCTGAGCAACCCTCCTGTTTGTCTGAGTTGAATAACTTGGAAGAGCGTCTCGTTGCTCTTCGTATCTCTTTCATGCAAATACGACAGCTTGGTCGGGATCGTCAATATGGTATCAAGGGATCCGTTACGAACGTTCCTAACGACTTGCACAAATCGGTCGACTGTCTTCCTCGCAATGTAAGCGATTCAGCCACTATCTAAAGACAAGTTCTATCTACAGACAAGACAGAAAAAAAATGCATATACCAATAATGCAAGTACCAATAATGCAAATACAAAAAATGCAAACACCAAAAATACAGATACCCATGGGTAAACTGTACATCGGCATTAGACGATTACAATTTATTTTTTCAATGGATTTAAAAATTAATAAATGAAATAAAAAAAAATTTCTCTTAAAAAGTTGTTTTTCTGGAAAAAAATATATAATTTTTATTTTTATTTACATAAAGCAAATACAAAAATAATATCATCATTGCTTGAAATTTTTATTAAATATATATACTTTAAAAATGTGAAAACACTTCAAAAACTTGTTTTTTTAGCAAACAAAAAATGCATTTCGCTTTATAAAACAAAAATAAAACAAAAATCTTATTTTGTTTACTTACATGAAGTGAAAAAAATGAATACTAATGGTACTAACTCAACCTAAAATAATGTTTCAGTTGCTTTGAAGAAACACATAATCTTTTCTGAAAATTCAAACCCAAAAGACATAACCCTATAATAACGATGATGCATATTTTGTCTTTTTTTGAAAATAAAATAATGAAAAAACATTCCAACGGGTTTTTTTCTTTTAGCTTAAATATTGCACGAACAGTAGCAAAAAAAGGAATGAATATAAAATACTCCATTTTCGTAAATTCTTTCTACCCTATTATTTATTGGGATTTTAAACCATTTGCGAATAATTTATATCTGACAAGATTTTATTTCCATAAAGAAAACCATCATCTAACTAAAGTGGGGTCTTATAAAAATGCATGAAAAAGAAGATGATATTTCTTTATAATATATTTATGTAAATGGAATGAATTTCGTTGTGAACATTAACTGTATAGAACTTATTCGTTGTGAACACTTAAATTTACTGATATAATTCAGTTTTATGATTATGGCTACGACAACTGGCATTTAATTAGGATTTGTTTGAAATTTCGAATGGAAAATATAAATCTCCTTTTCTTAAGAGAATAACTTTCATTGCACTTTGTACAATAGTAGATTCTAAAGCTTCTCTTTTATTGCTAATATTTATTTACACAATGATTTATTTCGTATGGTGGTGAGATTTGTACATCTTCTTTAGAAAATTTTTGGTTGAAAGATGTTTGATATTATAAGATTTGTACCATATTAAAGTACAGTAAAATTTAATGTTTTTTAAATGTGTTTCAAAAAACAAAGATAACAATTATGTCTTTGTGCTTGGAGAAGCTTCGAGTAAAAACACTGTTGTAGTGCATAGGTTGGGCAACCAAATTGTAACTGGGTGTGGTTGGGTTGAGATACTTGAGGAACAGGTTTGAGAACTCACAGTTTTATTTATACACTCACAAACAGTACACACACGTACCATTAGAGACATACAATATTTAAAACATTTAAAGACAGATAACTATAAATTCGTGGACTCCATTTCTAATTCAAAAACACGAAACTCGAAATCGCGCAGGATGCGCGAAATATACTTTTTCTCCAGGTGCATCTAGCTTTTTAAATTTTTATCTTTAGAACATTTAACTTGTTTTTAACTTTTTTAAGACCTTTTGATTTTTTTTTCTTGTGGAACGTTTGGTCTTTACCCTCTGTAATTTTTATTTGTGTATGAGTTATTTTTGTTTTTACAGTAAGTGGCCAAATCTGTATGGATTGAGGTCCAGTGAAGCCTTAGGTAACAAAAACAGCAATTATTGATTACTGTATCTCAACCTAAAACTCAACAATGAAGAAATGAAATTATTTATCTGCACTGATGATAATTGCATGGCTATGTTAATGATGTAGCATAAGATTGTAAGGTCTTTTTAAGAAAAATGCTAGACTAAAAAATAACTAAAAAATTTGCTAGTATTCACAGAAAAAAATTGCGTTGGACAAATTTCTTGAAAACCAAAAAAAAGCCGGTGTGCTTTCTATGAATAATGCTTTTTCCCCCATTATTTATCAAACATGCTCGACAACCACCTACGAGTTGAGTTATTTTATCAGTTTTTTTTGTTAATATAGTATTAATAAATGTAATCACGCAATAAAAAAATTCTCACTAAAAAGTTCTTTTCCTGAAAAAATTATATAAATTTTATTTTTATTTACAAAAAGCAAATGCAAAAATAATATCATCCTTACTTAAAATTTTTATTAAATATATACTTTAAAATTTTGACAACATTTCAAAAACAAAGGATAGTTATTTCAGCAAACGAAAATGCATTTCGCTTTATAAAATAAAAAATAAAAATGTAAATTAGCATGTTTGTTTACTTACATGAAGTGAAAAAAATAAATACTAATGGTACTAACTCAACTTAAAATAATGTTTCATTTGCTTTGAAGAAACACATAATCTTTTCTGAAAATTCAGACCCAAAAGACATAACCCTATAATAACGGTGATGCATATTTTGTCTTTTTTTGAAAATAAAATAATGAAAAAACATTCCAACGGTTTTTTTTCTTTTAGCTTAAATATTGCACGAACAGCAGCAAAAAAAGGAATGAATATAAAATACTCCATTTTCGTAAATTCTTTCTGCCCCTGTTATTTATTGGGATTTTAAACCATTTGCGAATAATTTATATCTGACAAGATTTTATTTCCATAAAGAAAACCATCATCTAACTAAAGTGGGGTATCATAAAAATGCATAAAAAAGAAGATGATATTTCTTTATAATATATTTATGTAAATGGAATGAATTTCGTTGTGAACATCAACTTGATAGAACTTATTCTTTGTGAACACTTAAATTTACTGATGTAATTCAGTTTTATGATTATGGTTACGACAACTGGCATTTAATTAGGATTTGTTTGAAATTTCGATGGAATATATAAATCTTCTTTTCTTAAGAGAATAACTTTCATTGCACTTTGTACAATAGTAGATTCTAAAGCTTCTCTTTTATTGCTAATATTTATTTACACAATGATATATTATTTCGTATGGTGGTGAGATTTGCTTCTTTAGAAAATTTTTGGTTGAAAGATGTTTGATATTATAAGATTTGTACCATATTAAAGTACAGTAAAATTTAATGTTTTTTAAATGTGTTTCAAAAAACAAAGATAACAATTATGTCTTTGTGCTTGGAGAAGCTTCGAGTAAAAACACTGTTGTAGTGCATAGGTTGGGCAACCAAATTGTAACTGGGTGTGGTTGGGTTGAGATACTTGAGGAACAGGTTTGAGAACTCACAGTTTTATTTATACACTCACAAACAGTACACACGTACCATTAGAGACATACAATATTTAAAACATTTAAAGACAGATAACTATAAATTCGTGGACTCCATTTCTAATTCAAAAACACGAAACTCGAAATCGCGCAGGATGCGCGAAATATACTTTTTCTCCAGGTGCATCTAGCTTTTTAAATTTTTATCTTTAGAACATTTAACTTGTTTTTAACTTTTTTTAAGACCTTTTTGATTTTTTTTTCTTGTGGAACGTTTGGTCTTTACCCTCTGTAATTTTTATTTGTGTATGAGTTATTTTTGTTTTTACAGTAAGTGGCCAAATCTGTATGGATTGAGGTCCAGTGAAGCCTTAGGTAACAAAAACAGCAATTATTGATTACTGTATCTCAACCTAAAACTCAACAATGAAGAAATGAAATTATTTATCTGCACTGATGATAATTGCATGGCTATGTTAATGATGTAGCATAAGATTGCAAGGTCTTTTTAAGAAAAATGCTAGACTAAAAAATAACTAAAAAATTTGTTAGTATTCACAGAAAAGAAATTGCGTTGGACAAATTTCTTGAAAACCAAAACAAAACGATATGTTTTGAATGAATAATGCTTTTTCCCTTATTATTTATCAAACATGCTCACAATCACCTAGGAGTTGCGTTGTTTTATTAGTTATTTTTGTTAATATAGTATTAATAAATGTAATCACGCAATCAAAAATTCCACTAAAAAAGTTGTTTTTCCTGAAAAAATTATATAAATTTTATTTTTATTAACATAAAACATATACAAAAATAATATCTTCCTTACTTAAAGTTTTTATTAAATATATACTTTAAAATTTTGACAACATTTCAAAAACAAAGGATAGTTATTTCAGCAAACGAAAATGCATTTCGCTTTATAAAATAAAAAATAAAAATGTAAATTAGCATGTTTGTTTACTTACATGAAGTGAAAAAAATAAATACTAATGGTACTAACTCAACTTAAAATAATGTTTCATTTGCTTTGAAGAAACACATAATCTTTTCTGAAAATTCAGACCCGAAAGACATAACCCTATAATAACGGTGATGCATATTTTGTCTTTTTTTGAAAAAAAATTAATGAAAAAACATTCCAACGATTTTTTTTCTTTTAGCTTAAATATTGCACGAACAGTAGCAAAAAAAGGAATGAATATAAAATACTCCATTTTCGTAAATTCTTTCTTCCTGTATTATTTATGGGGATTTTAAACCATTTACGAATAATTTATATCTGACAAGATTTTATTTTCATAAAGAAAACCATCATCTAACTAAAGTGGGGTATTATAAAAATGCATGAAAAAGAAGATGATATTCCTTTTATAATATATTTATGTAAATGGAATGTATTTCGCTAAGAACATTAACTGGATAGAACTTATTCGTTGTGTTCTTAACACTTAAATTTAGTGATATAACTTAGTTTTTTATGATTATGGTTACGACAACTGGCATTTAATTAGGATTTGCTTGAAATTTCGAAGGGAAAATATACATCTTCTTTTCTTAGAGAATAAATTTCATTGTACTTTATATAGCAGTAGATTCTAAAATTCCTTTTTATTGCAAATATTTATTTACACAATGATATATTATTTTTAATGGTGGTGAGTTTTGCTTCTTTATAAAATATTCGGTTTAAATGGATATTATAAGATTTGTATCACAATAAACAAGATTTTAAATTTAATGGTTTTTTAATGCATTGTAAGAAAAAGATAGAAATTATATCTCAGCTGTTTGAAGAAATATTGATTAAAATAAATATTGTAGTGTGCAGGTCGGGCAATAAGATTGTAATTGGGTGTGACTATGTTGAGATACAGGTTTGAGAACACATAGATTTATTTACACACGCATAAACACCACTCAAAACACACAATACAATATTTAACACATTTAAAGACATACATATAATTGTAGATTTGTGGAAGGATTCCATTTCTAAGCCGAAATCCAGATACGCGCAGGGAGCGCGAAATATGCCTCATCTCCGGGGGAGAGGAAGCATATTATATATATATATATTATATATATATTATATATATATATTATATATATATTATATATATATATTATATATATATTATATATATATATTATATATTATATATATTATATATATTATATATATATATATATATATGCCAACTGATGCTAATAAAAATATATTTCTTTTCGGGATGAAAGATTATAACTAAAAGTATTTCAACTGGAGCGCAAGTTGCGTTGTACTTCCTCTTGGGGGAGAATCGCAAGACCGACTGACAATTTCTCCTAAACGCCACAGGGAGGCGTTCTTGCCAGTGTGTAGGAGAAAGCATGGTTAGAAACTTTTTATATATGACTCGTGAATTAGGTGTAATATGTGCATTTAAAGTGGTTAGCACCGTCACAATGTGTAATTTATTTCGAGGTGATTATTTTTAAAACATGTTTTGGAATGTCTTGTTCAAAGATTATTTCTAACCATTTTGGATAAATTAAATGTACATTTTAATCCTCTTATTAAAATTACTTATTTTGCGACCAGAATTTGATAATCTTAAAATTCGTTTTGTTAATTATTGTTCGTATGTTTTGAGAAATTTCAAATAAAATAAGCAACTATATTGTTTTCATTTTATATATGATTTCTGACTGTTGCCAAGATATAATTGTTTATTAAAATAAAGCTGGTTATTATAAATAAAAAGCTTATGAATCCTTCTAAATACATATTTTGGGTCACCTTAAGATGTGTAATCGTGGTTTGACAAAAAAGTTATGTATCGCTTATTTTTTTATTAAACATAGCTTAAAAATGTGATATTTTTATTTTATGAATATAAAATTCTTTTTTACTATCTCTTGATTTTGTATTACAATAATTCGCAGAACTCTAAACTTTTAGAAACCTATGATTATAAATAATTTTTAATTTCATATCTACGCAAAGCTAAAATTTTATAAGATGCCTAATAGCTGAGTGACCAGCACTTTGACTTTCGATGATACACGTTTTGGTTCGAGTCCCGGTGGTGCTATGGATGTTTGTAGTGGTTTAGAATCCACTTTAAACCGTATGTTCCGTTCTAACATTATTTTAGATCTATCTAAGATACAACCCTATCTCATAAAAAGAGAACGTCTTCTGTTTCTGAATCTGGCAATAGGCGGACGGCCATGGTTCAAACTTGGATTGTAGTACCAGGGAGTTAGTTAGTTATAATTTTATAAATTAAATTGAAATCAAGTTAAATATGCCTAAAAAAATTTACATTTCATCTAGTTTTTCCGTATTATTAAAAGATTTCTCAATAACTAATAATAATTTCTAACAACCTTCTTTATAGACAAAACGAATTTATAATCACCAGCCATATTGTTAGAGCAATAGTAATTATTTCTATTAACAATTTTAGCAACCAAATATATTCTCAAAGAAAATGTGTGCTGTTATTTTTTATTCTTACCTGCAAATGAAAGATTTTTAGCTATATTCAACTAAATTGGGATTTACCCATAATTAAACAAGTAATATAAAAAAAAAATTTAAAGTCAATTCCTACTTTTTTTTCACTCTATTGCAGAAAGTCCTTTATAAATAATTTTCATTCATTTTTTTAACTTTATCTGGCCCCATCTATTGGTAGATATTTAAAAAAACTTGAATCTAAAAAAAACTAAAATTAATTAATTAAATTTAATTACGGAATTAATATTTGAAAAAACTGTATTAGCATCCAGTGTCATCCACTACAATATTAAAAAAAAGCATTTGAACTTGAGTGGATGAATAAAAAGTATTTTATTAATGATTGAAAATTTGAACAAGATATATATAGGGAGAATGTGAGCTAATAGAAGGAATTGAAAAATGACTAATAAAATTTCAATAATTAAAGAGCGGTATAAATTGTTATTATTTATTTTATAAATATATTTTATGATATTATATTATTATTATGAATATTATTATTTTATTATGGTCATATTTATTTATGATTATGTATTTTATTATCAATATTATTGTTTGATAAATAATAGTATTTCCAATGATAAAATTAATAATCATTTGTTTAAAATTACTTTAACAAAGTATTAAAAATTTACCTCAAATTGAGTTAAGTTTAATATTTCTCGTAAACCAGTAATATGAAAAAAAATAATAATAAATTTTTTTTAAAAGTCAATTCCTTCATTTTTTTTCTCACTATATTGCAGGAAGTCCGTTATAAATAATTTCCATTCATTTTTTTAAGCTTATCTGGCACCATCTATTAGATACATGCAATTTACATCTAAAAGATTTAAATCTAAAAAAAACTAAAATTAATTAATTTAATTTAATTAATGAATTAATATTTGATAAAACTGTATTAACATCAAGTGTCCTCCACTACAAGTTAAAAAAAAAGTATTTGAACTTGAGTGGATGTATGAAAAGCGTTTTATTAACGATTGAAAATTTGAACAACATACATATAGGGAGAGTGTGAGCTAATAAAAAGAATTAAAAAAAAAAAAAGTAATAGAAAAACCAGCTTCAGTGTCGCCACTTAAAACAAATTAATTTAATTTTTGTGAATTAAAATAAATTATTTTCAGTCTTACCAGTAGTGGAAATGCATTTAAAATATTTTTAAATAATACTTTTTTCAAAATAAATTGAAATAAAAAAAAATATTATTAAGAACAAATATTAAAAAAAATTATAGCCTAATTTAAATTTTCTAGCAGCTATAATAATATTTACAGGGAGTGTATTTACAGTACGTCTATATTAATGATATAGAAATGATATAGAACAAATATTAAAAAAAATTATAGCCTAATTTAAATTTTCTAGCAGTTATAATAATATTTACAGGGAGTGTATTTACAGTACGTCTATATTAATGATATAATTCCAAATTTTCTACCATTCGAATCCTAAGAAAAAGAAAATAAAAACTTCTTCTTTTACTGTTTATAAAACCCGGAATGACGTAGAGCAAGAGTCTGAGATAGCGCGTACAGTTTACCTTTACCTATCTCATATATATTTCAAGACGTGTGTTTTGCAGAAGATTCCTTTGCACAAATACGTGCATCCACTGTTTATTATTCATCAGCCGTCAAGGAGGAACGTACTACGTCTCGCGAATTTGTTGCTGCCGTTCACCCAGATTCGCCTTCTGCAAAGACAAAAATAAATAAATAAATAAGATAAAAAATAATAACCTGATGTAGAGGTTAAGACTTTCTTTACTTACATTTATTTTAATCTGTTTGCCTGTCAACTGAGATTTTAAAAATGGGTTTTTCTTCTTTGTTGTTTAATTAAAAAGAGAATTAAAATTATGTTGCTTAATATAACATGGTTTTTATGTTCCTAAAATGTATTTTTTTTAAATTTATGTTCTACGGAACAAAATTAAAATGTAAAAAATTGTTTTTAATGTATATTATTATATGAATTATAATTATATGAATTTTTATTTTGAATATATGATTTATTATTATGAATATATGAATTATTATTATATGAATTTTATAAATTTATTATATTATACGAATTTTTGTGAATATTTAAGGATTAAAAGAAATATATTATAGGAATATTATTATTATTAAGGATATATTATATTATATGAATTTTCATTATGAATATATAAATTATTATTATTTGAATTTTATGAATTTTTTATATTAAATTAATTTTTATGAATTTTTGGGGATTAAAAGAAATATATTATAGGAATATTATTATTATTAATGATTATATTGTTGATTATATTAATGAAGTGTGATATAGAAAATACAGTTTCAATGTTGCCACTTAAAACAAAATAATTTTAAATTTTATCAATTAAAATAAATTAATTTCAGTGCTGAAAGTAGAGAAAATCCATTTAAAATATTTTTAAATAATACTATTTTCAAAATATATTCAAATAAAAACAAAAATTGTAGCCTAATTTAAATTTTCTAGTAGCCGTAATAATATTTCCATGGAGTTTATTTATCTTTATATTAATGACATCATTCTCAACGTTCTACCATTCGAAATTCCTAGAAAAAGAAAATAAAAACTTCTTCTTTTACTGTTTATAAAACCCGGAATGACGTGAAGCCAGAGTCTGAGATAGCGCGTACAGTTTACCTTTACCTATCTCATATATATTTCAAGACATGTGTTTTGCAGAGGATCCCTTTTTACAAATGCATGCATCCACTGTTTATTATTCATCAGCCGTCCAAGAGGAACGTACGTCTCGCGAATTTGTTGCTGCCATTCACCCAGATTTGCCTTCTGCAAAAACAAAATAAATAAATAAAAAATAATATCTTGATGAAAAGGTTAAGATTCTTTGTTTTAGTTTTTTTTTTTTTTTTTTTTTTAATCTGTTCGCCTGTGAACTGAGATTTTGATAATGGACTTTTCTTCTTTATTATTTAATTAAAAAGAGAATTAAAATAGCTTTACGTAATATAATATGGTTTTTATTTTATGTACCTAAAATATATTTTTTTAAATTTATGTTGTATGAAACAAAATTAAAGTGTAAAAACTAGTTTTTAATATATATTATAATATAAATTATAATTATATGAATTTTTATTTTATATATATGATTTATTATTATGAATATATGAATTATTATTATATGAATTTTATAAATTTATTATATTACACGAATTTTTATGAATTTTTAATGATTAAAAGAAATGTATTATATGAATTTATTATATTGTACGAATTTTTGTAAATATTTAAGGATTAAAAGAAATATATCATAGAAATATTATTATTATTAAGGATATATTATATTACATGAATTTTAGGATTTTATTACATTAAATGAATTTTTATGAATTTTTAATGATTAAAAGAAATATATTATATGAATATTATTATTATTAATGATTATATGCTTTATATTAATGAAGTATGATATAGAAAAACCAGCTTTAGTATTGCCACTTAAAACAAAGTAATTTTAATTTTGACGAATAAAATAAATTAATTTCATTGCTGCCAGTAAAGGAACTACATTTAAAGTATTTTAAATATTACTATTTTCGACATAAAATCAAATAAAAACAAAAGTTTTACCTAATTTTAATATTCTAGCAGCTGTAATAATATTTCCAGGGAGTTTATTTATATGTATATTAATGATATTATTCTAAACTTTCTATCATTCGAATCCTGAAAAAAAAAGAAAATAAAAACTTCTTCTTTTACTGTTTATAAAACTCGGAATGACGTAGAGCAAGAATCTGAGATGAGATAGCTCGTACAGATTACCTTTACCTACCTCATATATATTTCAAGACATGTGTTTTGCAGAGGATCCCTTTTTACAAATGCATGCATCCACTGTTTATTATTCATCAGCCGTCCAAGAGGAACGTACGTCTCGCGAATTTGTTGCTGCCGTTCACCCAGATTCGCCTTCTACAAAAAAATAAATAAATAAGATAAAAAAAAAAAAATAATAACCTGATGTAGAGGTTAAGATTCTTTACTTACATTTATTTTAATCTGTTCGCCTGTGAACTGAAATTTTGATAATGGGTTTTTCTTCTTTGTTGTTTAATTAAAAAGAGAATTAAAATAACTTTTCGTAATATGACATGGTTTTTATTTTATGTTCCTAAAATATATTTTTTTAAATTTATGTCATACGAAAAAAAAATCAAAATGTAAAAACTAGCGTTTATTATATATTATTAAAGAAATTATAATTATATGAAATTTATGTATTTATAATATTATACGAATTTTTATGAATTTTTATGAATTTTTAATGATTAAATGAAATATGTTATATAAATATTATTATTATTAATGTTATATTATTAAATATTATTATAGATTTTATTTTATTAGAATTTCGATGTTTTATTAATTTATATTTTATTTTGTTTATTTATATATTATTTCAATTTTTATGAATTTTTAACGTTTAAAAGATATATATTAGATTAATATTGCTATTACTAATGATATAATAAAGTTCCACTTTCAAAATGCTGTAAACAAGAAGCACTTGAGTTCAAATTTGAACTGAAGATACTTGAAGAAGGGAGAAACGGTATGGCATCAGAAAGAAGTTCCACAGATATTTCCCATCCAATTTGATGGACCTTGCCGTGGTGGATGGGCTTTCCACTAACAGTGTCACAACTGTTGAATGACTTGGAAGTCCTTTTTTCCATCAAAAAACCAAAACAATCAAGCACATTAAACACTACAGTTAGTTTAAAGTGCAAATCATGTCAAATACGTTGTAATTTCGATTCAAAATATCACTAAATTGTTCATTCTATGCATGTAAGCTTGTTTTATCCTAATTCCTTTTATTTTCTTAAAATTTTTGTTTTAAATTTAACCTTTTATCTTTTTTTCGGGGGGCATCGTCAACGGACTCCTAATTGTACCGATAGCTTTAGCCTTTTCGATCTCTTGCTTTAATTGTTCTCAAGCAAGAGATGTTTTTCCTAAATTTTAATTGTTTTATTTTTTATTTATTAATATTCTCTAATTTAAGCAAATTCATGTTGTGCAAATATTTTAACTCAATTAAGATGTGGAGGTATTGGGGTTCTTAAAACCACCTTGGAACTCCGTAACCGGTACGCCCGTTGCCCGTTGCCCTGACAACCAAATTCACTTTATTTATTCAGCTTATAGCGCCATCTATTAATACACTTTGGAACTGTTTTTGATGCCGTACCACGTATCCCATCTTCAAGTATGTTCAGTTCAAAGTGGAATTCAATGTGACGAGTGGTTCTTTTTTTATAGCATTTTGAAAGTAGGACTTTAATTATAATCACCCTGTATATAAAACATGTTATACTAACTAACATAAAAATTTCATAGCCCTATATTACACCATATCTGAGAAAAAGGTACATAAAGTTGGAAAATTTACCATGGTGGAAATAAGGCTTGCCCTGTCCCTTTAAAAATCTAATGGTGTAGCGATCAATAGACTGACATTTATAAAAATCATTGTTTTTTATTTACAAGAGTATTATTACTATTTTTATTATTTTCATCATGGCAACGTCAATAAATTTTTTAACTTTTGTACAAAATATTTTACGAATATTTATAAAAATCACTTTTGCAGTTAATTAGTGTTATGCGCAACTGTCAAATCTATTCAATACGAATAAAAAAAAATGACACTTTTAAAAAAAAGATGTCAGATCCTTTTTTTAATGAGTACTTCAGTCCATTTGTCTAAATAACTATGTCAGATCCAAACGAACTAAAGCAGATTTTTTAAAATCATTTATTGAATATTAAATAAAATATGTACTTATCGAATATTCACAAAAAAATATCGATTTTGACATCGCATCCACTTGAAACGAAAACTATATTTTCCTATACAATCGATGAAGCTTTGATATTTGAATTTTTATCGTAATTGATTCTCTTAAATTACAGGTTTCATGTTTGAGAAATCGATTTTATAAAGATTATGATGCAGCTGCGATATTTTTAAATTGATTTTCAATCTCTAAGATATATTTATAATGGATATCGTTACGAATAGCGGTTTTTGAATCATCAATTTCGTATTGGTGTTTGTAGATGATGAATCATCGTGATTTTTTTCATCTGAATTTAACTGTGAGTAATAATTAATTGAATATTTTTGAGTGATACAGAATTTTATATTCTTTTACATATTAGTTCATACTTTTGTATGTTGTATACACGAGTATACTGGCTGAGAAGATTTATTGGATATAACATTTTCCAATTAGTGCTATGCTTTCAATTTGGCTATGAATTTATAATAAAATGAACAAATTATCACAAATTATCTGACTATATCAATTAGAAAAATTTGTATAAAGTGTTATTATATCTTTCTACACAATATTTTTGGTGTAAAATTTGGAAAACATTTAAATGACATTCTAATTAATAACTACTTAAAAATCGATAGCCAATTTAAACAATGTAAATTTAAATTAATTATGCTTTTGTTTTACAATGATGGTCACATTCTAAGATCATTTGCTACTGTATCGTCACGGCGTATACTAGGTCAATAACTGTTTCAAGAAGAGGGACACTTACAGGTTCACAGAAACACTTTAATTTTTATTTACAAGCATTATATATATATGCATACAGGCCTGTATTTATTAAAATTTATTGTTTACAAAAAAATGAAAAATAAAGAATTAAAGTGCAGTTCACTCCAAGGACGAAGATTTTCAGAGTTCTCAAGTCTACAACGATGCTCTTTCTGCGGCAGATCTTAATTATCATACAGAACTCAGAACTTCGAAACGATATAGTTTTGGTTTGTTTATAACTCTGCCCTCTCCTTTCCCTTTCTCTTTCTCTTCAGCCAGCCAGAAGTTTTCGTGGTTTCGTAACGGTTATTTTTTAACTCCTTTTAATTGCCACAGTTTTTATTTTTAAATACTTTTGTGAACCATTATTTTAAATTTTGTATTTACTAACCTTTTTACTCCTGTAAATTCTCTCTGAGCATGGGCTCGTTTAATATTCTTTCCTTAGCTCATCTTTTGGATTTTAAAATTATGTTTTAATAATAATTATTGATATGGAGGTACGGGAAATTCCCTGGTACTCCAATTAAACACCTACCGTTACTTTACGTAATTATCATACAGCGTGATACACGAAACCACAAGAGGGCTCACTTTATCATCAGGCGGAAACGCCGGTCTGTTCAATCGCTTTCAGAAAGGAGAAAAACAACACTTCTTGTCGATTCAACGCAGAACTGTCTGTCTTCTCTTCCAAAACCTCCCTTTAAGAAAATTCGTCAAGGAAGGGGAGGATCTCTATCTTCTCAATGGAGTAGACACTTTCTCAGCTTATGGTCTGTTACCAATCATGATGTAGCAACTCATGGTGTAGTTCATCTGTAATTGTTTCTACCTGTGAAGGTCGCACAGACAATCGCTAATTTCATGAGATCTCATTATCCAAAATACGTATGAAGGATTACCTTATTATAATTATTACTTTTATTATTGAATATCTGTTATCAGGTTTGAGTGAACAGGTTGTTTTCATTATTACAAAACACTAATTGCAAGTAATATAACTATCCACAACACTACTTATCTGCTCTCAAATTTGAGTGAAAGGTTTTTATAGAATACTATACATTATTCTCTCCTGAGAATGAAAAGTTTTAGTCACTAGAATGACGATACATACTGGTTGCTAAATGAAACTCTTAAAAACGCTAATGAAGTTATCAATAAAATCATCAATTGGTAATATTTTATTTTTCTGTCTGTTATGTGATATAATAGGCATAAAACTATAATAAAAAAACTCTCACAACACATCAAATCAATTTAAACTATATAAATTAAAATTAATTATGCTTTTGTTTTACAATGATGGTCACTATGTCCTAAGATCATTTGTCGTTAGAATAATTATATATATGTGGGATTTATTTGTCTGGTAATCACCAGATAGCGACACCCTACGGCCGCTTGTCTTTGACAGAGCTGTTTACAACGTGGGGGGTGTATTGAACTTTGAACTCTGACCCCACGAGAGGGGAGCGGGTCCTCGTGGATGAGAGAAGAAAACCCCGCAGAGGGACAAGGAAGAGACGCTGGCAGGAACTCTGGCGGGAGGCTGCGTGAAGCAGCGAGAGAATGGACGGTGCTGTCCTTTAATTAATTGTTAATGTAAATATCATTGTAAAATATCGTAGCAATAAATAGCTTCATTTAAAATAACGTCCCGTTAATGCGTTTTGCATGTCAAATACCCTAAACACCCACTGCAAAAGTACAGCCACTGGTAGAGAAGTCTAACAAAACTGTATGTTCAGCCGGGATGCATCAGTTGAAATCGGTGTAACCCTACAGAAATTGGGGTTTCGGCCAGGATGCATCTTTTGCAAGCGGCTAAATCTACATATATTAGATGCTAAGGAAAACTTTCCACATTGCAGTCTTACTTATAATCACTGATTCATAATTGGAGAAGAATTGTCGTTGATTCAATTAGGTTGTATTGATTTGTGTCACCCCAATTTTGCATGAATATCTGCATAAGTTCATTCTGGAGTGTTTGTTATCGTTCTGCTTCTCAAATGGTATGTCATTTTCTCAAACTTTCGATTCGGTCTCACATTGCGAGACATGACCATTATTGAATTAGGATTGCCATTGTCTCAAACCAAGCTGCACGTCATGTTGTCATTATAATTTGGTACGAACATCTACTGTAGTGACATCTGGGCTGTTTGCTTTCTCTTATCTTCCAACTCAACTTTCGGTCAACAAATTTATACAAAAATTTTCGAATTTATTTCGCATGTCAAATTTCTAACCGAGCTATTCCATTTATTACTTAACCCTTAATCAGGAAATTAATCAAAATTCAGCAATTATTGTCATATGTGCTGAATAATCAGCATTTATACTGACTCATGGCGATCAAGTATACGTTTTACTAATAATGGTAAATGCTTATAAAACATTTATAAATGTATACGTTGTAACGTCTCGGCTTATACTAGACGTACTATATAACGGCTTTAAGAAAAGGGAAACTTTTAGATTCATAGGAACACTTTAATTTTTATTTGCAAGTATTATATATATATATATATATATATATATATATATATATATATATATATATATATATACAGAACATTGGGTTATTATACTATTTACAAAGAAACGAAAATTAAAGACATAAATTTGATTCACAAGTGCAGTTCATTTCAAGGTCGGTGATTTTTAGAGTTCTCCGGTCTACGGCGAATCTAATGCAGACCTTAATTACCCCGCGACGTGATACACGAAATCACAAGGGGCTCACTCGGTTAACAGATGAAATCTCCTGTCTGTTATGTCATTTCACAGAAAAAGAGAAAATCAACATTTATTGTCCGTAATAGTATTTTCGTAAGTTTTTTTGTCTTGTTATTTTGGTAAAGAATTCCTAAAAAAAAACTGAATGGTTGTCATAATTCTTTTTATTCTCATTGTTCACAGCCGTAGTTAAGAATTCGCATTTTATATTCGCTTTTGTTTACGTATTATTTCATATTTTTTCGTTAATTTTTTTTCTAATGGGATTTAATGTATCGATTTATTTCTTATGCCTGAGTTACCATTTTTTTTCACATTTGAGATTTTATCCATTCAAATATGCTATAAGTTTCATATGGGAAAAATGCATTCTAAACTTTTCAAAAACAATAACATGCAATATCAGACCAAATACGTGATAATATTAGTATTATTTTTCTGTAAAATTATTTAATTATTTTCTTTGCAAAATGGATGAAATCAAATTTGCTGTTGCCATTTTGATTCCTGAATATTAATTAAAATTGGATGTAATTTATTTATCGTTTTCATTTAAAAAGATTCCATTAAGAGAATACAAACATGTTTTACGTTTGTTACGTTTTATTTATTTAATTTAAATAATGTTAATTTTTAATAATTTTATTTTTATTTATTTATTTAATTATTAATTTGTCTTTAATTTATTTTTATATTACAAATTCATAATTATAATTTTTTCATTTTTTTTTTTATATTACAAATTTATAATTGTGATTTTTAAAAAATGCTTTTATTTAGCTGAAAAAAAAATCAGAGAACTGTATTAACTTTTTCCAATATGTTTTAAAACCTATACCAAGAATTATTGAAAAATTTGATTTTGTGTGCTTTGCAGGTGCTGCTGTTCTTGTGCGCAAAACACGTGACTCCAACCAGCGGTCACCGACCAATGGGGAAGGAGAGGAGGAACTTCCTCCAGTGGATTCTCTCGAAGCCTGCGATAGGGCAGCAGAAAGGTCAGTCCAACGTCTTTTGATTGGTCTATTTTATAATATAATGCATTGACCATCCTATGAAACGAAAATTGTCTTTCCCTCATTCAAATTAAAATAACCGTACGAAAGAAATTCTGGATAGTAGTATCCTTCAAATGACATATGTCAAAATTTCATGGCATTCTGATAATTAGTTTGTAGGTTAAAGTGGTTTTAGTGACCCTAGTTTTGTAATTTTCAAAACAATGGATAAAAAATAATGCATAATGTTTTTGAAGCATATTTTTTTTTATGTGGAAAAATACTGTTGAAGCCAAACAGTCGCTTGATAAGTCTTATGGAGACTCTGCACCAGGGAAATCAACTATTACTCACTGATATGCTGAATTTAGACGCGATCGTACAAAGCTGATGATGCTGAAAGCTCTGGTCGCCCACAATTGGCAGTTGTTCCAGAAAACATTAAAAAAATCTGCAAAATGGTTTTGAAAGACAGTAAAGTGAAGTGGCCTGAGATAGCTGACTTTTCAAAGATATCAGAAGGCAGTTTATGTACAATTTTACACGAAAATTTGAGAATGATTAAGTTGCTTTTGAAGTGGGTGTCGTGTTTGCTCACACAAAACCGAAAACAACAACGCATCGTTGTTTCAGAGCGCTATTTGGAGCTGTTCAAGCGAGATAAAAAAGTTTTCTTGCGTCTGTATGTGACGATGGATGAAAGATGAATCCACTACTATACACTTGAATGAAAATGATCGTCAGCAAAGTAGACAACAGCCGGTGAAATTCATCCAAAGTGCCAAAAAATCAAAAGTCAGCTGGCGAGGTTATAGCATCCGTATTTTCGGACGCGCATGGTATTTTGTTCACCAACTATCTTGAGAAAGATAAAACTATCAATAGCGAATATTACATGGTATTATTAAATAGATGAGTACAGAAATCAAGAAAAAATGGCCTCACATGCAAAAGCAAAAAGTGCTGTTTCAGCAAGACAATGCCCCGTGTCACAAGTCGAAGAAAACGATTGTTAAATTGATTGAATTAGGCTTCGAATTCCTTCCCCACCCACCGCACCCTCCAAATCTGGCCCTCAGCGACTACTGGATTTTTACAGACATGAAAAAGATGGTTCAGAGAAAGAAATTTGGCTCAAATATACAAATAATTGTCGAAACTGAGGCCTGTTTTTAGAGCGAAGACAAAATTGTTCTACAAAAAAAGGCATCGAAAAGTTAGAGGAGCATTGGAATGAATGTAAAAAATCACTCTTAAAGGACAGTATGTTGACGAATAAAGTCGAATTTCTAAAAAATATTGTTTTTCTTAGTCAGCGGGAAACTTATTGGTTGAGGTGTTATGTGTTCAGCGTACCAGGGACTCTCTGGATTACTCTCCATCTAATACATTCTACTATTGCGAAGATAAATATCCTCGGGTCAAAATTTCTGTCTATGTAAGGAAGAAGCAAACATCTCTAATACCTACATATTCGCTCCATATTATGGTGGAAAAATGTGGGTTTAGTGTAGTAGAAACACTAGGTAGCAATTAGGCAAATAACCATATCTACCAATGTACCGGCAAATGCATTCAGATCAAAGCGCAAAGCATTGGAAAGAAACAATTGACTTTTTATATGTCATCTTTGGGTGCATTCTCTCCAGCTTATGTTCGCAAAATATGAATTTAGAGCAGCATACCGTTAATTATACACCCTGGATAACACTGAATCTCTTAAAAATCTGACTTCATAGAAACATGCGCAACTTTGATCAAACTTTCCAATATTGTAAAATAATATCTCAATAAATAATTACATTACCTTGTTATGCTAAATATTTTTATGCTTTATACAGTGTAAATTAATATTAATTTTATTACTTATGAATTATAAATTGCATGCCAGATATATATTATGTACAACAAATATTTTAAAAGTTCCAATAAAAATATTAATCTCAAACATTATGTCAAATATAAAAATATATTAAAAGTTTTCAAAAATATTTTAAATAAAAATTATATAACACAAATTAATACCACATTTGAAATTAAAATCAATTATTGAAAAATATGTTATATAATTTCAAGGACAAATTTTTAATGAGCGTATCTCACATTTTTCGTCGAAATTAAAACAAACTGCTTTTAAAAATTCGAAACCTAGACACGACAAAAAAATTATTCGAGAGATGCATATTTAATATCCAATTAAAAAGTGCCTTTGATGTTAAAAAATATCATTTAATGCTTTGATGCCTTATGAAAATAAATCATTTTTATAAGGTAAAAAACTTGCACAAGTTTCAAATAGGATAGAATGAAATATAATGAGGCTTTCAAACTGGACTTCTTTTAATTGCAAATGGTTAATTATTTTCACTTTATTATTATTATTATTATTATTACTTAAAATGCAGGATTTCAAAAAATGTACTATTATTTTTAATAACTAATTAAAAAGGAATATTATATCATATATTTAATATTTTTTATATTTTTAGGAATAGTAAAGCCAAATAAGAGATTTATAAATTATATTTCAGACACTTTTTAAATTAAGTATTTTTTGAGTAAATTAAAAATTGTAAAGGATTTTTTTCTTAATATATGAAATACTAAGTAAATATTATATTAAACCATGCATTGAATTAATGTCTCATGAAAGATAAATTTATTTTTTTGCAGACCTAATTACTGAAAACCAATTTAAAAAATAGTTTTACTAATATTTAGTATTTTTAACTGAAATTACTTTACAAATTAGTTATTTTGTTAAAGGTTTATTGGATACTTTTTAAAAATATACAGATTGCATTTTTCCGTATTTTAGGGGAAAACTTTTATTTTATTGCTTAATTTTTTTAGGATGTACTATTAATTTCGGATAGCATAATATATCAGTTTCCAATAAAAAAAATTATGTATATTAAAAACTACATTATTTTTCTAAAAACATTATTGCAGTACATTATCATAAAAGTTTTATACTGTTTGCTAAATTCTCAAAACTTTTTATTAAAAAGCATATGTTATTTTCCGAGAATTCTTAGAATTTCTATTAGTTATGTTACAAAGAATTCTCGTGTTATACACGGATTACAGTATTGGAATTTAATGAATAAATAAGATCGGAGCTGTGATTACTGCTTTTGATTCCCAACAGAAGGGAACATGGTTTTAAACTTAATAAGTGATGTCAAACAGAAAGTTGTAATCACTGTAGATGTAGTCTTGACTGATGAGGATTACAGAAAAGGAGGTAACGAATGACTACAGAAAATTGTAGTCATCATCAGACACGAAAGATATATCTTTATGCTAGAACGATTTAGTGAGGCCTGGCGGCCGAGTGACTAGTGATCTGTGCTACAGGGTTGGAGTCCCGACGATGCCATGGATGCTTGCAGTGGTTCGGTTAAAGTGGTGAATAATTTATGGTTTGCAAATTGCGAATTCAAACAAAAACAACAGAAGACAGGAAAAAATTTTATTTATATTATAAATACTAACTTTTTAAAATCTTCAATGTCAGAGCATATCTACTGTTAATTTACCAAGAAATCATTTATACTAATTTATCTGAAGAAACTTTGAAATGGATATAAAAATATGGTAAAGTTAGTGAATTATTTAATTAAAAATACAAATTCAATCAAGTTTAATTTAATAGAACTTTTGTTAACTTAATTATAATTTCCTTGAAGTTAACTTTTTGTTCTCACATGTCTAATTAATAGAGCTCTGGCACAAGCTGCCCCAGGTTTTGGGTTCGAGTCCCGGTGGGTGCCATGGATGTTTGTAGTGGTTCAGAATCCACTTTAAACCGTAGGTCCCGGTCTAATATGCTGTAGACAGTTGGGCGTAGAGTTGGCATCCTTACATAGTAAAATGAAAACATCTCCTGTCTTGAAATCTATCATTAGGCAGACTGCCTTTAGCCACCACGGGGCTGTTGCCATTGAAAAAGAGAAGGAAAAGAATTATTTAGCAATGCTACTATTGATCCTAAGAAGGGGAAAGTAAGGTCCGAAAAAACCCAAAGATGTTATTCGTTCATACGTTTTACCAAAATTATGATGACCTTTGCGCAATTTAGCAAGTTCACTTGGGTATAGACTGTTCTCTCATATATCTACCATTGCTGAGATCATCCCCAAGTGCTAGTTTTTTCTGTTTTCCGAAAATTAATCATGTAATTGTAAATGAATGGCCCTGATGGCCGAGTGACTGGCGCTTAGTGCCACAGTCCAGCATTGCCGCGAATGTTTGTAGTGGTTCGGAATCCACTTTAAATCTTATGTTTCCGGTCTCATATTATCGTAGGGCGTTGGGCATACGGCTGACAATCCAGCAAAAAGAAAGCATCTATCTCGAAATCTGCCAGTATGCAAACGGCTTTGGCCCACCAGGGAGCTGTTGCGCAACTGAAGAATAATGGTAAATGAATAGTGCTAATGAATAGCTGCGCTGTAGTGTATATAAAAGTTTAAAAAAATTCATTCTTTATTGTAATTAGGGTAAAAGCATAAAAAAGATAATATGGTCCTAACATTCTGATACACAGATTGACACTGGCTGCTATATATAAAAGGCAAAAGTAATTTTTGACGAAATATATATTTGCATATATTTAATATGCTTTAATCTAATAATTAATACTTAATTTCATTTAAAACTTTTTCTGATCTGTAGTTTGTTTTTTACTTGAATTAACTCAAATATATACTTTCTTGGAGCTAATTTTCATTAAAAATTAATCTCCTACTTTACAAAATGCTTATTTTATTGCACTTGTGATAAATATTTGCTTAAATAATTATAAAAAAACAAGCAAAATAAACAAACTTTCCTCTTGATCTTGCTAAAAAGTCGTATACTAAATTAAAAAAATCAATAGATTAATTTGATAAATAAATTCGAGTTTCACTTACGAAATTCGAAGCAATAGGATAGTTATTCAGAGACATTTTATCCTTAAATTTTACTTTTGCTTTTCTGCATCCATTTTATGTTTCCACTTCTAGTACATTTTCAGAAAAATAAATAGCAGAACTTTAAAAGGAAGGTGGATTTAACAACTTTTTAAAGTTAATAGCTCCGGAAAATAGGATAGAAAGTTTCGTCGTTTCTCTTAACAATTTAGCGTTCTGGAAATGGATGCATGCAATTTTAATTAACAAAAAAATATATATATTTTTTGATGTACAAACTCTCTCCATAGAGTTTCAATTGAATATTTTAAAATTATAAGACTTTTAAATTAAAGTACTTAATTTCATAAAAAAATTTATGTTTTTAAATTTCATTTCAAATTTTTCCGATTTTTTTTTCCTTAAAATCACAATTTTTTTTTAATTATTGTTATTATTATGAGATCACAATTAAAATCTGTCTGTAGAATAAAAATATTAATTTAAAAAAATAACGCATGGTGTACATACATATTTCTTTTAAAGTGTTTTTACATTTATTTGATTTTTCTTATACGGTACATTATAACGTCTCGGCCTATACAAGACCTATACCGACTTCAAGAAGTGGGCCATTTTCAGGTTCCTGGGAACATTTTTATTTTTATTTAGAAGCTTTATATATGCATACAGAACTATAATAACAAAAAAAATAAGAAAATTAAAGATATAAATTAGATACACCAGTGCAGTTCAATCCAAAGTCGGAGATTTCTGAATTCCCCAGTCTACGATAAATTTATTGCGTCTGATTTGCGGCAGACCTTAATTGTCATAAGCGTGATAAACGAAACCACAAGAGACTCACTTTGAAAACAGGCGGACCGGCAACATTCGGCCTGTTAAGTCACTACAGTGAAAAAAGAAATTACTAATTGTCGATTCGTCGCTGAACTTCTTTTCTTCTCCCAAAAAACCTCCTTTTAAGAAAATCCATCAAAAGATGGTGGGGTCAGCTTTCCTCACTTCTCATTGGAGTCGACACTTTTTCAGCATGTAGTCTATCACTATTTACGATGCAACAACTCATGGTGTAGTCCATATTCAATCTGTAATTGTTTCATGAGGTCTCATTATCCATGATACTGATCATCTGCCAGCAAATTTGAGTGATAGGTTGTTCTTATTAGTACAAAACATTAATTGCATGTAATATAACTATCCACGACACTGCTTATCTGCTGTTAAAGTTCAGTGATAGGTTGTTATTTTGTACTTGTGAAAGAATATACATTCCTCTCTTCTGGGAACGAAATGCTACAACTCTTCCCATGAGAAAAATTCTACAACTTAGAATGGATAGCGTTTCGTAACATTATACAATACTGCTTACAGTTAGAGGAATAATGGTTTTTATTCAAAAATTTATTTTTGAATTTGTATTTTAAAGATTTAAAATGCAAAGAAATTCTGTAAAGTATTCAATTTGTTTATTGAATTACGAGAAATAAGCAATATATATTTTTTTATTCTTGAATGCATATATATATTCTTCCTAAATAATGACTGAAAAGTATTGCTGATTATTTTTAATCCTCCTCTTTTGTCATATAGTAAAAATTACCTTTTTAGGTCTTATTAATTAACATTTGTATGTAGAACAAACTAAATAAACTAAAATAAATGTTTATAAAACTTCTGTGTATTTCTAAGGGAAAACGGACTTTAAAATATGTTATTTATTTTGAAAACTTTTACGTTGTTTTAATGTAAGTGCACGAGAAAATTTATAAAATAAATAATTTGAAATACAAATACAAAAACGTAACTTTAACAAATGCGGTAAAGAAATGGATTTGAAAGTATTTTTCTTTTCATTCACTACAGCATAATTTGTAAAAATTCTAACTTAAAAATGTAAAGAGTTTTCTTTTTTTTTTGTAAATCAAACTTGCAAATTCTACTTTTTTTAAGAAGTGTTTTTTTCTTCCAATTTAAATAACTTGACTGTCAAAAACGTAAACGTAGTACTTAAAATGCTTGCAATTCCAAAATAAAATTCATCCTTTATTAAAAGCCAAGAAAATGCGAGATAAAATGTTTTCTTTAAAATATAAATTCAATGAAAGTAAAAATAAGTATAAAGAAAAATAAAATAAAATAAATTTGATTTAAAAAAAAATTTCTTTAAATTAGAAATTAATTTTTTTTTTCTTAGATGAAGAGAAAATGTTTTAAAACTATATTTTTTTTACTTTTTAATTTATTTCGAAAATTGTGGAATATTGACAAATCAGTTAAAATGTAACCAAGGCTTGTCAAATTGCTTGTTACTTCAGAGAAAGGGGTTACAAATTCGTTCCCCATTTTAATTTAACAAATTTCACTAAAAATAACAGACTAACATGCAATATGACTGCATTTTGCTGTAGATGTAACAATGGTTTCGTTTCATTAATATTGTTATGACCACGGGGCATACATGTCTCCACACAAAATCATGATCATGTCCATAAGCCAAAATACTTTAAAATGTCAGTAACGATCCACCATGTCTTCCCGCAACAAAAGAGCTTGATTGGTTGATAGATCTTCCTTTCAAATATGGGTTAACCCTTACGTTAGACTTTGGACTTCGCATGTTCCTTACTAGAAAGGGTTAACCCTTACATTAGACTTTGGACTTCGCATGTTCCTTACTAGAAAGGGTTAACCCTTACATTAGACTTTGGACTTCGCATGTTCCTTACTAGAAAGGGTTAACCCTTACGCTAGACTTTGGACTTCGCATGTTCCTTACTAGAACGGGTTAACCCTTACATTAGACTTTGGACTTCGCATGTTCCTTACTAGAACGGGTTAACCCTTACATTAGACTTTGGACTTCACATGTTCCTTACTAGAACGGGTTAACCCTTACATTAGACTTTGGACTTCGCATGTTCGTTACTAGAAAGGGTTAACCCTTACGCTAGACTTTGGACTTCGCACGTTCCTTACTAGAAAGGGTTAACCCTTACATTAGACTTTGGACTTCGCATGTTCCTTACTAGAAAGGGTTAACCCTTACGTTAGACTTTGGACTTCGCATGTTCCTTACTAGAACTGGTTAAACCCTTACATGAGATTGTGGCCTGATGGCCAATTGGTTAGCTCTCTGGCCTTTGGTACTACAGGCTTCAGATTAGAATCCTGGCTGTAGCATAGATGTTTGTTAATGGTTCGGAATCCACGTTGAACTGTAGGTTCCGGTCTCATTAGCCCAAAGTGTGCAAAAAATAACCGTAGAGTGACAACCCACATCTTATATTAGACTTTGCACGTTGTTGTTTTTTCCACCCCTTAGACTTTGGAACTGATACTGGGAGAGGGTGAAAGAAAAACAGGAGTGTGCAGAGTCGAGAGAAGAGTTCCAGGCAGTACGGAGGGTACAAAGACATGTTTGTCGTAAACAACATGCTTAAACGAACCTTAAACGTGCAGAGCTTTGTTAGTAGATTTTAATAAATATAACAGCAGAAGTTAAACCATGAATAAGGACCACTCGCATATCCACCCCTAACTTTTAATATAAATAATTTTACATAACATTTCAATTTATATATGGGTATTATACTTTTTTTTGTTGCTGTTTTCAATGCAGCGTTTTTAAGGCTCCATCGTTAAAAACGCCATAAAAATATAAAACGCACGTTCCTTTCAAGGACGGATTGACCCTTTGGACATTGGGTTTTGCACGAATTTTTTTCGGGCGTTAGACTTTGGAACCCATAATGGGAGAGGGAGAAAGAAAAAGGGGAATGTACAAGGAATCGAGTGAGAGTTCCTGGCAGTACGGAGAATACAAAAACCCTAGCGGACTGGCTTTTAACATGATTAAATATTTGATATATAATTGCGTGTTATGTGTTGCAGTTGGGCAGTGCTGTCTGTAATTTTAATAAATAGGGCAGCTAAATATCGCTTAATTATTTTGAGAAATAATTTAGTTTGTATCCACGAACAACACTGAATCCAAACCACATGCATCTCCGGGCCCTAACTTTTACTATGCCTTTTCTGCAAATCCTAATCTACAATGCATTTTTTATTTACAAACTATACTTAAATGACTGATACTTTATTATACAGAAATTTACCATGCACTTAAGATATTTTATTTTACAAAGTCACTATTGTAAAAATGAATGTTCCAGGAAAATCATTTGTTTATAGCGTTGAAAATTTAAGTCCTCATAAATGTTTCTGCTTATAATGTTATTTGTCTTGTTTACGATGTAATGTTTCATTTTGTGTCGCGTAAATAATAGTATCACTATGTGTTTCAATAAGAAATATCATTCACAGCAACATGTTAAAATAACGAGCACATGTATCTCGTGATATGCCATTAAATTTACAAATTTCATATTTATGCTGATTATAGTTTATTTAAATAAAGGGTACACAAATTATAAAAATACGCCAAATTAAAAAAAAGGCCAGATTATAAAAAGTTGAAAGTGAAACCAATTATTATATTATTTATTATTTATTTGCTTATTATATTATTTCTGTTGTTTGTGATGTAATGTCTCGTTTCATAGCGTGTAAATAGTAGTATCAATATATGTTACAGTATAAAGATGAAATATCTTTCATAACAAAGTGTTAAAATAACGGACATCTCGTGATATTCCATGAAATTTACGAATTTCATATTTATGTTGATTATGGTTTACGCAAATAAAGGGTAACCAAATTATAAAAAACGCCACATTATTAAAATACGACGAATTAAAAAAATGCGCCAAATTAAAAAAACTCAAAATTATAAAAATATGCCAAATTAAAAATTACGCCAAATTAAAAACACGCCAAATTATAAAATACGCCAACTTATAAATATATGCCAAATTAAAAAATACGCCAAATTAAAAAAATACGCCAAATTATAAAAATACACCTAATAAAAAATACGCCAAATTATAAAAATACACCTAATAAAAAAATACTCCAAATTATAAAAATACACTAATTATAAAAAGTTGTAGAGGGAAACCAAAAGTAAACTTTTTTTTTTTTACTTACAAAGAAAAATGGGTTTAGAAAAGTCGCGTAAAAGTGATAGAGCGCGCTATTTAGATCTGTCGATAACGTCGTTAAGTGGCTTAAGGCATTATTCAAGTCTACGGTAATAGTTCCATGTAATGTATGGGATTCTTATCGGAAATGAACGAGCTGATCAAAGATTGAACAGTGAATGTTTCCTATCCAGGCAGGAATGTTTGTCAAATCGGTAAACGTTCGTTCGATTGTCGTTCGAAAGTGAATTAACGATTGGTCTAGACAAGAGCTTTCGAAAGTCCTCGATTGGAGAAAGTTGTCTTGACTGAAAGTAAGGTAACTGCAAAAACTAAGTTGAAGATAAGATAAAAGTTTTTACAAGCTGTTGACAGGACATAGGGGTAAGGCTTATATATGAGAGATGCTTATAAAAGATATATAAGATAAGTTAAGGCTTAGAGAGACTTAAAATGAAAGATAAAAGATTGTGTTAAATTCATTTATTAAAAAACATGCATTTAAAGTAGACGATAATCCTCTACATATATATTTTCGTCTCATGTTTCTGGTAAAGCCGTGTCTACACTTGAATGCCTGAGCTTTGAGCGCCACACACCAGGTTTTTTCCTTTTTTTCAGTTAGAACGAAACACTTGAAAGTTTTCAAAGAAAAATAATTTCCACTAGGCCTAAAGTTTATTTTGGTCATGCATCGAAGGATTTACGACCACTAAAAGATGACTGGAGGCTCACCCGTGAGGACAGATAACGGAGCTAGCTTTTAGAGTTCAAATTTCAACGCCTCGGGTATGCGAATACTGGGGGGGGGATTTTCAAATGTGTACGCTGCTTGATAGGTTGCACTACAGAACAAGTGAGCTGAAAAGTTCATAGGCTGTCACATAGATGGCGCTACTAGTATTAAATCCATGTGATTTTTAGTTAGCCCAAACCTTCAAAAGATACGTGTATAAATTTGACAGCTGTTGCACTATTAGTATGTGAGTTATAGCATTTTTAGTGAAGCAACTTTTGTTAGTTTGAAAAAATTGATAAAAAGGAAAATTCGTGTGTTAATAAAGCATTGCTTTTTGGCGAAAAAAAAATATTGAAGCCAAGGCTTGGCTTGATAAACATTATTAGGGATAATCATCACTAGGAAAATCAACCGTCGAGAAGTGGTTTGCTAAATTTAAACGAGGCGAAATGAACACCGAGGACGATGCACGCAGTGGACGCCCCAAAGAGGCTGTTACCGACGAAAACATCAAAAAAGTCCACAAAATAATTTCTGATAACCGTAAAGTGATGTTGATTTAGATAGCTTAGACCCCAAAGATATCAATGGAACATGTTGGACATACCGTGAATGAAAATTTTATATACGAAAGCTCCATTGAAAGTAGGTGCCGCGCGAGCTCACAATCGACCAAAAACAACAACCAATTGATGATTCTAAGCAGTGTTTGGAGCTGTTCAATCTTAAAAAACCCGAATTTTCGCATCGATGTGTGACAATGGATGAAACATGGCTCCATCATTTCACACCGGAGTCCAATCGGCCGAGTGGACTGCACGTGATGAACACTAAAAATGCTATAACTTCACTAAAAATGCTATAACTCACTAAAAATGCTATAACTCACATACTAATAGGGCAACAGCTGTCACATTTATACACGTGTCTTTTGAAGGTCAGGGCTAACTAAAAATTATATGGATTTAATACTAGTACATCTATGTGTCAGCCTATGAACTTTTCGACCCGCCCTTTCATCAATCGAATTTAATTTCCCACTATTGAAAAAGGAAACAACGTATTCTTTTCAATAAAAATATCTAATATCCTAACCGGTTATGAAAAATATCTTAAGCTTTTCAAGTTTCTATCTTTTCAATACTTTGCAGTTTCTTTATTTCTCAATTTCTCAGTCATAAAAGTTTAGAGAATCCGTCTTTGCAAAAAAAAAAAAAGTGTATCGAATTCAACTGCTAAAGAATGATTCAACCGAGCGTAAATTATTATGTCCACCACAGCGTGAAATCATCATTCTGAATGTGGAAAACCATTTCGATATGAATGCGAAAAATTTCTTTTTTTTTTTTTTTTTCCACGCGAAATCGGATGAAAATATTTCATTGGAAAATGAAAAGTAAGAAATAACAAAACTGCATCTCTTCCCCTTTTACTACAAAAAAAAAATGAATATTATTTTCTTTTTCTATATCCGATGAAGTTTGTGGAATTTTTCTTTCGTTAGTCTTTTCATTGTTTTTTTATAAATTTTAGTGAAAAGTTGTCAACTTATACAAAATTTTTATCACAAATATTTTAATGCATTTTTAAACTCTTCATTTTTGCGATAATTTTAAATTATTATTTTCAAACGTATTTCGATCCTAATTTAAAAATGTAATTATTTTTCCAATGCAGCTGGCAAACAAACATGGACGTCTTGGATGCCTTAAGGCCAGCGCTGCACAGACGTTACTCACTTTGCATTACCCAGGGGGCGCGTGTAACTTGAAGATAAGCCACGGACGCGGAGTAACAATGAGCCCGCAACGTTCTACGATCCTATTAGGACCGGGACCTACGGTTTAAAGTGGATTCCGAACCACTACACACATCCATGGCACCGCCGGGACTCCAACCCGAAACCTGTGGTACCGAGCGCCAGAGCGCTAGCCACTCGGCCATTCAGGCCCCACAAAAAAAATGTAATTATCATTTGCAAATGTGTTGTTTTTGTTGTCGTATCCCTCATGGAAGCAGGGAAGAGATGGACAGCTTGTTTTTGATGGAGCATCCGTAGGTAGAAGTCTGACTTCTACTTCGCGTCATTGATAAAGAAGGGTAGTGCTTTCTGGGAAGGCTTTTAGGGGAAAATATCCGACATTTGCATATCGTATGGGAGAAATAACAGAAAACTCCCACCTTTGGGTCCTCATGGCCGACTGACTAGCACTCTGGCGCTAAATGCCAGAGGTTTCGTATTCGAGTTCCAGTGGTGCCATGGATGTTTGTAATGGTTCGGAATCCACTTTAAGCCGTAGTTCCGTAGAGCGTCACAGAGCCCAATCAGACTTCTCACCCATCTCATTCTCAAACTAGTCAACTCAGCTCTAGGCACAATGATGTGGTGTGGTGTGGTAGTAGTAGTAGTCATATGAGCTCGAGACCTACTGTTTAAAGTATATTTTGAACCACTACAAACATGCAAGGCATCCCCTGGACACAAACCCAAAACTTGTGGTATCGAGTGCCAGATAGAATTACCATTTACAAATAGTAAATATATTTATTCTGCGTAATAAATGATATTAAAATAATGATAATAAATGAATGCAATGAATTTTATGCAAATAAAATACAATAATTTAACGTAATTGTAATCAATTAAAATTTTTACGCATCAATCGAATTTAATTTCCCACTATTGAAAAAGGAAACAACGTATTCTTTTAAATAAAAATATTAAATATCCTAACCGGTTATGAAAAATGTTTTAAGCTTTTACAGTTTCTATCTTTTCAATATTTTGCAGATTCTTTATTTCAAAATTTCTCGTTCATAAAGGTTTAGAGAATCCGTCTTTGCAATAAAAAATGTCTCCAATTCAACTGCTAAAGAACGAGTCAACCGAGCGTAGATTATTATGGGGCGCTAAGATGTCCACCACGCCGTGAAATCATCATTGTGAATGCGAAAAACCATTTCGATAGGAATGCGAAAATTCATCTTTTCTTTTTACCTTGCGAAATCGGATGAAAATATTTCATTGGAAAAATGAAAAGTAAAGAATAACAAAACTGCGTCTCTCCCCCTTTTTACCACCAAAAAAAAGTGAATATTATTTTCTTTCTTATTTCCGATCAAGTTTGTGGAATTTTTCTTTTGTTTTGTAATAAAAATAAACATAGAGAAATGTTGTCAACTTATAGAAATTTTTTCTCAGAAATATTTAAATGCATTTAAACTTTGCGTTTTTGGCGATACATTTTAAATTATTATATTCAAAAGTAGTTCGATCCTAATTTAAAAATATAATTACATTTGCAAATGTGTTGTTGTTGTCGTCGTATCCCTCACGGAAGGAGGGAACCAGTGGGCAGCTTCTGTTTTTGATGGAGCACCCGCAGGTAGAAGTCTGACTTCTGCTTCGCGTCGTTGAAGAATGAGGGTAGTGCTTTCCGGGACGACTTTTAGAAGGAAAGACCCCACATTTACGTATCATATGAGAGAAAAAACAGAAAACTACCACCTTTAGGTCCTGATGGCCGAGTCAATAGCGCTGTGGTTGCCGATGCCACCACAAAGACGCCAGTGCATTGAATCTCTACCCTAATCCTTATCACGTTGCCACTGAGCCACGAGTCAGGTATCATTTACAAATAGCAATTATATTTATGGGGCTGAGGACCGAGTGACTAGCTCTCTGTTGTTCGGTGCCACATGTTTCGAGTTCGAGTCCTGGTGGTACCATCTATGACTCTAGGGGTTCGGAATCCACTTTAAACCGTAGTTCCTGGTCTAATATGACCGTAGAGTATTGAGCGTAGGACTGACAACCATAACCCCTAAAAGAAAATATCTAATGTTTCGAAATCTGCTAGTAGGCAGATGGCCTTGCACCAATGAAGAAGAAGAAATATATTTATTCTACGTAATAAATGCGATTGCAATAATCATAATAATAATAATAATAACATACAATGAAATTTATTCAAATAAAATACAATAATTTAACGTAATTGTAATTAATTAAAATTTTAACGCATCAATCGAATTTAATTTCCCCGTATTGAAAAATGAAAGAACGTATTCTTTTAAATAAAAATATCTAATATCCTAACTGGTTACAAAAAAATGTCTTAAGCTTTTAAAGTTTCTATCTTTTCAATACTTTGCAGTACCTTTATTTCTCCATTTCTCAGTCATAAAAGTACAGAGAATCCGTCTCTGTAAAAAAAGGTCTTCATTTCAACTGCTAAAGGACGATTCAACCGAGCGTAAATTATTATGGGGCGCGACGCTATCCACCAGGGCGTGAAATCATCATTCTGTATGTGAAAGACCATTTCGATATGAATGCGGAAAATTCATCTTTTTTTCCCCCATGCGAAATCGGATGAAAATATTTCATTGGAAAACGAAAAGTAAGAAATAACAAAACTGCATCTCTCCCCCTTTTACCAACAAAAAAAAAATATTATTTTCTTTCTTATTTCCAATGTTTGTGGTATTTTTTTTTTTTTTTTTTTTTTCGTAGTAAAAAATAAATTTAGGAAAAAGTTGTCAACTTTTACAAAATTTTTCTTACAAGAATTTTAATGCATTTTTAAACTTTCGCATTTTGGCGATAATTTTTAAAATTATTATATTCAAACGTATTTTACTCTTCATTTAAAAAAAAGCACCCAAAGGTAGAAGTCTGACTTCACCCCACCCTGTTATACCCCCGGCACTGGGTACCTATTTAAGTCGCTTTTAACGACATGCATGGTCTACAGTGCTATTCTAACCCGGACCCACACAGGGAAAAATTTATGTAATGCAAAAAAGCAATGTTCACATATAGTCAAGAGAACAATGAATAATTAACTAAAGAAAATTAATTATATTAACTCATTCAAAAAATATCTAACCTCAAAACATTATAATAAAACTCAACACAGTAAAAAAGTTTAAATATATCTAGCGAAGTATTCCGATGACAGGGATATAATGAATATTACATGAAGTGTCACATTTTCCCGCGAAGACTTTTTTTTTGATATCTAACACGTTTTCTAACCACGTTAGAAATGAAGACATCTGTATTTAATCAAAAGAAAAAAGTTTAATCATTATTTTTTGTGCAATTCAATATTTATGAATGTTTTTATAAATTTTTCTTTTCAGGCTTCGAGAATTGGCTAACCATTTGAATCATGGAGAAATTCCAATGGATGTTCTGCAACAAACAGTGGGTTATGCTGTGTCTGTGTTAGAAGCCATCTACTTGGATGAAACAAAGTAAGTTGATGACAATTAATGTTTTAAAGGTCTAAAGAAGGCTTTTAAAGGCGTACAATTCGAAGTCTTGCTAATCTGACTGGAATTCCCATGTATTCACGTAATTCGTAATTCATTCGTAATGAGCACATTAAATCTGTAGTCCTTACATTGTATTTGAAGAGATGAGTACAGTGAGCTAACCTCCAGATATCTTCTCGCAATCTGGGTGTGGGCAGTCAATTATCACTGCAATAGTTTGTCTTGAGCATGTACTAATATTAATACATCAAGTGATGCTCCCATTCCCATTTGGAATGTTAAATGGTCAATAAATTCAGAGAGTACATATGCTGACGTATAGAAGGGGTAATGCTTTACATAACAAGTCCATCTTTTTTTAATGTTCTGAATTTTTGCGAATATTTGTATAACTAATTAAAATTATCTTGTTTAAAAAGCTCTTTAAGCTCATTTTATCCTTTATTTAAACATTAAAATTCATTGTTATTAAAATTATTAAAATTGGCGTAACTATATCAGAGTGTGAGGACGAAATAATTAAATACCCTTTGAGAACTTGTCCCTATGTTTATTCAAGTATTATGTATAGATAATAAGTCATTGAAATTCGTAATGAACACATTAAATCTGTATTCCCTATATTGAGTTTGAAGAGAGGAATGAAGTAAATCAACCTTCAGATGTCTTCTCCCAATCTAGATGTTGGCAAGCAATTATCATGGCAATAGTTTACCTTAAGCCTGGACTTACATTAATACATCACGTTATGCTGATCAATGAATTCAGAGAATTATGTGTTAATGTATAGAATGGGAAATGCGTCACATAAATAAATCCATGTTCTTTATTTTTAATGTTCTAAATTTTAGTGAATATTTGTTTAAGTAATTAAAATTAAGCGCTTTATGTTTTAACTGAGATCGTCAATCTCTTTAATATGTTTGGCGGGCTAGACAATATCTATACGCAATTTAAGAATGCAAATAAGCCCTTTTGAAAAGATGCAGCTTCTGTTTACATTAATTAATTAATTCTTTTATTTTTAATTGCGCCATTCTTTTTTACTCCGCGTTTTTTACTTACTTTTTCTTTCTTTTTTACTAACACTGGACATAATTATGCTCACTGCTTTTTGTTTTAGTCATGTATTTTTTCCCATGAACTTTATTGTGCCAGATTTGGAGTCTAGGGCCATAAATCGGCCAAGGTACTCCGTGCGTGGAATGATGATGATGAATGATGATGAGTAATTAAAATTATCTGGTTTAAAAAGCTTTTTAACCTCATTTTATCCGTTATTTAAACATTAAAAATCATTGTTATTAAAATTAGCTTAGCAATAATTATGTACCCTTTGAGAACTTGTCCCTATTTTTATTCAAGTACTGTGTATGGGTAATTAGCAATTGTAATTTGTAATGAGTACATTAAATCTATAGTCCCTATTTTTAGTTTAAAGAGATGAGTACAGTGAACCAACCTCCAAATATCTTCTCGCAATCTGAGTGTTGGCAAGCAATTATCATTGCAATAGTTTGTTTTCAGCAGGGACTAACTTTAATACATAAAAGTGACGCTCACATTCCTAGTCTGTAGTGTTGATAGCTCTCATATTGAGTTTGAAGAGATATGTGTTGATAACTCCTATATTGAGTTTGAAGAGATATGTGGAGTGAAATAACCTCCAAATGTCTTCTATGAATCTGGATGTTGACAAGCAATTATCATTGCAATAGTTTGTCTTCAGCATGGACTAACATTATTACATCAAAGTGAAGCTTATATTCATCTGTAGTGCTGATAGCCTCTACATTGAGTTTGAAGAGATGTGTGCAGTAAGCCAACCTCCAGATGCCTCCTCGCAATTTGGGTGTTGGCAAGCAATTATCATTGCAATAGTTTGTCTTCAGCATGGTCTAATATTTATACATCAAAGGGATCCTCCCACTCTATAGTATTGATAGCCCCTATATTGAGTTTGAAGAGATCTGTGGAGTGATCCAGCCTCCTCTGAGTTTGCCGATCAATTATTATTGCAATAGTTTGTCTTGAGCATGGAGTAACATTAATACATCAAAGTGATGTTCCCACTTCCACTCTATAGTATTGATAGCATTGATAGTTATATTGAGTTTGAAGAAATGTGTGGAGTAAGCGATGATCCCATTCCCACTTAGAATATAAAATGTAAGAAAACCTAGAATATAAAATGGTCGACTCATATTCCCACTTAGAATATAAAATGGTCTAGAAATTCAGAGTTCATGCACTAACTTATATAAGGGGAAATACCTCACATAAACAAATCCATGTTCTGTTTTTGAAGTTCTGAATTTTAGTGAATACTTGAACTGCAATATTAATGAATATTTGTTTAAGTAATTAAAATTATCTGGTTTAAAAGTTTTTTTCAATCTTACTTTATTCGTTATTTAAACATTAAAAATCATTCTTATTAAAATTAGCTTAACAATATCAGAGTGTGAAAACAATATTAGTTATGCACCCTTTGTGAACTTGTAACTAATGTTATTCAAGTACTTTGTATGGGTAATAAGCAATTGTAATTCGTAATGGGCACATTAAATCTGTAGTCTCTATATTGAGTTTGAAGAGATGAGTACAATTAGCTAATCTTCAGATGTCTTCTCTCAATCTGGATGTTAGTAAGCAATTATCATGGCAATAGTTTGTCTTGAGTATAGACTAACATGAATGCATCGAGTGATGCTCCCATTCCCACTTGAATGGTCAATAGAGCGAGTATCTGCTAACGTATAGAAGGTGGAATGCTTCACACAAACAAAAAAATTTTTTAATGTTATGAATTTTAGTGAATATTTATTTAAGTAATCAAAATTATCTGGTCTAAAAGTTTTATAACCTCCTTTTATCCATTTAAACATTATAAATCATTGTTATTAAAATTAGGACGATAATAATTATGTACCTTTTGAGAACTTGTCATTAATTTTGTTCAAGTAGTTTGTGTAAGTAACAAGCAATTGTAATTATTAAAGTCAGAAAAATGAAATTAAAATGTATTGCAATTCTGAAAAAGAAAGAGCAAGTGCCTACGTTGATAAAAATTGATTTTTTTTGAAAAAATTGTTTAAGTAAAGTGAATAAATATTGCTTATGACGCACTGACTGTGTGTAAGAAAGATCTGTAGTTCCTATTTAAATACAAATACTATTTCTTTAAGTTATATAGGATGCTACAAAATTTTCGGTTCTTTTAAAACAGAAGAGATAGAAATAAAATGTCTGAATTAACTCACCATGTAAATGTAAAAATATATAGATTTCGATGTGAGATACTTTGGTTGCTCATACTACGTCCAGGTTGTGCAAGTCTGTTTGAAATTAGTCTCCTTATTCTGGAAATAGTACAAGACGTCTGATAGACACTTTCACATATCCCAACTACATAACGCTTTCACATATCTCAACTACATAACGCTTTCACATATCTCAACTATATAACGCTGTGACATACCTCAACTATATAACGCTGTCACATACCCATACATAACTTTTTACAACACATGCCATGAAATCGAGATTCATTTGGATATACCACGATCAACCAACGTATTTTACAATTAAATTTGGTAACAATTGTATTTAATTCCTGTCTTTTCGATTTTCAATATAATTTTGTAATACAAACAATTATTCTCGGACATCCTTATATCGATAGAAATCTACATATTCTCTAAAAAAAAACATACGCGGTAACAGCTTTTTTATTTCAATCTCAAAAGAATAATCTCACATTCTATAAAACATTCTACTTGGCTTGCAAAGTACATTGTCCCACATCAAATAAATATCGCAATAGTATTGACAGCAAAGTATAATTCAAATTGGAGTATATTTCAAATATAAGCAGATGTAACAAAATTATTAAAAATAAAAAAATTCTCCACTTGAAAGACTAAAAAACAGGAAATATTTCGGTTATTTAAATTTCTCAAATTTATTCACTTCTATTATTTTTCAACCATTGAATGTCAAGCAATTTAAGAGAAATAAACAGAGTTGATGAAGCCAATTCATAGACATGAAGTAACTTTTTGTCTAACAAACCCAGAAGTATTAGGTATTTGATTGATATAATTCAATTTTATGAAGGTGAATCTCTTCGTTTCAGACGTCTCCTGGACGAAGATGACGAGCTGTCCGAAGTGCAACCGGATGCCGTCCCTCCGGAAGTCCGGGAGTGGCTGGCGTCCACCTTCACTCGTCAGATGTCCACCTCCAGGAGAAGGTCGGAGGACAAATTGCGGTTCCGATCCGTTGCCCATGCCATCCGGGCTGGCATCATGGTTGACAAGTAAGAAGACATTTTCTTTTTCTGAAATGAGAAAAGTTTTATGTGTGGAATGACTTTTAAATTTAAATTCATACGAGGAAAAAAACAATTTTTCTTTGTTACTAATACTTACTTATTTTCTTTTTTTAAAAAGCAGCGATAAATTATAATGCTTAAAGGGGATAAGACAAAAAATTGAGAAAAAATTACATGCAAATAACGATTATTACAATGTAAATAAGGACAATTAATACATAAAAGAAATAACCCTAACCCCTAAATTTATTTTATTTAAATTGTAGTGTGCAAGTTGAGCAACCAGATTGTAAACTGGTTGTGATTGGGTTGAGATACTTGAGGCACAGGTTGGAGAACATACGGCTTTATTTACACATGCACAAAAATCACACAAATACAATTAGAGATATACAATATTAATCACATTTAAAAACACATAATTATAGATTCGGGGAAGGACTTTACTTCTAAGCCAAATACCTGATACTCAGTTAAGCGCAGGATGCGCAAAATATACTTCATCTCCTAGTGAGAGTCTGTACACCAACAAATGCGCAGGCTTGAGTTAAATATATTTCCTCTCGGGCTGAGTATAAACTAAACGTTTCTCAGCAGATGTGCATGATTGTGCTCAATTTCCTCTCTGGTAAGAGTCTCGAGACCTGCTGACCATTTCTCCTGAACGCCACAGAGGACGCTCTAGTCAGTGCGTAAAAGGAAACACGGTTACAAAATTTAATAAATTGACTCAAAGATAGTAGTTCACTTGTACAGAATCGACTCGAACTCGGTACAAAAACGTTTTAATCAGAATGGTATTTTTCCCTGGGATCTGTCATACTGTGGCGATCAATGTAGTTGATCTTTAATACCAATACCATGGTATTAAAGATTAATTATACATGATGTGAAAAGAATAGAAATTGCGTCAAATCGGTAGATTCACTCATGCGATACTTTTTGTTACTTTTGATGAATTGGGCTCAGATTATTACTGAATATTTTATATTCAAATATTATCAAGCAGTAATCATAACTACTTTTTATGCTATTACATTTTCAGACGATTATTTTCATTGTCACGTAAAATAATTTTTTTTTAAATGTTCGGAAATTGGTTTTGGCTTACTTTAATAAACCTTCAATATTATCAAATGTTGAATAAATATCAATTTGTTTAATTATACTATAAAAGAGTTTAAAAAAATATAAAACAATGTTTTTATCGAAGATATTAGCTATTAGATGTGATATTGATTACTTTTTAAGAAAAAACTCAGCAATATTTTTAACTAAAAATGGATAAAGGTTTATTAAGTATTGGTGTCATATAAATATTCATTCAAATTTTTCTATTTTGGGATATTACACTTTTAATCAAATGACCAATCTATAAAGCACATGCGTTAAAAGACATCTCTTTAAAAACTTAATAATATTTTGTGATAGTTATTTTCACTTTTCCTGCAATTAAAATAAATAATAGTTTTTATTTAATAATTTAATATCATGCAACGAAACAAAATTCGACAACATAATCTCGCTATACGATATAAATATCCTGAAAATAAGATGAAACACTTTATGAATCTTTTTTCTACTTATTTTATTTTTCTTCTGAAATCAAATTGCTTGTAAATTTTTATTTATCTCAAACCCAAAAGAATTTTATTTTTTAATGCACGATTCGTTGATTGCCTTACCGTTTAAACTCGTAGAAATCATAAAAACCGTACTTGAAACGAAACCACCATCTTCAAAAAGTATTTAAAACTCTCCTTAAAACTATTTCTTGGCGAGAAATTAACTTAAAAATAATTACTTTCCAGATAATAAACACTCAAGTGCATACTCACGATCGTAAAAAGTGAATCCAGATAAATTAACATCCGTTCCAAACCAGATCTCAACTTTCCCATTTATAAAATAAGTGATGTTTCTTTAACTGCAAAATTAATAAAATAATAAAGGTGCAATCAAAATAAGTAATTTCTGCTGCAACGAGATTTGTGAAAATGATCCAAAAAGTATTTTCGCGTATAAACATTCGAAAAACATTTCCGTTTAATTATCGAATACCCAATTAACGGAAATCATTTTCGTAAATATGCCAGAGGGGAAATTCCTATTTGGACCTTGGAAAATGACTTCGAAATTATTTAACAGAAATGTTGGTGTATCTATCTGCAGGGAAAATAGCTGATCGTAGATTCTGTTTTGAATAACACACGTATCTAAAAGTTCGTGGCGTTTTATTTCGAGAATGACGTAAACTGCATGTGTTGTCAATGCCTTGGAAAATTGCTGTAACTGTAATTAAATGGGATTTCCGTATACGAAGTGGCATTGAACGTCATAGAAATTCTTCAATGAGATGACGTCACTGATGGAATTGCGTACTATAGTGTAAATTTCTGTATACCCAAAACAAATTGTAAAATATTAAATGCTTGTCTTAAGTTGTTATATAATTTACGTTTGCTAGTTGTGAAACTACATCTATTTTAGTGACGTCATCATTGTTATTCTAATATCAAAAGAAAGGTAGAGCAAATATGAATGAAGGCAGATGATGTCACAGGTTAATTTGCTTAATATAAGGAAACAGTTGCTTAGTCCAAAAATAAAATACGTAAATTATTAAGTAGCCCACCTTATGTTGCTATATAATTTGCGTTTACTATTTAAAATTTTGTAATTTATTTTGTGACTTCGTGATTGTTTTTGATGTCATGATGGCATACCCTGCGTTAAAAGGCATCTTTTTAAAAAACTTAATAATATTTTGTTATAATTATTTTCATTTTTCTAGCAATTACAATAAATAAAAATTTTTACTTAATAATTAAATATTTTTCAACGATATAAAACATAATCTCGCTATATGAGATAAATGATTTAACTATAGTATATATATATATATACAGTCAAGAGCCAAAACATTATGACCATCTGTCAATAACGAGTTGGCTCACCTTTGGCGCGCAACACAGCTTCAACCTGCCTTGGCATGGATTAATACCACCGCTTAATACCAGTTAAATACCACTTCCACCTGATCACGTGCCTTCCACGTCATCCAGGCGAGTTCATTGCAAAATGTAGGGGTGGTCATAATGTTTTGGCTCTTGAGTGTATATATATATCCTGAAGATGAGCCATTTTATGATTTTTTTTTTCTACATATTTTATTTTTCTTCTAAAATCACATTTTTATTCCTCGCAAAACTAAAACAACTTTCTTTTTTATTGAGCGACTCGTTGATTGCCTTACCGTTTAAAATCCTAGAAATCATAAAAAAAGAAAACGTACTTGAATCCAAACCACCATCTTCAAAAAGTATTTAAAACTCCCCTTAAAACTATTTCTTCTCCGATAAATTAACTTAAAAATAATTACTTTCCAGATAATAAACATTCAAGTGCCTACTCACGATCGTAAAAAGTTAATCTAGATAAATTAACATCCGTTCCAAACCAGATCTCAACTTTCCCATTTATAAAATAAGTGATGTTTCTTTAACTGCAAAATTAATAAAATAATAAAGGTGCAATCAAAATAAGTAATTTCTGCTGCAACGAGATTTGTGAAAATGATCCAAAAAGTATTTTCGCGTAAACATTCGAAAAATATTTCCGTTTAATTATCGAATACCCAATTAACGGAAATCATTTTCGTAAATATGCCAGAGGGGAAATTCCTACTTGGACCTTGGAAAATGACTTCGAAATTATTTAACAGAAATGTTGGTGTATCTATCTGCAGGGAAAATAGCTGATCGTAGATTCTGTTTTGAATAACACACGTATCTAAAATTTCGTGACGTTTTATTTCAAGAATGACGTAAACTGCATGTGTTGTCAATGCTTTGGATAATTGCTGTAACTGTAATTAAATGGGATTTCCGTATACGAAGTTGCATTGAACGTCATAGAAATTCTTCAATGAGATGACGTCACTGATGGAATTGCGTACTATAGTGTAAATTTCTGTATACCCAAAACAAATTGTAAAATATTAAATGTTTGTCTTAAGTTATTACAGAATTTATGTTTACCAATTGTGAAAGTTCATCTATTCTGTGACGTCATTGTTGTTGTTGTAATATCAAAAGAATGTTACAGCAAAAGTGAATGAAGACATATAACATCATAGGTAAAATTGTTTAATATAATGTAATCGTTGCTTATACCAAAAATAAAAGATGTAAAATATTAAGTGATTCACCTTATGTTGTTATATATGTTTATCAATTAAGATTGTGACGTCATGATTGTTGTTCGATTTGATTAATTTATTAATTTGAGCTGGAATTATCCTATGCTAGATCTCACAAAGTCCCTTTATGTATGGAGTCTGTTGCATTTCGTCACTAAAGAGTTTGATTTGAATTCTTTAATTTTAAAAGCTGGAAAGTAAAATTCTTTCGATTTGATTATTTTTATAATATATATATATATTATAAAAATACTTATAAATATATATTTAAATTAATTAAAAATTATTATAATTAATTATTATAAAAATACGTAAAAAAACAAAACGTATGTATTGAAAATTCTTATCTAAAAATAATTTAAAAAATTATTTATTGATCTGTTTTTTTTAATTAAATAAAAACATTATTGACAAATCATAAGAATGGTGACATTAATTACATTGGCTGGTGACATTAATTAAATTGTACAAAAAAAAGTAAGATAGAAAATTTACAATATGAATTTTTCTTTTTCAAGCTAATACCATTATTTCCTTAAAATAAATGCTAGGTAATAGTAGAGGTAGGTACTAGGTAAGATACTAGGTACTAGGTAGCTTAAAATAAATAGGTAAGAAAATATTATTCGAATTCTTGGATGAAAATGATTCTTTAATTTGTATTATTTAAAATCTCAAATACTTAATTCCACATATTTTTCTGATAAAATTTAACAAAAATCAAACATTATTTTAAATTTTATGTCACCAGATAATGCCAGATCATATCATATCTGTTAGAGTAAAATAAAACATTGATTACCATTCATATCAAATTAAGACTAGTAGAAGTTTAATATTATTTTCCTTCTTAACTTTAATTATCCAAGGGCAATTAAGATATCCATACATCCCATTAAACGATACAAGTATGAGATCCTCAATTCAATTAATGCACCACACTAAACCAATTCTTGGATGAAAACGATGCCTTTATTTAGACAATTTATATTATTTAAATTCTTTTAATTTTATGTCACCAGGTAATGCCAAAACATATACATATATACTAAGCATACACAAACATATATACAAAAATATCATATCTGTAAAATAAACATTGAAATACAAATCATCATTCATATCAAATCCTTAATTCCACACGTTTTTATGATAAAATTTAACTAGATTAAAAATTATTTTTTATTTTGTGTCACCCGGTAATGCCAGATCATATTTGCACTAACAGATCATATCATATCTGTTAGTGCAATATAAAACATTGATCACCATTCACATCAAATTAAGACTAGTAGAAGTTTAATATTATTTTCCTTCTTAACTTTAATTATCCAAAGGCAATTAAGTGATCCATACATCCCATTAAACGATACAAGTATGAGATCTTCGATTCAATTAAGGCACCACAATAAACCAATTAAGGCACTTATCACGCTTGCCTAATAAATCACCCAGGCGAACTAATGACTTTTGTTCCTTCTTTGCAGAATCTACAGACGTCTATCCAGTTCAAGCAACCTACAGATGCCAGCACAGATAGCGCAGCTACTTAAAGTAAGTACTTACTACTTACTACTGCTTCGTTTTCTGTTAACACTGCCTCTTCTAGAATTAGAGCCATCTGAATTAATTTTGGGGGGCCACCATATTCACGAACTAATTGCTTTCTGGTCGCTGGATTTCAAGTCTTATGGTGAGCAATCTTCCGTGAGATTATGAGATCAAAATGGGTTCAAAGGGTTAGAAATTCTTGTACGCCATTTAATTCTTGGAGAGTTTTGGAACAAACTATCGGTGGATCTGAAGTAAGAATGCGAAGAAGTTGTTCAGCATTAATTCAGCAGTGCCTCTTTAAATTTCTATACTTACTTCCGTATTTACCAGTTATATCTTTCTAGGGTTTCTATAATTACTTCTAAACGTATATCTGTGAAATTGCTACTGTTTGTGAAACTGTTACAGTTAAGTGTCCCTCTAAAACTGATACTTATTCTTTATTTATAAATTTAAAATTTTATATTAATAACTTTTACGTTAGGACCGCAGTAACCTGGGAGTTAGAGGATTGAATATCTAAATAGAGTTTAACGTCTCGGCACTTGCTAGACCTATAACGGCCACTTTCAGATTCATGGGAAAACTTTAACATTTATTTAAAAGCATATATATATATATATATATATAAGGACGGAGATTTTCAAAGTTCTCGAGTGTATGATGAATATAATGGTACCGGTCTGCTACAGACTTTAATTATCACACAGCGCGATAAACTAAACCACAAGGGCCTCACTTTGTAAACAGGCGGAATCTCCGGCCTGTTCAATCACTTTCATAAAAAGAGAAAAACAAAACTTCTTGTCGACTCGTCGCCAAGCTCTCTTATCTCTCCAAAAATAAATAATCTTCTCTTTAATAAAATCCGTCAAAACTGGGGTCAGCTTCCCTCACTTATCATTGGAGTGGATTCTTCCTCAGCTCATGGGATATCACCAATCATGATGCAACAACTCATGACGTAGTCCATATCCCGTGATCTGTGAAGGCCGAACAGGCAATCGCTAATTTCATATTGTCATATTATGCATGACATTGATTATCTGCTGTCAGATTTGAGTGACAAATTGTTCTCATTAGAACAAAACACTAATTGTATGTAATGTAAATATCCATGATATTGCTTATCTGCTGTCAGATTTGAATGATAGGTTTTTATTAAAGAATGTGCATTCCTTTCCCCTTTGAACAGAAATGCTATATGTTTTCCCGGGGAGGGGGGAAGGGGGGAATTGCTGTATAATATATATAAATATTCAATATAGCCAATTACTGTCCGACATCCTATTGGGTGGAAAATTGGAGAGGGGCCAAATCGAACGGATTTGACACGTTTAATAGAAGAGGAATGGTATTTATTAGGATTTCTAATTTCAATTATAATTAGGTTATGTGCGTGTGTGTGTGTACAGCATTGAAAACATTAGTTGATAAGAATTCTGAAATGTCAATAATAATTTAAATTTGCTCTATTACTAATGCGTATTTCGTTTTATGTATAAATATAATTAAAGCGAAATCGAATTACGAGGATCTTTACAATTTTATATATTTTTTTTTAAATTATAAGAAATAGCAATTCAAACAACTACAAAACCGCTCTCGCACAAATCCGTATAAGCAAATATTCAATTTTATATATTAGATAAATATGAAACTGAGCCTGCATGGCATCCATTAAATTATAAACCAAATTAAAAATATTATTTTGTTACAAAATAAAGATGATTTTCTGAAATTTTGCCTAAAATTTAGCACAATTTAAAACATTAGATGTAAAATCGAGAGTATACCGTTTGTTGTTTATAGAGATAATGCAAATCAGGTATTCTATGAATGCGTATCCAAACAATTCCATAATCCACACTTATACTTCACATGCATTACACACACAAGCCCTTCAATGCTTTGAATTCCCCAATTAAATTAATTTCACGCCTCCTTTAAATACAAATGCATGCGATTTCGTAATTACTGAAACGAATTTGGCCTCTTTAAAACGGGCATCATCCACTTGTCCCTGTTCTTATTCTAATCACAATGCGTAAATGTACAGCAACGTTATCCATCAACCAGGCTGCAAGACGCTAACACTAACGAGGTTGTTCGGCGGGTATCGAATTCTGCAGAGTAGTTCGTCAGACGACTAATGAGGCGTTTCGTGCTGAGGTCCAAACACTGTTGACCCGTGCATCCAGTTTTAATGAGGAGGTGACTTGTAATCATGCTTGATCCTGTGGCAGAATGCGTCTGCTTACGAATGCGGAGATGTAAATCGTTATAAATTACATTTATCAGTATATAGATGTCTTTGTTCATGTACAAATATTTAGTGATTATTTTATAGTAATTGTTGCCACACACTTTATGGCATATGCAAGCCAACAAAAAGACATGGATTTGATTCCACTTTTGGGATACACTTTACTTTGCTTTACCCCTCATCCCACTCCTGTATATAGTATTTATTTTATAGAAATTATTGCTACATACTTTATAGCATTTCCAAGCCAACAAGAAGACAAGAATTTGATTCTATCTGCAGCATACATTTTACTTTGATTCATCCCACGCCTCACTCCTGTATCGAGTGCTATGTAGCCATACACATATTTAATCATATACAAATATAATTATATTTGTATACTTTGTATATTAGGGGTTATTTTATAAAAATTATTGCCACACACATTTCAAGCCAACAAGAAGACGTGGATTTCATTCCACCTGTGGCATAAACTTTACCCCACACCCCCACACCTCTATCCAGAGATATGTAGCCATAAAAATACATAACCATATGCAATTATAATTATACTTGTAGATTATAATATATTAATCATATACAAATATTTAGTGGTTATTTTATAGAAATTATTGCAAAATGTTTTATGGCATTTGCAAGCCAATAAGAAGATGTTGATTTCATGCCACTTGTAGGTTATACTTTACTTTACTCCACACCTTACCACCTATATCCAGGGTTATGTAGCTATACAAATATTTAATCATATGAAATTATAATTATATTTATATATGATAATATAGTAATTATATACAAATATTTACAGGCTGTTATATATTTTTTAAATTATAAAACTTAATAATTTAAGCAACTACAAAGACGTTTGCGCACACTTCCGAACAGACAAATATTCAATTTTATATATTAGATACATATAAAATATCTAAATAGGCTTGTATCTCATTCAAAAAAGACAAAAAAAATTAAAAATATTGTTTTGTTAAAAAATAAACATGATTTTATTTCAAACTGTCAAAATTTTTATCTAAAATGTACTATATCATTTTAACAGCACAATTTAAGACATTCACTGTTATATAGATATTATATATCGTTTGTTGTTAATTGGGATAATTCAAATCAGTATTCTATGTGAATGTGTATCCAAACAATTCCATAATCCACACTTATACTTCACATACATTACACACAGAAACCCTTCAATGCTTTGAATTCCCCAATTAAACTAATTTCACGCCTCCTTTAAATACAAGTGCATGCGATTTCACAATTACTGGAACGAATTTGGTCTCTTTAAAACGGGCATCACCAGCCTGTCCCCGTTCGCATTCTAATCACAATAGGTAAATGTACAGCAACGTTGTCCATCGACCAGGCTGCAAGACGCTAAGACTAACGAGAGTGTTCGGCGGGTATCAAATTCTGCAGCGTAGTTCGTCAGACGACTAATGAGGCGTTTCGTGCTGAGGGCCAAACACTGTTGACCCGTGCATCCAGTTTTAATGAGGAGGTGACTTGTAATCACGCTGATCCTGTGACAGAATGCTTCTGCTTATAAATACGGGGATGTAAATCATTAGAAATTACACTTATCGGTAGATGGATGCCTTTAATCGTGTACAAATATTTAGTGGTTATTTTATAGAAATTATTGCCACACACTTTAGGGCGTTTGCACGCCAACAAGAAGACGTGGATTTGATTAAACTTGTGGTAAACCATGCACTTTATTTTACTCTACTTTATTTTACCCCCAACTCATCTCTGTAGCCAGGGCTATGTAGCCCTACAAATACAATAATATTTTTTTATGATAATATGTTAATCATATATAAATATTTAGTGATTATTTTAAGAAATTTACTGTCACACACTTTATGGCATTTGCAAGCCAACAAAAAGACGTGGATTTGTTTCTACTTGTAGCATACACTTTACTTTAATTTACCTCACGTGTATCCAGGGTTATGTAACAATAAAAATCTTCAATCATATACAAATATAATTATATTTGTATATGATAATATATTAATGATATACAAATATTTACTTACATTTATAATTATATACAGTGCAATATTGAACAGTTACAGTATTGAAAACATTAATGGATAATAATGCTGAAATGTTATTAATAATTTAAATTTTCTCTGTTATTAATGTATATTTTTTTGTATGCATAAATACAATTAACGCAAAGTCTAATTAGGAGGTTCTTTACATTATAAGAAATAATAATTTAAACAACTAAAAAGACGCACACATCCCAACAGACAAATATTCAATTTTACATATTACATAAATATGAACTATCTAATTGAAGTTTGCATCACATTCAACAAATATAAAACAATTTAGAAATATTGTTTTATTACAAAATAAACATGATTCTATTTTCAAACTTTCTGAAATCTTGTCAAAAATTTAACAACACACTTTAAGACATTAGTTATAATATCGAGATTATACCGTTGGTTGTTTATTGAGATAATTCAAATCAGGTATACTCATACTTCACATACACTACACACACAAACCCTTCAATGCTTTGAATTCCCCGATTAAATTAATTTCACGCCTCCTTTAAAACAAATGCATGCGATTTCGCAATTACTGAAACGAATTTGGTCTCTTTAAAACGGGCATCACCAACCTGTGCTCGTTCGCATTCTAATCACAACACGTAAATGTACAGCAACGTTATCCAGCTCCATCGACCAGGCTGCAAGACGCTAACACTAACGAGATTGTTCGGCGGGTATCAAATTCTGCAGCGTAGTTCGTCAGACGACTAATGAGGCGTTTCGTGCTGAGGCCCAAACACTGTTGACCCGTGCATCCAGTTTTAATGAGGAGGTGACTTGTAATCACGCTGATCCTGTGACAGAATGCTTCTGCTTATAAATACGGGGATGTAAATCATTAGAAATTACACTTATCGGTAGATAGATGTCTTTAATCATGTACAAATATTTAGTGGTTATTTTATATAAGTTATTGGCACACGCTTTATGGCATTTGGAAGCCAATAATAGGACGTGGATTTGGTTCTACTTGTGGGATACACTTTACTTTATTTCACCTCTCACCTATCCAAGACTATGTATCCTTAAAAATGTAATTAATTTTTGTAATGATAGTATATTAATCATATGAAAATATTCAGTGGTAATTTTATAGAAATTATTGCCACACACTTTATGGTATTTTTAAGCGAACAAGAAGTGGATTTAATTCCTCTTCTTGTTTGCTTACATTTTACTATACTTTATCATATACTACATATATCATATACTTTATCATATACTTTATCATGTATCCAGGCTATGTATCCTTTTTCAGTAAAAATATGAGAGTGGGAAAAAAATCTTATAAGGACATACAGATTATTTTATCTCGTTTCCCCTTATTGGTTTTTCTTTAATTTAATTAAATGAAAAAAATTTTTATTACAATAGTAACTATGAAGTCAAATTGTGAAAGTTCCGTTAGAGATACCGGTGGAATATATCGATTCCGAATTGATCTCTCTAAAATAGACCATAAGGTTAGACAATCAATATCATCGAACCGTTATGGTCAGGCTCTATCGACGAACCAGGTCGGCGGACTGTGCTGGCCAAAGAAGATATTTCACATCATCCAAGTGTTTATCTAACCATGATTGGACAGGTCTCGCTGCATGAATAGGAGCATTATCATCCTGGAAAATTCCATTTCCTGCAGGAAACAAAGTTTGCATCATAGGAGCGACCTGTTCAACTAAATCTTCTATCTACATCTCCCTAGTGATCCCTTCTTTCAGAGTTACGATTGGGCCAACAGAAATCCACAATACGATTGTCCATATCAAGACAGATCCATCATGCTTGACAGTTAGAAAGAGACAATCACGATCGTACAGATGTGCAGATGTCTTCTAAACGTGCACCCGTCCTGTGAAAGATGATTCGTCTAATCCTATAACTGTCTTCCAGTCGACCAGGTTTTGTGGTTGTGCCACCATTACAGACGACACTTGGCATTAACAGGATGTAACAAGTGGTTTGGAAATTGCCACTCTGCCGTAAATGTCTTATTTATGAAGGTGTCTCCTAGCTGTAGTTATTGACGTTGGAGAATCCAAATGTCGTTTGATTTCCGCGGTCATTTTAACTGCAGTTGCTTTTTTTTATACATGACAATCCACTTCAATACCCATCGGTTTCTTTCACTCAGCTTCTCCTTCCGTTCACTATTTTGCTTTTCCCAGCTTGTCTTGCCGCGCTGTGTGTACGCTGTCATGGCTTTAAACATCGTACCTCTGGAAATGCCTAAAAGCGGGGATGTTTCGGTCACAGTTGCTCCAGCTAGTCAGGCTCCTACAGTTTGGCCTTTTTAAAACTCCGAGAGGTCTGACATTTTATTCTTTTGACAAAATCCAATATAAACACAACTTTACTAAAGCTACCTCATAATACCATGATATATGCTTTTTTACATTAAAAAAAACTGGTAGTTAAGATTACATTTTAATGCTTACAAAGCCCTTTCTTAAATGTTACTTTTAGTCACAGGTTATTTTCATTATTTTGATAACCATCTGTATCTCGTGCTCTCTCAATTCTGTCCCCCACTTAACTATATTTTAATCTTTTGATTTGAACCATGCACAATTGGTATATTTTTATTTTAAAACAATTATTAATCAGATGGATTAAATAGTTTAAAGAACAAATATCTATAAAAACTATTAATTAATTAAAATTAGACAGTTTTTTTCATATTTATAATGCTTTTCGTAGCAATTGAATATTTAGATAATAGATTATATTGTGAATGTATGAAGAATTTGCATTTATAATTTTTCTAATGAAAACCTCTCTGTATTTCAGAAATTGATAAAGCATAATTTAAAACGAAATTAAACTTATTATTTTATTATTATTATTTGGGAAAAAAATAATATCATTTTTACCACAAGGTTTTCCACGAGCTTATAAAATGTAAGTTAAATCAATTAATTTTAGAAAAGTTAATAGCATCGATTAAGTGGATAAAAAATTCATAAAAACATATTAGCATACAATAAACGTAATGTAGAAAAATTACTTCAAATAAATACAGGCATAACAAAATCACAAAAAAATACGGAATGTTTTTCTGCACTTTTCAAGGTCAGTCAAAAGTTCAGACTAGGAAATTGATTGTCTATATAAATTTTTCTTTGACAAGGCTATTTGAGGCTGAAATTTTGTACAGTGCATCAGCAGATGTTCTGGATGATAGCTGCCTTGTCCTCATTTACAGAGGCTATTGAACTGATGTTTCAACAGTCTTTGTAGATCTGGTATCAAGGTCAAGCACTAGAAGTATTTGTTATCAAAGTCAAGTATTTGGTCAAGTACCAGCGTATTCTTTATCAGGGTCAAATATCGGTTTATTTGAAAGTCGTCTATCGAAGTATTTAATTAAGATTCTAAAGTAAATTGACAATAACATTAATTAACTCACTATACCTTAATTAATTTGTTGTAGCAGTTACTGAAATTAAAATGTTTTTTTGAAATTTTTTTTATAGTATATAAAAGATTTGTAAATTAAAAATGATTTTGATCGCTTACAACAATAATTTTTATAACAATGAGAAGTCTCCCATATTTTTTTTAATTATTCCTCTTTTCAAATATTAAATAAATGTTCACGTGATTTGAAATTTGTTTACTCTAAAGTGATTAAACAAAATATGCATAATGTAAAAGCATAAATTAATCAGTAGGTAAAGATACAAATTTATACAAAAAAAAATAGCCTATATTAATGAAACCATGAAAATATTACTATCATAATAATAAATATTACTGAAAATATAAATATTACTACTACTATAAATATTACTGATGCAAATATCACTGAAATATTACTAATATTATTAAACTCATGTTTGTGAAAATTGCAACACCATGAAGGAATCGTAATAATTGAATGAAATTTAATACACAGTTGAGTGGTAGTGGTACAAATAAATAATTAAATGTTCAAAGCCACCACGCGCCGCAATAAGTGTTGCTACACGACATGGCATGGAGTCAAACAAATTTTGAATGTCTGCCTGAGGAAGAGCATTCCATATTGTTTGTATGTGCAGCCAAAGTTCGTCTGCAGAATCAACAGGACGAGGATCTCGAGCGAGACGCCGACCAACGAAATCCCACACATGTTCAATCGGCGACATATCCGGGGAATACGCAGGCCAAGGAAGAAACTGTACCTGCCGCGTTACAAAGAAGGATTGAACAGTCCTAGCGATATGAGGGCGGGCATTGTCCTGTTGAAATACAGCGCCTGGCAAGCTTTGAAGGAAGGGAACAGCTTGGGGCTGTAGAACTTCACTGATGTACCGGTTGCTGTTCAGATTGCCCACAATTCTTAGCAATTGAGATCGTCCATGATATGCTATGGCACCCCAGATCATAACTCGGGGTGTTCGTCCACTGTGGCGTTCGATAATGCACTCCGGAAGGTGGCGCTCACCGGCATAGCGTCTGACACGAATGCGGCCATCATGGTACCACAAATTAAAGCGGGATTCGTCAGAAAACGCGACATGCTGCCAATCAGTACGCCAGTCTCTATGCTGAACGGCCCATTGTAGCCGCAGGCGGCGGTGGTTTAGCGTGAGAGGGATCCTGCATAAAGGAGTCCTTGCGCGCAGTCCACGCTGCAGCAGACGTCTACGAATTGATGAAACACACAACGAAACACCTATAGCTATTGACCACTGTGCTGCCAATTGTCTAGAGGAAGCTGTACGGTCCGTCAGCACCATGCGGACCAGGTGTCTATCATCGCGATCTGACGTTACATTTCGGGGTCCACTCTCGGATTTCCGAGTTGTCCGACACTCGTCCGTCCACTGCTTCCAAAGACGCATCACTGCGCTGCTGTTACGCTGCACACGAGTGGCTACTGCACTATAAGACAATCCAGCTTCACGAAGGCCGATGATTCTCCCCCGTTCAAACTCTGTAAGTTGTTCAAATCTAGCTCTTTTTCGTCGAAGAGGCATAAGTAACGATTGAGCTAACGTTTACCACTAGCAGATAACCACCGATAACCATACACGCCTCGCTACAGCCGTCTATTTATTCGGATCCATCCGCCGTTCAGAGGGCGCTGCTCAGCATACGCATGCTCTACGGATTTTAAATTCTAATCATTTGCATATCATGCGCTAATTTGTATTTCCTGAAAATTTCAGCACACTCGCGTAAGTCCTTCATGGTGTTGCAATTTTCACAAACATGAGTTTAGTTTCATTACTGCTCATAATTTCTCCTTTTTTTTAATTTTTTGAAGTATAATGTAAAATGTAAAATGGATACTTAATCAATTGGTAAAAATAAAAGTTTATGCAAGAACTAATAACCATTGTTACTGAAACCACGAAAATATTACTGGTGCTCATAATTTCTCCTTTTTAAAAAACATTTTTGAAGTATTTTTTTAACTTACATAAATAAATAGTATTTATTTCATTAAATTTAAAATCAGGATTTCAGTAAAGAATAATTTTTTTTCAATATTTCCCGTTTGTATCTGAATAAGTATTCCAAAAAAATGATACCATTTTTCCAAGTCGAATGCATGAATTTTACACGTAAAGTAAATTTTGTCTATAGTATAACATTTAGTAAGTAAATTTTGATAAATTTTGCATGTCATTAAAAAAACTAGTAAAGCTTGTATTAGTTAAAACATTTAGTAAATTTGTCATGTAATTAAAACATTTAGTAAATTTTCATGTAATTAAAACATTTAGTAAATTTGTCATGTAATTAAAACCTTTAGTAAATTTTGCACGTAATTGAAACATTTAGTAAATTCTGCATGTAATTGAAACATTTAGAAAATTTTGCATATAATTAAAATATTTAGTATATTTTGCATGTAATTGAAACATTTAGTATGTTTTGTATGTAATTAAAATATGTAGTAAATTTTGTATGTAATTAAAACATTTAGTAAATATTGCATGTAATTAAAATATTTAGTAAATTTTGCATGTAATTGAAACATTTATTAATTTAATATAATTAAAACATTTAGTAAATTTTGCATGTAATTAAAACATTTAGTAAATTTTGCATGTAATTAAAACATTTAATAAATTTTGAATATAATTAAGACGTTTAATAATCTTATATGAAAATGGTTTTGCTTAAAAAACATTTGTAAATAATGTTTGTAATAAACGTTTTAAATGTAAATGTTTTTTTGCATGTAAATAAACATTTAGTAAATTTTGTATGTAATTAAAATATTTGCAGATAAAATGAATGCTTTTATTCGTTTTTATTTAGAACAGCGAGGATTGGTCCTTCGATGTATTCCAACTGAACTCTGTCGCCGGCGGACAATGCTTGAGATACATGAGCCATTACCTCCTCAACAGATTTGGACTCATCAATAAATTTAAGGTAAATGCCTTCACCTTATTTTTCGTGCTGTCCCATAAAATTTAATATATTTTCGTTAGTTATAAAAATATTGGTTTCGTAAGACATATACAAAACTCATAAAGAACGATATTCATTATTTTTTATCTTAAAAGAAGGAATTCATGAAAATATAAAAGTGATTTTTTTTTTAATTTATTCACGGTGTTCGGACAACAAACACATCATAAATTGTACAGAGCAAAATTTCACGTTCGAAATACGTAAAAAATACCTGAATAAATACATGTCATCGATGAATAGTTTTCCAGAAAAGATTAAATATGACGTCACATTCGGTGCACGGAAAATAAGCTTTATAGAAATCGTGTGAACCTGTTAAACTAAGGGTAAATAAAACAATTTATTAAAATAAATAAATAAATAAAATTGGTAACCTTAGGTTTGCGAATGGGGAACAATTTCACAAGAGATAGACAATACGTGCCTGTCTTCTTGGAAATAAACTGTTGTTATTAGCTGAACAGCTGCCATTGTTTGAAACTATTGGTAATATCGATCGCCAGATCTGTCACCTTTGAACTTTTTCCTATGCGTTTATCTCAAGGAATTTGCATATCAAATCTTATTTACTGCAGAACAAGACATAGTTTCGCATGCTGTCTTTACTTTTATGGGTTACTTTTTCTGTTGATCGTATATAATTAGCCATAGCACGATGCAGGACTCTGTTTAAACAGTGATCAAATGACCACTGACCACCTTAACTGAATAAATAACGCGTCATATCCGTTGTTGATATTTCAAGTTCATTTTTCATCTACCGAATGTGACGTCATAATTTTCTGTCGCGCTTTTCTCGAAAACTAAGAAATATGATTATTTAGGCAACTTTTATGTACTGCAAATGAGATCCTGCAGTTTATTCCGTATTATCCGAACACCCTGAATACCATGATGTCTCTACTACTTTTAATTAAATGATTTCCATTTATTTAGTATAGTTAACATAAACAAGTAATAAAAAAAAAAATTTTAAAGTCAATTCTTACCTTTTTTTTCACTCTATTGCATTAAGTCCTTTATAAATAATTTTCATTCATTTTTTATGTTTATCTGGCGCCATTGATAGATACATGCAACTTAAATCTAAAAAAACACTAAAATTAATTAATTAATATTTTTGAAAAAACTGTATTAACATCCAGTGTCATCCACTACAAGTTCAAAAAAAATTTATTTGAACTTGAGTGGATGAATAAAAAGTGTTTTATTAAAGATTGAAAATTTGAATAAGATATATATAGGGAGAGTGTGAGCTAATAGAAGAAATTGAATGAATATTGCTTAGCTTTTTAATGGCTTTTTTTATTAATTTGCAATAGATTAACGAAACTTTATGCAACTTGAACCCTAATTCCAAAAAAAATTAGGGCTTTAAGATATAGAGATATAAAATTTCTTAGCTGTATTAAAAAAAATGTTCAATTTTTCATTAAACGTTAATTTTATGTTAAAAATGTAAAATTAATTTAAATTAATTTAGCAATTATTTTTAAGCAAAAATGTTAAATCTATCATGAATGCTTTGCTAGTGATAGTCCTCAAATTTGAGCATACTGTTTTCATAAAATTATAATACAATCTTACGACGTGTACGTACTGCAATGTATAAACAAAAAATTAAGCATACAATAAACTATCTAAAAATATACAATTTTTAATATGCAGTGCTTTGAAAGGCATTCTATATTAAAAATATTTTGTGAATAGATATGTATTTCTTTCATTTAAATTATATTTGCAACCTATAATACACGTTTCTATTAATCACGTTTCGAAACTCCAATTTTATAAAGTACATAGAATATTTATCAGTATATACACTGAAGTGACAAAAGTCATGGGATAGCAATATGCAAATTTTCAGATGGCAGTAGCATCGCGTAGAACAGGTATAAATGCGCAGTGCTTTCGCAGAGCTTTCATTTCTGTTCAAGTTATTCATGTGACCGCACGACGGGAATTAACAGACTTTGAACGCGGAATGTTAGTTGGAGCTAGACGCATGGGTCATGCCATTTCGGAAATCGTTAGGGAATTCAACATTCCCAGATCCACTGTGTCAAGAGTGTGCCGAGAGTATGAAATTTCAGGCATAACATCCCACCATGGACAGCGCAGTGGTCGACGCCTGCACTTAACGACCGAGACCGGCGACGTCTGCAAAGAGTCGTAAATTCTAACAGACAAGCAACACTGCGTCAAATAACCGCAGAAATCAATGTGGGACGTACAAGGGGCTTGTCTGTTAGAACTGTGCGGAGAAATTTGGCTTTCTTGGGCTATTCCAGCACAAGACCGACTCGAGTGCCTTTACTGACAGAACGACATCGCTTGCAGCTACTCTCGTGGGCACGTGAGCACATCGGTTGGTCCCTAGATGAATGGACAACCTTGGCCTGGTCCGATGAGTCACGGTTTCAGTTGGTAAGAGCTGATGGTAGGGTTCGAGTGTGGCGCAGAACCCACGAAGCCATGGACCCAAACTGTCAGCAAGGCACTGTTCAAGCTGGTGGGGGCTCCGTAATGGTGTGGGCTGTTTTTTCATGACATGGACTTGATCCTCTGGTGCGACTGGACCGAACATTGACTGGAAATGCTTATGTTCAGTTACTTGGAGATCACTTGCAGCCATTCATGGACTTCATGCACCCAAACAACGATGGGATTTTTATGGATGACAATGCGCCATGTCACCGGGCCACAACTGTTCCCGATTGGTTTGAAGAACATTCTGGACAATTCCAACGAATGATCTGGCCACCTAGATCGCCCGACATGAATCCCATCGAGCATTTATGAGACATCATCGAGAGATCTGTTCGTGCCCAAAATCCTGCACCATCAACGCTTTCACAATTATGGACGTCTATCGAGACAGCATGGCTCAATATTCCTGCAGAAGACTTCCAACGACTTGTTGAGTCCATGCCACGTCGAGTTGCTGCACTTCGCCGGGCGAAAGGAGGGCCGACACGATATTAAGAGGTATCCCATGACTTTTGTCACTTCAGTGTATAAGTTTCAAATACTTATGTTATCAAAATAAATTCGCAATCCTTATAGTCAATCGAAGTTGTCTCTAATGGTGTGAAAATAAAAAAAAATTTCAACAGTATGAACTGTCAGTAAACAGTAAGAACTAATGTTATGAACTATTTAACTGTATTAACTAATGTTATGAACTACTTAACTGTATTAACTAATGTTACGAACTAATATTTAACAGTAAGAACTAATGTTATGAACCATTTAACTGTATTAACTAATGTTATGAACTAATATTTAACAGTAAGAACTATTGTTATGAACTAAAATTTAACAGTAAGAACTATTGTTATGAACTAATGTTATGAACTAATATTATGAACTAAGTTTATGAACTAATGTTATGAACTAATATTATGAACTAATATTAGGAACTAATATTATGAACTAATGTTATGAACTAATATTATGAACTAATGTTATGAACTAATAATATAAACTAATGCTATGAACTAAGGTTATGAACTAATGTTATGAACTAATATTATGAAATGTTATGAACTAATATGATGAAATGTTAAGAACTAATGTTAGAACTAATATTATGAACTATTGTTATGAACTAATGTTATGAACTAATATTATGAACTATTGTTATGAATAATGTTATGAACTAATATTATGAACTATTGTTATGAACTAATGTTATGAACTAATATTATGAACTATTGTTATGAATAATGTTATGAACTAATGTTTTAACAGTATGAACTAATGTTTTAACAGTATGAACTAATGTTTAATATTATTAGCACGAAACATTAGTTTCATACTGTTAATATAACGTTATTTCATAAATATTTAATAAAGTTAATAAAAATAAATAATGATTCATTTAAAATAATATTTTTAACCATAAATAGTTTCATACGGATCCTAACAACAGAAGACTACATGCACCATTCTAGTTATTTCCAAACTATTAAGAATTAATTAACATTAAACATTTAGTTCCCCACTGCTATTAGCGACATTACAAACCAACCATACCGTAAACATTGCGTGATGTTTTAATTATTTGGTCGGCAATGTTTTTGTTCTACCCCCTACACCGATGAACAGTATCATTGTGTATTCCTTTCTCTTTCCAGATGTCAACCTCTGCTCTGGAATCTTTCCTCGTGCAAATAGAAAACGGTTACGAGCGGTACAGGAACCCTTACCACAACAACATGCACGCCGCAGATGTCACGCAAACTGTCGCTTATTTACTGTGCCAAGCGGGCCTCGCTGTAAGTACTAGAGCGGGTTTCATAGTTTTCATTAACAAATAATGGGATGAAGCGTATATCATGTTTGTTTTTCTGAGACGATTAATAATTAAGTTGATGATAGTTTTGTGATTCAGTGGCAGCATATAACTGAGGATTGCGGTTGATTAATTGTTGGTTAATGCATGATAATTACAAAAAAATAATAATCGTGCTTTAAGTAATTATGTTGCAGATATAAAAATGAACAATGCTTAATAAGAAAATGTCCTCTTCCTAAATATGTTGACACGATACACGTCTATGCAGTTACGAATTTTTGCTAATACATTTAAAAATAATCTTCAACATACTTTGGCAATACAATGCCAAAGCTCATTTAAGAATTGCAGGCAATGACAAGAATAGATAATAAGAATAGACGCTCAGATAGACACGAAAGAATAGACGCGCAGATAATAGAGAGTTTTTGCGTACCGTATTTTTATCGTCCGATATTTTTCCCCCTAGCGTGCATACTCATAGGAAATTGCGCTTGCGTATCTGTAATAATGTTTCCTATGAGCATGCTCGCTAGGGAGAAAAAATATCGGACGATAAAAATACGGTATGCAAAAACTCTCTAATGTCCGCGACCTATTTCTGAAGTAAAAGAAATCTCACATTTACTTGCTACATGCTATTTCACGAAATGAAAATATAGAAATTTCATTTATTAGATTTATTGTTCTTTTATTACTTATTATTATTTCTATAACTGGGTGGGGTAAAGTCACACTTCTCCCTTAGGGGGCCATTGAGCTGCAAGGTTAAGGACAAAAAGAAACTGCATTTTTTTTCCCTTTATCATGACTCGTCGGTAATTTCTTCTGTGTATTTACGAGATATTTATACGTTTATTAAGGAAATAATTAGATTTTGGTTATTTAACTGAAAAATTAAATCTCTGTATGCCAGTGTTGTCTTTACCTTTTTATGTTTTGTGACTTTATTATGGATCCCTTCCCTTTATAGAGCCTCAGTACATCAAAACGTAATCTTATATTGATAAAGTAAATAATTTTACCCAGTAAAAAAGTTATATTATTAAAAACACCTTCACACTGGTTCATGGACTAGGTGTTGTTGTCGACCAAGTGGAATAAGAAGCAACAACAACATTACACGACACATATCTATGAGGTTGTCGAATTCTGGACAAGAATTTTTATGAAATAAAGTGTCGCTGTTCATCAAACGGGGTACAATAGAGCCCGGAGCTCATTCAGGGTTGCTGACAATGGCGACACCAACAATGCCTTTAACTTACAACGCAAATCTTAGTAGTTGCTATTTGTGATTTCGTAAAATAGCAAAAAGAGTGTTAAATGTTGTATATGCACTCTTTTGTTCATACGGTACACGTCTGTACTTCAAAGGGTGTCAATATGATTCCAGAGCTTATTCAATGTTGCCTGCCAAGGAAGCATTTCAAGAATGTCTTTATGTACCTCAGGAAACAAAAAAAAAAAAGATCGCAAATCTGCTTGCTCTTGTTATTTCGCGAAATGGCAAAAAAATGAGCACAGTTCTTTAAAGTAAGTTTCTATTACAGAAATGCATTCTCGTGTTATTTGTGATGCGTATGAGAACTGTATACAACAATAAATTTGTTTTAATTTTTCTTTTTATGATAAAGTATAGTTACTTTTTTAATTTTTGTAATACATTTTGAAACATTACTACTTCAAACTCGAAAATTCTTTTGTTATCACAGTAACCTTTAAAAATTACTTTTGTTTTAATTTATATTTTGAAATTACAACTTTTGTAATTTATTCTGTGTACTTGCGATATTATTAAACTTAAATAATTATTAACTGAAATAATTAAATTTGGTTATTTAACTAAAAAATTAAATTTCTGTATGCCAGTGCATCTTTATCTTTGGATATTTTAAGGCCTTTATATCTTTCTTTTGGATATTTTAATGTCTCAATATGGATCCCTGAAATTTATAGGGCCTCCGTACATTAAAACGTAATCTTATATTAATAAAGTAAATACTTTTACCCATTAAAAGAAGTCAAATAAAAAAAAACGAGCTTTTTTTTATTCCAATAATAAGATTCTTTATTTTAACTCAATAATATTATTTATTAGTTCTGGGGAAATAAATGTAGTTTTCAGATTTCTTAATTCTCCAGAATACTTAATTCTGTAAAAGTAATAAATTATTCATCTAAAAGTAATATTACGTAAGAATTCGTTTCTCATTATACGCCCTGAGGTTTTAGTTAAGATATTCATAGTAAAAGTTAAATTTTAAATATTTCTTGGTAAATTAAAAATTATAAATTTATGAAATATTTATTCTGGGTGAATTATTTCGTTGGTCAGGCAGTAATATCAAATTATAGAAAATAAAAAAATTATTTTTATTTATATAGATTAAATATTATGAAAAAATGTATATTTACAGTGAAAAATTTTAACTTAATAATTATTTTATGACTGTAACTTTGTTAAAGTCTATTAAATTTAAATCAATTTTGGATAACAAAATTCAGTTCATTCAAAGCAAAAAGAAATTTCAATTTTTTTCTTTTACTTCGTGTTTTTATTTATTTACTTTTACTTGTTTTAACATTCGAACTATACTTACGTCATATCTGAAAATAATTTATCAAACTTAAGATATAAATATTTGTATTACATTAAAGCAAAAGTAATACAGTAAACAATATCTATTTATGTCCTTAACAAAATGCATAAACATAAGGATTAAATGTCATAAAAGAAATAATAAAAACATAAGATTGTGTAATACATACTCAAAACATATAGTAGGCCAACTTAAAAATTAGCAACTTATGCATGTCTATAAAAGATGCCGTTTTTACTAGTGTCTCAAAATAAAAACAGTTACATTTTATGACAGAGTATGAAGGTTCTGTTTATTGGGAGATGGTTTACTAAGTGATTACTGTGATTGAGCTAATACCTGATAAAACTCTAGTAATTTTATTTATACTACAGATTAATTTGAAATTTATTGCTCATTTACATAAACGTATATTGTAACGTCTCTGCTTGTACTAGACCTATAACGGCTTCAAGCAAAAAGCCACTTTCAGGTTCATGGGAACACTTTAATTTTTATTTACAAGCATTATAGTGTATATATATATATATATATGCAGAACTCTGAGTTATTACAAATTATTATTTACAAAAAAATGAAAATGAAAGATATCAATTGGTTCACAAGAGTAGTTCACGCCAAGAACAGAGATTTTCAGAATTCTCGAGTCTACGACAAAATTAATGCAGCAGGTCTGCGGCAGACCTTAACTATCACACGGCGTGATACACGAAACTACAAGAGCCTCACTTTTTAAATAGGCGGAATCTCCGGCGTGTTCAGTCACTTCAGAGAAAAAGACAACACTTCTTGTCGCTGAAGACTCCTTTTTCACCTTCTTCAAAAAACTCCCTTTAAGAAAATACGTTAGATTCCCTCACTTCTCATTGGAGTGTGCATTTCTTCAGCCCACAACTCAGTCTCGCAACAATCACAATGCAGCAACTTATGACGTAGTCCATATCCCATCTGTAATTGTTTTGACCTGTGAAGGTAGCACAGACAATCGCTAATTTCATGAGGTCTCATTATACATGACAATGATTATCTGCTGTCAGATTTGAGTAACAGGTTGTTCTCATTAGAACAGAGCACTAGTAAGCAGTGTCGTAGAATAAATATCCAAGGCACTGCTTATCTGTTGATAGAGTAATTTGAGTGATAAGTTGTTATTATGCACTTGTTAAAGAAAGTGCATTCCTTTCCCTTAGGAACAGAAATGATTTGTCTCTACCCGTGGAAAAATACTACATGATGAATTCTATAATAGCCCAATATGTAATGACACAGACCATTCCAACAACCCTAATTTATACAGAGGATAATATGCAATAAATATAACGTAAATTAGGAGATACTTTTATCATATTAAAAGAATATTTTTTACAATAAAAATGAGAAAATTTCGTCAAATTATAATCGATCACATGTTAAGATTAAAACTTACCTTGCCTTTTAAAACTTACTTTGCCTTTTTAAAATGAATAAATATTCAAAAAGTAAAATATTGAAACGTTTTTTTATCAAAAATATTGATTTCGTAAATATTTGCATACTCTCACCATTACTTTTTTTTAATGTTTCCAGAACTGGCTTACAGACATAGAGATATTCGCCACACTTTTTGCAGCCATCATCCATGACTACGAGCACACAGGAACTACAAATTCATTCCACGTCATGTCGGGGTAAGAAAAATTGTGTGTCTTGTTCAATAATTCTTTTTTTCTTTTCAAGAAAATAAAATAAAACGTTTTGGTTCAATTGCATTTCAATCATATTATAGCGATATCCGTCAGCAAAGGCGAACATATTAAAAAAACATTAAATATGCAAAATATCAGTGTTTAAATATCGATCAGATGAATCTTTAAAACCACTTTTCTTATAAAAGGACACCCAGCAGCAAGAAATGCTTTCAGGTAGGAGCTAGCATGTTGCTTGTGGTATATCAGACAATGAAAACAACAGATGTTGGCCTAATTCTTGTAAATTTATTGGTTGTTTGTTGAGAAGTTGGTGTAGAATTGGTGTTATTCTCAGTTTTCCATCGAAAGTTTGGCATAGGAATTTGCTCATTCGCCTGATACAAAGTAAAACGAGATTTATCGATCCGAGAAACCTCTGTCGCAAAAATCTTGATGCAGCAAGATATACTTTCAAGTAAAAGCTGTTATGATTGAAGTATATCATACAATGAAAACAATAGAAATTGGCCTATTTCTTGTAAATTTATTGGTGGTTCGTTGTTATATTGATGTTAAATTTAAGTTGTCCTCAGTTTTCCGCCGAAAGTTTTGCATAGAAGCTGTAAAAAAATAATATGTATAAATATGTAAAGTAATACGAGATTTAGCGATCTAAGAAGCCTCTATCCTTAACTTTGTAAAATCATTGATGCACCAAGGAATGCTTTTAATTAGACACTATTATGGTTGAGGAATACCATACAATGAAAACAACAAAAGTTGGCCTACTTCTCGTAAATTTATGGTTTGTGAATTTGATCTTAAGTTGACGTTGTTTTCAGTTTTTCATCGAAAGTTTTGCATAGAAGCTAGCTCATTCACGTAATTTAAAGTACAATGAGATTTATCGATCCAAGAAACGTCTAAAATCGTGTAAAATCTTTCATGCCGGGAGAAGCAACATTAGTTTCAGGAAGAAGCTATTATGTTTGAGGCATATCATATAATGAAAACAACAACTTTGATCTAGTTCTTATGCATTTGTTGTCGTCGGTTGTGATGATGATGCTCTACTCGTTGTTCGATACTCGTCCGTCAAAAGATTTTTCATAGGGACTTTCTCATTCACATGATGTAAAATAAAACGAGATTTACCGATCCAAAAAATCCTTAATCTTAACTTTGTAAAATCTTTGATGCAGCAAGGAATACTTTCAAGTAGAAGTTATTATGGTTGATGAAAACAACAAAATTGGCCATTCAATATAACATCATAACATTTGGAAATAAATGTTTTTGAGTAGAATAAAGTTTTGGCATACTGTGAATTCTTTATGGAGAAATTTTGCAATCAATAATTGCATAACAATTTTATTTTTAGTTGAAATAATTTTACTTTAAAACGCGTGCACGTGTGACAAAAATTTCTGAATTCAACAATAAAATATCAATAACTTGAATCTTTTTTTGTCCAGATCCGAGACGGCCCTTCTGTACAATGACAGATCAGTCCTGGAGAACTACCACGTCAGTCAATCTTTCCGTCTGCTGAGAGATGACGAGAACAGCATATTGAGCAACCTCAGCAAAGAAGAATACAGGTAATCAAATTGACATACCCTTGCTCTTATTTTAACAACAAATGCTCATTTTAAAAGCTAACTTGATCTTTTTTTCCTGCAATAATTAAACTAATCTTAATATATTTGCCTTAATACATCTCCTGTCTGGAAATCTGCCAATTGGCAGACAGACTTGGTCCACCATGGGACTGTTGAGCCAGTGAAGAAGAAGAAGAACGTTTTGAAGGAATTGTAGATGATTTCTCCTAGTTTAAATATTTCATTACAAAATGTGCCACCAATCTAATTTTTCACTTTCAAAGAAATTACTGCAGTGTAGTCTACCATCAGTAATCGAACCATGGTACTCTTACACGGTAGCTAGTACACACTGTCAATGTTATAGATTTAAGTAAATATTATGTGAGTTTCAATATAATATTTACATTTTTTTTTTTTTAAATATTATGTCTTTCTACTAAAATTTTTTCTACTTAAAATAATACGAACATGAATTTCATAGATAGGCTAAAATAATCTTTAAAAATATAGTTCCCAAAATCTTTTATTACCCGAATTCCTTTCCTAAAAGAAAATTACTTCGTGCAAATTCAATTACATAATGTTTTTGATTTTTTTATCATAGTAATATGAAAAAAACTATGTCTTTACGAAGCTAATTTTCGCACGTGGCAAAAGAGCAGACCGGGAAGCATTAATACTAATTTGAAATAATTACATTTTTACTCCTCATTTAATTAGCCGCACGAGATCACATAAAAAAAGTTTTTTTACTTTAGGAGAAGGAAACTGTAGCCAAGTGAAACCATAATTAGCAATTAAGACTTGATGCTGATTAGCGAAACCTAAATCTATTGAGAAAAATGAGAAAGAAGATTAAGAAAGAAGTCATTTGCACATAAAAAGCAGATATTTAACAGGTTGAGTACTATCAAATTCTCCGATTATACCCCACTATTGCATGTAGGGATTAGAATTCTTTTTCTCTCCAAGTCCTTTTATTCCTAGTCACAGCCTGATGGGCAATTGGTTAGCTCTCTGGCCATTGGTATCATAGGATGTACGAATCCTGGCGGTGGCATAGATGTTTGCAGTGGTTCGGAATTCACATTAAACTTTAGGTCCCAGTCTAATTAGCCCAAAACGTGCATAAAATGACCGTAGAGCGACAAACCAAAGTCAAAAACATTTCATGAAACTAAGTGGCCTGATGGCCAATTGACTAGCGCTCTGGCCTTTGGAATGACAGGCTTCAGGTTCGAATCCTGGCCGTGGCATGAATGTTTGTTAGTGGTTCGGAATCTACGTTAAACTGTAGGTCCCGGTCTAATTAGCCAAATTGTGTAAAATATGACTGTAGAGCGACAAACCAAAACCTTTCCAAGTCAAACTAAGTGACCTGATGGCCAGTTGGCTAGCACTCTGGCCTTTGGTACCACAGGCTACAGGTTCGAATCCTGGCCGAGATATGGATGCTTGTTAGTGGTTCGGAATCCATGATAAATTTTAGTTCCCGGTCTAATTAGACCAAAAGAGTGCAAAAAATTATGTTAGAGGGACGAATCAAACAAAGACAAATTAAAGTATAATTCTGGCTTGCGGGATTTATCGCATCCATCTTTGTAATTAAAAAGGAAATTTTTAATCAACTTCACAGATTGGGTATTGAACACACTATCCATTAAGCCTCTTGGTTTGACTCAGTTCATTTAAAAACTTATCACATCAAAATTAATTGCACAATTAGCTTAAAAACATAAAGAAAGTATATTTTGTAAATCTAATTGATAGTCTTTATTTTGTTAATTTTTACTATACACTGAAGTGACAAAAGTCATGGGATACCTCTAAATATCGTGTCGGCCCTCCTTTCGCCCGGCGAAGTTCAGCAACTCGACGTGGCATGGACTCAACCAAGTCGTTGGAAGTCTTCTGCAGGAATATTGAGCCATGCTGTCTCGATAGACGTCCATAATTGTGAAAACGTTGATGGTGCAGGATTTTGGGCACGAACAGACCTCTCGATGATGATCCATAAATGCTCGATGGGATTCATGTCGGGCGATCTAGGTGGCCAGATCATTCGTTGGAATTGTCCAGAATGTTCTTCAAACCAATCGCGAACAGTTGTGGCCCGGTGACATGGCGCATTGTCATCCATAAAAATCCCATCGTTGTTTGGGTACATGAAGTCCATGAATAGCTGCAAGTGATCTCCAAGTATCTGAACATAAGCATTTCCAGTCAATGTTCGGTCCAGTCGCACCAGAGGACCAAGTCCATGCCATGAAAAAACAGCCCACACCATTACGGAGCCACCACCAGCTTGAACAGTGCCTTGCTGACAGTTTGGGTCCATGGCTTCGTGGAGTCTGCGCCACACTCCGCACAGTTCTAACTGACAAGTCCCTTGTACATCCCACATTGATTTCTGCGGTTATTTGACGCAGTGTTGCTTGTCTGTTAGAATTTACGACTCTTTGCAGACGTCGCCGGTCTCGGTCGTTAAGTGCAGGCGGTCGACCACTGCGCTGTCCATGGTGGGATGTTATGCCTGAAATTTCATACTCTCGGCACACTCTTGACACAGTGGATCTGGGAATGTTGAATTCCCTAACGATTTCCGAAATGGCATGACCCATGCGTCTAGCTCCAACTAACATTCCGCATTCAAAGTCTGTTAATTCCCGTCGTGCGGTCATCATCACGTCAAAACCTCTTCACATGAATAACTTGAACAGAAATGAAAGCTCTGCGAAATCACTGCGCATTTATACCTGTTCTACGCGATGCTACTGCCATCTGAAAATTTGCATATTGCTATCCCATGACTTTTGTCACTTCATTGTATATATATATATGACATTTTATTATATAAACCAAATAGAACTTGAAATATTTTGGATATTAACGACCTGTATTTCTAAGAAAACAAAGTTCGAAACTCTGTAAGCTAAAGTTAAAAGGTACAATGTTTATGCTGGAAACGAGAAGAAAAAAACAATAGGCCTGAAAATTTTTCCAACTGAGTTAACAAGAGTTTTGTTAGTTGCTCTACGATCATTTTTTGCACATTTTAGGCTAATTATACCGGTACCTGAAATTTACCGTGGATTCCGAACCACTAACAAACATCTATGCCACCGCCAGGATTCCAATCTCAAACCTGTGGTACCAAAAGCCAGAGCGATAGCCAATTGGCCATCAGACCGCGTGTTCAATAAGGGGGATGAAAGTGCGAAATTCTCAGATATCACTTTGAAGATATCCGTTTCAAATTCCAGCAATGAAGATGACAAACGGAAGTAGAATCTCTATTTTTAGTTTAAAGCCTCAAACTTAGCGAGTTTATGGACTTAGCCAAACAAATGTGCATAGCTTCAAATCCATAGATGCCAAAAAACGACACTTATGCTAAACGGTAAAGACCGTTTACCATTAAGCATTAACAAAAAAACTTCAATAGTTCCCTACTGTCTTTTATAATTTAAACTGAATGTCATAGTATAAGAACAGCAATCTACACAACTACAAGATTAAGAATACGGCAATACGAAGCATGGGAATCATCACAGGTGAATTGGTTTGGTTTGTCGCTCTACGTCATTTTGTGCACACTTTAGGCTAAATAGACCGGAGACCTACAGTTTAATGTGGATTCTCTAACCTCTAACAAACATCCATGCCACCGCCAGGATTTGAACCTGAAGCCTGTGGTACCAAAGGCTTAACACAGGTGGAAGCAATCTATGTAGAAAGTACAGTAAATATCAGAGACAGCAGAATTTTTTATTGGTCTTACAATTTGTAGCAAAACATACTAAATGAACTTGACCATAGCCTCCATTCATAAAAAGTTGAAGGTTGCCATATCATAAATTGGCTAGGCTGTCATATCATATTGATAATACTGTCATATTGTCAATTGCTAGGATTATCATATCGCAATTTGATAGGGCTGTCATAGTAGCTCATGCTTATATCTAACATGACACCATCAATTGTTTCAATGATTTGAAATTTTATTTAAATTTTTCTAATAGTGATGCATGAATAGTATGTTTTTTACTAATTGAAATATTAAGGATATTAAATCAGTGAAACTAGTTTTGTTTTTATCTATTCATTATTTATGTATTTAAAATCACACATTTAATGCAAAAAAATTTTAATAAATTAAATTATAAATAAATTTATAACAAATATTTTTAAATAAATTAAAATAATATTAAAAAATATAAATATTATTAGCGATATTATATTTTTTTTAATTATAATAAATAAATAAATTTAATAAATTAAAAATTAATGATTTAACTTAATTAATTCAAAATTAATTATTTAATTTAATTAATTATTAATTTAATTCAAATCCCACTTTTAATGCAAAAGAAAATTTAATAAATTAAATTATAAATAAGTAAATAAATTTTTAATAAATAATATACATTTTTTATGATATTTTTTAAAATTATAATAAATAAATAAATATAATTAATTAAAAACTATTTATTTAATTTAATTAACTCAAAATTAATTACTTAATTTAATTAATAATTAATTTAACTTAAATCACACATTTAATGCAAAAGAAAATTTAATAAATTAACTTAAAAATAAATAAATAAATTTATAAGAATTAATAATATGAAGTTTTCATAATATTTTTAAATAAATTAAAATACAAAAAATATAAATATTATTAATAATATTATATTTCTCAATAATATTTTTTAATTATAATGACTAAAAAAATGCAATAATTTAAAAATTAATTACTTTTTTATTTCTTTAAAAATAATAATATTTTCCAAACATGATGTAAGGATAATAATAAGGCAATTGTTTTGAAACTTTTTACCTTAACTTACGCCTTATTCTTCTTAATGAGAAAGATTGTTATACAGCCTGTGGCATTTTTGTCATTAAACTACATGCCATACCGTTATTTGTTGTTGTACATCGGTTGGCTTCTTATTTAAATTATGTGCACAATGAATAGTATAATAATAACTAACGAAGGGAGCTTATGGCCTTGAGGATTTTTAGGAAAGAGGAAACTTCGGTAAGATTCTTTTAAGTTCTTCAAAAATATCTAGCATAATGACTTATACTTCATAAAAGCCAAAACAAAAAGATCTTCTTATAATGAAAGAGTTTACATTAAAGAATAAAGGTTTTTAATTACTTAACTTAGGGATTGATAGCCGAGAGTCTAGCGCTCTGGTGCTCGGTGCTACTGGTTTTGGGTTCAAATCCCAGCGGTGCCATGGATGTTTGTAGTGCTTATGAATCCACTTTAAACCGTGGGTATCGGTCTAATATGATTGTAGAGAGCATTAGCCGTAGGGCTGACAACCCTACCTCGTAAAAAAAAAAATAGAAGAATGCTTTTCCAGAAAAAACGATTCGCAGGTTTAGTTAAACTAAAACTAAAGTTAGTTAAGTTAACTAAAGTTAAGTTAAAAGTTAAACTAAAAGCGCTAACAACTTCGACTAAGAGTCTGGTTTGCTCTGCTATCATCAATCAACTATGCGTATCTAAGGAGGGTCACTGATGTTCCAAGATGCGCGCATCATGAGTTCGCAGAATATAGTTTAATTATTCTGCGAACTCATAACTGTAAACTCATAAATAAAACAGGCAATATCTGTTATATATTCTCAAGAATATTATTTTGAAATCAAAGTTCATTTTTTCTCATCATTTCGGTAGTTAATTTTTGAATATATGGATGTATTAAAATTGTATAATAATGTATTTTTTTAATACATTGGTTTTCATTACTTTGGCCATTATAAAATAAATATATTTTGTAAAAGTTTGATAAATCTCACTGGCGCCGGAAAAATATTCAAGGCGGGCCGCGGGTTGTCCACCCCTGATCTAGACCAAGTCCAAGAACCCTTGTGGTCTAATGGAAGAAGAGAAGAGGGGGAGCTTCTGATGTGATGGAGCACCCATAGATAGAAGTCTGGCTTGGCTCCGTGACGCTGACTTTATACGGGGTAGGGTTGTCTACCCTACGCCCAACAAGCATATTAGGCGGGGACTTACGGCTTAAAGTGGATTCCGAACCACTACAAACATGTATGGCACCGCTGGAACTCGAATACAAAACCTGGGGCACCAAGAATCAGAGAGTTAGTTAATCGGTCATTAAGCCCGTATTTTTTGTCTTAAAATCACCAATTCATTATCTACATGTATTCTAAATTGTGATAAAAATTGTAAGATTAGTATGGCTTAGAAAAATTAGATCAATTAACTCATCTTGTATGTAAAGAAATTTAAATAAAAGTTTTAAACTGTTTTAGTCAATATTATTTGAAAAAAAAAGTTATTACCGAACAATTTTTGTTTCTCATCATCATCATCATCATCGATTCCACGGCTCCATTGTGGACCAAGGAAGTCTGCCTACTGACACATTCCGAAACTTGAGATGCTTTCTTTTTACGGGGTAGGGTTGTCAGCCCTAAGCCAAACGCTCTACAGTCAAATGTGACTGGGGCATAAGGTGTAAAGTGGATTTCGAATCACTACAAACATCTATGACACCTCTGGGACTCGAACCCGAAACATTATATTTATAAAAAGAAATGCACAATTTTCTATGTAATTATTAAGAAAATGGTGTTTTCTTAGCTCAGATTTTTTCATGAAGATTTTTCCCCCTTGAGACTAGGTTGAGCAGTGTCATCCATGGCACCACTGGGACTTGAACCCGAAACCTGGGGCGCCAGAACGCTAGTCACTCGGCCATCAGGCCCCATTATTTTTTCTAGCATACAGTTTTATGACCGCGAATAGAATCAATTTTGAAATAGGTGGTTGTTAAATCTTTAATTCAAATAAAATTACTTCTATTTTTTTAATTGATTTAGGAGTCTTAATTTTATTTTCAATTTGTATATCACGCCCTCTTTAAGAATTGCCCCTCTGTTTTGAGAACCAACCCAAATGAGCCAAATAGCCATATGACATTGCTTTCGTCCATTTTCGTTTTAAACACCCCCACCTCACCCCGATCGAACTGACAGAGATTAATGTGATGAGCAGATCGCGTTTTTTGAAAGGAACTATAGGAAAAAACAAAATTTGTTCAAGTTGTTTTTGTGTATCTTGTACTATACCTATTTATGTGTAATAATAAAAAAGTTTTGAAAAGGCTTCTACAGTTATGAAAAATTTATTGAATAAAAATAAAGCTTGACAATTTATTTTACATTTATAAATAATAAATTATAGTTAACCATTAGCGGATGCAAATTTTTAAAAAGCGATTTTGCACATGCGTGTTACCTTAATTGTTTTTATTATTTGGGTAGCACTAGAATTTCATTGATACGCAGTACATTACAGAACATCAGCTGGATTGTTTACAATTTGAAAAGATTTTTAAAAATTGAGAAGGAAGCCAAAGAAATAGACAAATTGCAAAAGCAAATGGCGACAAAGGAACTTCAGATATATAAGGAGAAATTGTTAAATCTATCCAATCTATATTCGCTATTTTTCGATTATATCTTATAACACCGGTCGATAGTGAAAGCGGCATTACTGAAAAAATATAATGCCACGGCCAGAATTTGAATCTAAGGCCTGTGGTACCAAAAAGCCAGACCACTAGCCAATTGACCATCAGGCCACTTAGTTTGATTTGGAGAGGTTTTTAGTTTTGATTTGTCGCTCTACGGACATTTTGTACACACTTTTGGCTAATTAGACCAGGTCCTAGAGTTTTAATATGGATTCCGACCACTAACAAACATCCGTCACACCATCAAATTGAACCTGAAGTTGTGGTTTGTCGCTCACCAAACGATTCATGGCTCATCCAGGACGCCAGATAGTTTAAGGAGAAATCGCTAAATTTATCCAATCTTTATTCGCCATTTTTCGATTATCTTGTAATACCGGCCGACAGTGAAAGCGGCATTAGTGAAGAAGATAAAGTGCCTTTAATTTAAAAGTAGTTAAATGAATTAATAAAAAGAAGTTGAGGGGCTGTTTGATTTTGCAATGGAAGTTTATCCAATTGAAGGAAAAAGAGGAGATTCTGTTAATAAATCGTTACAATAATAAAAACACTTACAATTAGCATTTTTTTCCTTTTAATTATAATTAAATTTAGGTTTTTTAAAATTATGTATACTAAAATAATAAATAAAGGATAAAGGGCTCCATTAAATGTTATAAAACAATATCTCAAACCTAACATACAGGAGTGTTCCCCTGCTCCATGTTGTGTGAACAAAAAAATAAATGTTCATCAGAATTCCATCAAATTTTAAAGGTTGCTCTAATGAGAGTAGGGAAATTAGAACAAAAGAAATTATGAAAATGAGAAAATGTCATTGTCAAAGAATTTAAAATATTTATTTTCTAGATTATTACTACCATTTACAATTTTAAAATGTCTTGTGTATGTCCGGGTTAAAATAGCCCCCAATGTAGCCCATGCACGTTGTAAAATGTGCCCTGGGGTATAACGGGTGGGGTAAAGTCTGACTTCTCCCTTTGGGTGTGCATGTCTTTGTGCCGCAAGATCAAGGACAAAAAGAAACTGAATTTTTATCCTTTATCATGACTCGTCAACGGGTTCTTGGATTTGGTCTAATGTTGCTGTCGACCAAGTGGGATAAGAAACAATAACAACAACTTTAAAATAGAAAGTCCATCAGTTGAATGCTGACTGCGAATTTACATACTATGTCTGAACGTAGATCTTGAGAACGCAGATATTGTTTGCTATTAGGTCACAGTAGATTTTTTTAGGTAACTCCAATATCAAAACCAAATGGATTCAAGACTTCATGGATTTTAAACTTCAAGATTCATTCTTCATTGACTGATCACCAATGGTCTTGGTAGACAGTCAATGAAGTTCACCACTTAGAGATTTACCATTCATTGAATCAAATATGGTTTTGCACTCTTTACTTTTTTTCTCTGACTATAATAGTATTAAATATTATTATTTATCAATATTTACTTTCTTTAATCGTCCTTTTTGTTTTCACTCCAGAGAGTTTCGAAACTTGGTGGTCGAGATGGTGCTGGCGACGGACATGTCTTCACACTTTCAGCAGATCAAAACCATGAAGAATCTTCTGTGCCATTCAGACTTCAGGTAATTCTTCATACCGACGATGCTAATAAAAGCAACTCTTTTACTATTATTACTTTCGATAAACAAAAACTATTTTTCAACTACTGATCCATTATCCAAAAAGTTTTATAACGAAACGTATTAAAATTTATAATTAATAAAGAATTTTTAATACTAATATAGTAACGCTAAAGTCAATTTTAAATTTTGTCAAATTCCTATGGTGCGTTTGTATAAATTAGCATGCCAAATAGGCAATTTGTTTGGCGTCTCTGGTGCCAAAAAGTCTCTCTTATTTAACTTTAAAAAATTATTATGAAATTTAGGATAATATGGAATGTTTCTTTAGTATCGTTTATTGAAAAGAAAAGTTAAAGTACCTTTAAGAAAATAGAAGTAAAATAGGACGGTTCATCATGCTGTTTATATTTTTGTAACACTTAATAATCAGATTTGAAAATGATTTTTGTAAATGAATTATAAATGTATACTTTATTTAAAGATGATAAAATGATGATGAAAATGAATAGCTGTAATTTTGTTTGTCCCAAAAATGTATTCTATATTTAACTTACCAATAAATGGCCACATATACTCAATTGGTAAAATCCAATGCAAATTGCAAATCCCTACATTAGAAAAAAATATTGAGAACATTGTACCACAAGAAAAGGATAACAGCTTTCTCTTAAAAATATAAATTTGTATCCTTCATCGCCTTGTAGGACATATATGAGTTGAAATAAACTACACAAGCGCTATCCCTTTGAAATGGAGACATTTTTAAAATGTCAATAAGTTTCATGGACCAATAAAAAATTGTAAATCCCCACATCAAAAAACAAAATATTGAGAACATTGTACATAAGAAATGGATAATATCTTTTGCTTAGTCAAAAAATAATGAACTAATCTTCCTCGTCCTAGCATGTATTCTATCACAAACAGGAACAGAATAAATTATTTCCTTCTAATCTTATGATAATGATTAAAGTATAAATGATAAATGTATAAATTGTGAATTGTATCATAAAAAAACTATCTGCAATACATTTTGATATTAAAAATGAATTATTTTTATAGTTCTTCAATCAGAATTTTAAGAGAAATACTTAATTTTTCATAGATCCTAGATATTATGGCATTTAAGATATCTTATATTCATTTACATTTTTTTTAGTTCATATTCATTCAAATTCAAAATACAATATTTCCTGTTCTTGTTTTGTTGTCATTTGAATTTCTATAAAATCTATTCATGGCCTTTGAATGCTAAGAAGTAGAACTAAATATTTAATGCACTTAGCTGCATTGTAAAAAATTTCAATACAATGCCGAAAGAAAGCATTGAATAGATCTTTTATTACCTGGAATTTTTACTGAAAGATTAAAGTGGTATTATTTATGCATAAAATACATTTCGTCGATATGTATAAAAATTCAGAAATGTGTTTATTTATTCATCTATACAAAGCATTTAATAGTGCTTTTATATGTTGCATAAAAGATTTTTTTTATCTTTAAGTAATTGTTATTATTTATTAAGTAATTGTTATTTTCCTTTTATATAATTTTAACTTTTTTTAAATTTCATGTTATTCATAAAACAATTATTCTCATAAATATTTATTTACAAATTTTATTATTTTAATGTCATAGTTTTTCTTTTAGAAATATTTCAATTATAAAACCATCTTAACTTTAACGAATTATTTAAAGTGAAGGCAACTGTTAGTTTTTGTAATACTGCTTGTAAAATTGCTTTTATTTTGAGGATAATTTAGCTATTCAATTTTTAACGCTAGCATATAACTTCTACTATGTTTTTATTATTCAAAAACTTTAAAGTATATAATTTTATAACAGATTTCAATTGACATTTTATTTATTTCATATCAACAATAATTCAACCATTACCATTATTCGTGAATATGCTATGGCTAATTCAATTTTTATTAAAAAATTAAAATTATTATTTTTAAGCAATATAAATAAACATTATAATTTGATAATGCTTTTAATTTTAAATAAATGAGTTAAGAATTTACTCATATTTTTAAATGGAAAATTTCCCCCAAATTTTTTACTGTGACGGAAACTTGAATAAATTCTTCTCTTCTTTAAAAAATAATTTTTCTAAGCAATTTCCTATTGTCCGTTTATTTTAAGAGACTTTAAAAACTTTCATTGCAGATATAAACATCTATAAAATACCTAAAATTTATATATATATATAGAGAGAGAGAGAGAGAGTGAGACAGAGAGAAGGGGAGAGAAAGATAGACAGATATATAATGTAGCCGTGCTTCCTCCTATATACTGACAAGAGCGTCCTCCCTAGCTTCAGAAGAAATGGTCAGGCCACGAAACTCTCACCCCAAGGGAAGCACAGTGTAACCGCGCGCTGCTGTAGACAAACGTTTTGTTTACAGTATCTCATTTCAAAAAAAAATATATTTAGCAAAATGCTATGTATTAATGGAACTACAGACTCTCACCCGAAGAAGAAGTATATTTCACGCATCCTGCGCGCAGCTGAATATCGGGTTTTCGCCTTAGAAGTAGAATACTTCTACGAATCTCTAATTATATGCCTTTAAATGTTCTGAATATTGTATGTCTCTAATTGTATATTTCTGCATGTATAAATAAAGCAGTAAGTTCTCCAACCTGTGATTCAAGTATCTCTACCCAATGACACCCAGTTACAATCTGGTTACCAAACCTGCACTACAATATGTATATATATATGTGTGTGTGTGTGTACACACACATATTCATATATATATATATATATATATATATATATATATATATATATATATATATATATATATATATATATATATATATATATATATATATATATATATATATATATATATATATAATAGAGTAAATATGAAAATAACATTGCTGTTTTTCCCTTTTATACAGTAACACTTTAAACTTTAATAGCAAACATTTTAATGTGTTCCTTTTGAGAATTTCTAATTAACAGAAAATGAGGAATTTCAGAAACATGGATGAAGATTAAATTTAACTAATTATCATCTTAAGGAAAAAGTTAATTTCTCTTAATAATTTATAACCTTATTAAAATCAGAAAATTCACTGGATAAGATATTTAGAAAATGTTATATCTGTTTGTACATTAAATTGAGATCTTTATCACATGTTATTGTATTCCTAGCATTAATAAAATAAATATTGTCGTGTTGTATATCCTAAAAGAACTACAATAAGAAGACAATTCATTATACGCAATACTCCTTTACTCCTTCCAATAACAACACGTGTGGGCGTACTAGGGATAACGTAAATCCAGGTTCAATTTTGAACAAATATAGCCTGGGCTTATAGGAACTGCAGCTTACAACGCCATATGTTTTTCAAATCCTCGGAAAGCCTCTAAAGAAAGAAAAAAGTTTTCTTGAGTATTTGTTTTCGTAATGCCCCTAATAAATCACACTTCAATGTTCAATTTCGTCTCTGTTTGTTTTTTCTTTCTTTTAAAAACGCTCCATTCTAGTTAGTTCTAGAAAATTCTGTCTTTGTAATGTATATTTATATCTATTTCTAAAGGAATAATAAACACAAAATAGAAAAGATAATTTAGAGGTAATTACGATAAATTGAGATTACCAACTCAAAAAATATTTAACTTTTCCATTTTTCAAATAAATATGCTTAAAAGATTCATATGGCTTTTGTGTTGTATGCTTCAACTTAAATCACTTGACAAATTTTATATTTCAGTTATTGATGTAATGAGGTTTACATGTGGGAAATAATTTATTTTAGTTACAATTACAAAACATTTAGCACATATTTCAGAAAATGCCAGTAGTATTTTTGTTAATTAATCATCGTTATCTAAACTTTGCTGTACAAGACTTTATGTAAATTCATTAATTGGACGAAAATTTGTGCTAGTAATCCAATTGAAAAATTAAATAAAAAATTATTATCCAATGAAAATTTAAATAAAAAATTATTGTCAAATGAAAAACTAAATAAAAAAATTTCACAATAGCTATTAAACTTTTAAAAAATGTATTGCACCGCGTATATCGGACTAGTACCCCTAACAAAGAATCGATTCCTCCATCGATTTAAACATGATGTTTACATTTTCACTGAGCTGCTAATATAACAACATGGATAATCACTCGTAGCTATCTGAAGTCACTAATTTTTTGTAATTAATCATCGTTATTTAAACTTTGCTGCACAAGAATTTATGTAAATTCATTAATTATTCAATACTTAAAAATAACTTATTCAATACTTTATATGTTAATTATATTCAGTATCATATCACTTTATATATCATTTATATTCAATATCATATCACTTTATATATCATTTATATTCAATATTATATCACTTTATACATGCAGTATGCTCACTCAATGAAATTCCCCAGCCGTTTATGTTATCATGCTTTATGTATTACAGTGGAATGGACAAGGCCAAAGTGCTGTCTCTGATGCTACACTGCTGCGACATCAGTCACCCTGCGAAGGACTGGAAGCTGCACTTCCGATGGACCCAGAGACTCATGGAGGAGTTCTTCAGACAGGTGAGCATACATCTCCCTTCTATCTTATCTTCCTTGTAAAAGAAGTACACACCCACAACTTAGACCTGAGCGAATACACTGTGTAACTCGCAAAAAAAAAAAAAAAAAAAAAAAAAAAAAAAGATGTACTCAGTTGGAATGTATCTCCGAAAATGAAGGTATATGAAAAATTGCTCCATCAAAAGGTTTTTCTCCTTCAACTCTTCGTTAAAAGACGGGTTTTTCTTCTCAAATTTTAAGGATTTAAACGATACCAAAAGACATCTTGTTGTATTATCCATCAAAAGACGGGTTTTTCTCGATTTCAAGGATTTAAATTATACCAAAGGACATTCTGTCGTATTCTCCGTCAAAAGACGATTTTTCTCCTTTCTAAAAGGATTTAAACGATACCAAAGGACATCATGTCACATTCTCCATCATTCATCCGTTTTCTTCTTCCGGACTTAAAGGATTTAAACGATACCAAAAGACATCTTGTTGTATTATCCATCAAAAGACGGGTTTTTTTCTCGATTTCAAGGATTTAAATTATACCAAAGGACATTCTGTCGTATTCTCCGTCAAAAGACGATTTTTCTCCCTTTCTAAAAGGATTTAAACGATACCAAAGGACATCATGTCACATTCTCCATCATTCATCCCGTTTTCTTCTTCCGGACTTAAAGGATTTAAACGATACCAAAAGACATCTTGTTGTATTATCCATCAAAAGACGGGTTTTTTTCTCGATTTCAAGGATTTAAATTATACCAAAGGACATTCTGTCGTATTCTCCGTCAAAAGACGATTTTTCTTCCTTTCTAAAAGGATTTAAACGATACCAAAGGACATCATGTCACATTCTCCATCATTCATCCCGTTTTCTTCTTCCGGACTTAAAGGATTTAAACGATACCAAAGGTGGTTTTTCTCCCGGACTTAAAGGATTTAAATGATACCAAACGACATACTGTTGCATTCTCCATCAAGACTTTTCTCCCAAATTTTGGGATTTAAGCTATACTAAGGACATCCTGTCGCATTCTTTATCAAAAGGCGGTGTTTCTCCAAAATTTTAAGGATTTAAATGACACCAAAGGACATTCTGTCGCATTCTCCATCAAAAGAACGGTTTTTCTCCCCCATTTTAAGAATTTAAATGATACCTGTAGCATTCTCCTAGCAGGAAACTTTTGGACATTTTTTTTAAATCAATGACCGCTTTCTAATACAGTTCACAAACTAGTACAGATGTGAAAGTCTTGTTTTAATTAGTCTTATTTAATTTTAGTATAGAATATTTTATAATTTACGTTGAGAGCCGAGTGCATAGGATTGTTTTTTAAATATTAAATAAAGAGCATAATTCATTGTGTCATTAATAAATACCAAATTACATAGTTTCGATAATGATATGCACTCTCATGCAATAATATGGCCATGTCTTCCTGTTACAACTAGGTTTTTCGGTTTAAGTTTCTTGTGCTTTTTTTTATTCATATAATTATAGGTCCATCTAGACAAAAATTTTAAATTTGCATCCATCTAATAATAAGACATGATTTCATTACATTTTGGGCTGATTTATCATTGATTTCGCGAAGTAATGTCAAAGCTTTCTATTTTTCCCACTTGCAAAGAACTTTTTTTTTTGGCGGAATGCCAATGTAATTCTGCTGCTCCACCAATCGTCGAACATTCTCAGGTAGAAAACTTTTCAGTAAATTCTATAGAAATTTTTACAATTCTCAAACATCTATTTTTTACATTTTTTATGACTATAAATCTCTTATCACATCGACATAACTTTGTCAGAAGACTCATTTTTACCTTGTTTTTCCGATTTGATTTTCTTCTTTAAAACATTAATAAGGGGGCTGAAAGGTTCGTAGGCTAACACAAAGATGGTGCTACTAGTATTAAATCCATATAATTTTTAGTTAGCCCTAACCTTCAAAAGATACGTGTATAAATTTGACAGCTGTTGCTCTATTAGTATGTGAGTTATAGCATTTTTAGTGAAGCAACTTTTGTTAGTTTGAAAAAATGGATAAAAAGGAATTTCGTGTGTTAATAAAGCATTGCTTTTTGGCGAAAAAAAATATTATTGAAGCCAAGGCTTGGCTTGATAAACATTATTCGGACTTTGCACCAGGAAAATCAACCGTAGAAAAGTGGTTTGCTAAATTTAAACGAGGCGAAATGAGCACCGAGGACGATGCACGCAGTGGACGCCCCAAAGAGGCTGTTGCCGACGAAAACATCAAAAAAGTCCACAAAATAATTTCTGATAACCGTAAAGTGAAGTTGATTGAGATAGCTGAGACCCTAAAGATATCAAAGGAACGTGTTGGACATATCGGGAATGAATATTTGGACATGCGAAAGCTCTGCTCAAAGTGGGTGCCGCGCGAACTCACAATCGACCCAAAACAACAACGAATTGATGATTCTAAGCAGTGTTTGGAGCTGTTCAATCGTAATAAACCCGAATTTTTGCGTCGATATGTGACAATGGCTGAAACATGGCTCCATCATTTCACACCGGAGTCCAATCGACAGTCAGCCGAGTGGACTGCACGTGATTTGAGGCATATTTTGAGGCTGAAGACAAATCGTACTATAAAAACGGTATCGTAAAATTGTATGATTGCTATAATCGTTGTATTGCCCTCGAAGGCAACTATATTAAATAATAAAATCAAATTCTATCAAAAAAGAATTTTTCTATGCTAGTCTACTTTTCAGCCCACCTGGTATATCACATACTGCAAAGTCGAATGGGATACATTTATTTAGTTAGTGATATTCCGAACTTATTTACCACTACTAAGATGAAAGAATAATTCATTTTCGAATGACTATCGTCGATTCCTTACGACTGTGAGCTATTTTTAAATAATAAATAGAATAAAGTAAAGAAATTCGATTAAGATTAAAATCAAACGATTTTTTTAAGTATCACCAAAATTCAAAAATAATATTAAAAAAAACATAATTTTAATTATAAATCAATAAGAAAATATTTCAGTGTACTGCTACTTTTGTGACGTATTCTTTCTCCGCTTCCTTGCATTCCCATTTTTATAATAGAAAATATTTTTTTTTTAAATTGTTCTGTAATAGAATAAATAGAATAAAATAAATTAAACAGATGAAGATTAAAATCAAATGATTTTTTAAGTGTGGCCAAAATGCAAAAATAAAAAAACCCATCAAACCGTGATTTTAATTAGTTATTTATAAGAAAATATTTGTTTACGGTCACTTTTGTGACATATTCTTCCTCTGCCTCTTTGCATTTACATTTTTATAAAAAAAAATCGAATATTTCTGTAAAAAATTTTCGGTTTTATTCAAAAACACATGGAGGTGATATGAAAAAGATATTTGTCTTCATTTTCGAATTCTAACTCCAGGCTACAGCACTTTTTCTACAAATTTTTAAAATATACGAACACTTTTAAACTTTTGTAATACTAATAGTCATAAAATTTATAACAAATAAACTTTGCTTTATATAATTTTGTATAAATATATGATTCTAGTCAAAAGGTTTTCACTGCTTGCAGACGATTTTATAACTTTAGAATGAAAAATTATAAAATAAATTAAATAGTTCAATAAATTAAATATTGATATAAATATAATTAAAATAATGCAATTAAATAATATAAATATTAATATAATAAAATTAAATAAATTAAATATTCGAATTAATGCTCCGATTTTAATATTTGTGTAAAATCTAATAATTTTAATTAAGAGATTATTAATCTTTAATTTTTAAAACTGATGCCCTAAAATTTATTTAAAATTCACCTGATATCAAAATACAATTTTTTTTCAAAATTTAAATAAAACCAGTGGAATTATATAAACTTGCATAAAAAACAAACAGAATTTAAACTTCATAAAATAATTATATATTAATTGTATAATTATCGTATTTCATTTTTTAATAATATGGAATTAAATCATGTGTAAAATCCATGATATTTGTACTCTTGCAGAGATTAAAATAATTAATTATTACAATAAAAGTAGTAAATAGATGAAGTTCAAGAGTTTTTTAATATAAATGATTTTATTTGAATATGCTGGTGATATTTATTCAGTTTTAAAGCTTTTATTTGTTTTTTGGTTGTTTGAAAATACAGCTGCACATGTTCAAAACAATTGCACTTCTTTCATAACAATAATCTGAAACTTTAAATATTCAATAATCAAATGAATCAAATACAAAATGAATAAGGATTTTATTGAATAGAAAATTTTTAATATAATTGCAAATAAGGGATAACGAAAATCTATCTCTTTTATATGATTTTCTTATAAACTAAAGCATTATTTGAATAAAATATTATTGGAATATACAAATTAGAATTGTTCTTTGTACGCAAAATTCGATTTATCCGTGTTTCATGAATATTAATGCACATATTTTACTCATTTTAAAAATTAAAGATCTTATTCCAATCTTTGTTTTAAACATAGAATACGTTTAGAAAACATTCGATTGATATTGAGTTCTTCTTAAACAATGAGGAAAGAAGAAATATTCTTGCCGATTTTAAGCAACTCCGAAACAATAGCTGAATGGGAAAGAGATTTACATATTTATTTCATTTGTAGGGTTTCTAATGCTATTGGATTGATGTTAACTGATTCCCTGAGGGATTACAGGCAAAGAGATTTCATTTGTTTTAACTGAAACATTCGAAATTATGTTAATGCATCTAAAAATATGACGAATGAAGTATTGTGTAGGTTTCAGTCATATGTTTAGCAGTAAATTAAATTAATATGCATGTGAAAATTTCTATTAAACTTTCAATATTGAGATAAACATGAAATATTAAGATAATGAAAAATTGCATTTATGTATTAGTAACAACAAGACAAGATAGGCATATGTGATTTAAATTTTAAAAACTTATTGCCTGAAATTACAATAATATTAATAGATTGATATATATATATAAATGTATATCATTTTTTCGCACGAAAAGAACAATTAATGTAATCGTAAACATCTTTCAACTAGATTTGTATTTAAAGAATCCTGTCTGATTATGTCAAATACAAATACAAAAAAGTGTTCAGGATAAATCATAACATAAATTATTTTTATTAAATATATTGTAGCATTTTTCCCACAGGAAGAGTTGTAGCTTTCTGTTCCCAGGGGAAAGAAATGTATATTCTTTAACATGTGCATAATAACAACCTATCACTGAAATCTGACAGCAGATAAACAGTTTTGTGGATATTTATATTATATGCAATTAGTGTTTTGTACTCATGAGAGCAACCTGTCACTCAAATCTGATAGCAGATAATCAGTGTTATGGATAATGATGCAACATGAAATTAGCAATAGTCTGGTCGACCTTCACAGGTCGAAACAATTACAGATGGACAATTGACTACGTGATGAGTTGCTGCATGGTGATTGTTGATAGACCGTAGGCTGAGGAAGTGAAGTGAAAGAAGTTGATTCACTCCCCCCTTCCCCCTCTTGAAGGATTTTCTTAAAGCGAGATTTTTGGAGAATTAAAAAAAAGAGTGTTCTGCGACGAGTCGACAAGAAGTGTTGTTTTTCTCTTTTTCTGAAACGGGAACGGGCCGGAAATTCCGTCCGTTTACAAAATGAGCCCCTTGTGGTTTCGTGTGTCACGCCGTGTGATAAGTAAGATCTGCCACAGACTGGGAGCATTAGATTGGTCGTAGACTCGAGAACTCTGAAAATCTTCGCACTTATGAATCAAATTTAATTCTTTATTTTCAAGCTTTTTGTAAATAGAGTTATATAGTATATATATATATATATATATATATATATATATAATGCTCGTAAATAAAAATTAAAGTGTTGCCTAAAAGTGGCCATCTTCTTGAAGCCGTTATTGGTCTAGTATAGGTTGAGAAGTTACAATGCACTAGATTAAAATATAATGCATTCTAGATAATAAAAAAGATTTTTTTGAGAGATTGAATTATTACACAGTAACAAATTTATTTAACATCTGAAATATTTTTTTCGTAAATATAAAGCAAATGTTAATGATTTATTAATTATTTAATAAATAACATTAAATTAATTATTATAATGATTTAATGATTTATTAGACTATTTAAACTAATATTTAAAAGTACAATTTTATTATAAAAAAGAGCATGGGGAACTCGTTTTTGTGTAGAGAAATATATATCAGATTTTAAAACAAATTATCTACAACAGTAACATTAACTATTTTTTCTTTTGTAGTTATTTCCGTAATTTCAAAAAGTAAATAGGAAATATAAAATTTGATGTAAATTACTCCTCGAAAAATTCCATCAAAATTTCTCAAAGGCAAGTAGAAAAAAAATCAAATAAAGACTTATAATTTGTCTGTCTAACAATAACAAAACTGTCTCTAAAAATATAAATTGCGCAATCGATACATTAGATCCTATTACAACATTTTGACTTCCGCAACATGTGTCAAGAACGACTTCAACATAGACAACGTAATTGATTGCTTAAAGCTATTGACTCAGACATTTCGAAAGAACTATCGAACTAAAAAGAACATTCTATAGAGCTTCAAATTTCTGAATCCTGATTTCGTTTCCCTCTCTTTTGCGTCTTTTCGGGAACTTTTAGCGATATTAGAAATTCAAGAGTCAGCATTTTGGTTTTTTATTCCAATTCCATCACGGCTGTAGATCGGAGATTCGGGGCCGACATTTTTGTAATTTTTTTCAGTAGATTCACATTTCAGTTACATTATATTTCAATTGATTCATATTGACTCAAAGAAATGTTGTATGGCTCATGATCTCCTTTAAAGCAACTTTGTTACATGTATGTACAAAAAAGAAGGGGTAAAAATTTTACGTTTTTATTTCCTTCTGTGAAATAGGTTCGGAAATAGTATCTTTATAATAAATATATTATTGAACCTTCCCCTCTAATGCTGAATAGCAGCGAGCGTTGTCACGAGTCGGGCACTCTAATTTTACGTTTATTGATGAATATGATTCATTAGATCAAGATGTTAATTCTTTTGTTTAGAAATAATTAATAAAATAGCTCATTAAAAATTGTACAGAATTATACAATTTATGTTGTAGTTATGCAAGGACAAAAAAAATCAACGTTTAATTTTTTTTTTTTTTTTTTTTTTTTTTTTTTTTTTATTTATGAATAATTTACCAAATCAGCGACATTAATTTATTTGTTTAAAAATTATACAGAAATTAAATAATTGATAAAAAATTTATATAAACATATTTTTTTTTATGTCAACAAAAAGGAGTAATTGACGAAGAAAAAGATTAGTTTTATATTTGTATCAACTAATAAATTATTTTTTTAAATATATATGCTAAAAAATGTCTCATATTAAAGATTTATTACGAATCATTTGTTTTACTTGCCAAAAATACTATTTCCCAAAATGTATTACATTGAAATATATATATATATTTATTTATTTATATATATTTATGCTACATAAAATATTGTTATTCATTAAAAAAAATTCAAATTTGCTACAAATATATTAACGTTCTTTTAAGAAGTGAAAATGGATTAAATGCTGTTCAATAATTTTGTCATTTTCAAGTGAACTTGTTGATTAATTACATTTCTAAACAGGAGTATTTTTTTGTTTCTCAAAAATAAGCCAAGTAGGCATAAAGATATGAAACAATGCTTTTGTCGGCGACAAAAACTTGAAAAGACTTCATCTTGCCTTTCTATCATTCCCACCTTTTTGGCGAGAAACATTTTCAAAAGCTTTAATGAATAAAAGATTTCTTAAGTTTTATATAATTGAAAGTTTATTCAGCATTAATTAATCAAACGAGTGACATTGTAAGAAAAGCATTGTCACTTGTAATTTTTTAAAAAGCAGTAATTAATTAGTAAAATAAACACTGTCGTAGTAATTTTTTGCTATGAATTCTGAATGTTGTTTGTTCGCCAAATAATAATTTCAAACATTTTGATTGCAAATATTAAATTCAAATGTGTAGCGTGCAGGTTGGGAAACTGGATTGCAACTGGGGGTTGGATACTTAAGACACAAGTTGGAGAATACACAGTTTTATTTGCACACGCACAAATGCAACACTCATACAATTACACACAATATGTAACTCATTTTAAGACATATAATTATAGATTCGGGGAAGGATCCCACTTCTAGGCCAAAAATCCGATATTCAGGTACGCGCAGGGTGTGCGAAAGATACTTTCTCTCCGGTTGAGAGTCTGTAGGCCAATTGTTACGATAGGTTGCGTTAAATATATTTTTTCTCGGGATGAAAGATTTCAAACTAAACGTTTCCCAGTGGGAGGGCAGGTTGCGTTGTACTTCCTCTCGGTTCAGAATCTCCAGGCCGACTGACCATCTTTTTCTGAGCGCCACAGTACGCAGGTGGAAGCATGGTTGCAAACGTAATTAATTTCATGTTAAATTATTATTATTATTTTTTTTTTACGATCTAACTTTATATTTATTTGAGACTTTCAGTGCTTCTGTGTTTAATGAGCTGAGCTTCCAAATTAGGAGGGATCAGTTTAAATCCTATCGTAGGCTAAGAATAAGTTGTTTTTTTTTTATACAACGAGGATATACATGATAAATCCATAGGTCTGGAAGTCTTTTCATTGATTTGGAGAAAGTTGATGGATGAGATGACAAAGCCCCCCAAATGCAACCCCTGAAGTATATGCAGTACATGTATATAAACAAACATGTACACCAGTACATGTATATGCATATACACCATATGTGTACACCATGTATAAAATATAATGTTGGGTCTTCGTTATGGTTAGTGATTCCATCAATTTTCTACTTATTAACTAAAACGGACTATGTGTCTAGTACATTTTCTAAATGATGCCCGTATATCTGTGTTATTTGATATAATCTGTGTATTTACAGGGAGATAAAGAAAAAGAACTCGGACTCCCATTTTCACCACTGTGTGACCGAAACTCTACTCTAGTCGCAGAATCCCAAATTGGTAAGTAACTCTATTCAACTCTAGACAGTAAAAGCGTATCAAAATTGCCAACATCAGATACTTTTTAATACGCTTTTATTAGCTTCACCTGTATGTTTGTATGTATGTAACTGCCTCTTTGGACTCGATTTTGGTACTGATGGCGCCATCTACTGGCGAGTCAGTCAACTGATCAAACCCTACCTATTTTGTATAATTATTTTGTTTAATCTTAATTCCTTTTGTTTTATTTTACTTTTATCTTAAAATTCTCATTTAACTTTAACCTTTTTATTTTTGGGCATCGTAAACGGACTCCTAATTGTACCGAGAGCTTTAGCTTTTTCGATCTTCTGTTTTAATTGTTCTCAAGCAGGAGATGTTTTTCCTAAATTTCCTAAATTATAATTTTAAAAAGCACGCTTTTAGAGTTAATCAAACTAAAAAGTAAAAAATAAATTAATAGTTTAAAAAAACTAAAAAAACACGTTTTTAGAGTTAATCAAACTAAAAAGTAAAAAATAATTGTTAACATAAGAATAAGATGACTGACGAGAAAATGAATGTCACTGTTCTAAAAGCGTGGGGTGCTCGATATCAATCGTTATAATTTTTCACTAGTTGCAGAGTCAGTCACCGAAATGCAGAGTTAGTTTAAAAATGTCATACAAAGCACCCCACGCTTTTAGAACAGTGACATTCATTTTCTCGTCAGTCATTTTATTCTTATGTTAACAATTATTTTTTACTTTTTCGATAGATTAACTCTAAAAGCGTGTTTTTTAGTTTTTTTAAACTATTAATTTACTTTTTCCTATAAAACGAATGTTTAATGCTCTAAATTTGTATTTAGAAATACTAAAGTGAAAATTTTTAATTTCTAATTATTGCATTTAAGAAAAATAGGCGAACGCATATTAGAAATGTTTGTTTATTTTAAGAATAAACAAAAGCGACAAGCATTCTTATCAAAATGGAATACTCCACAAATAAATTATAATTATTAATTATTTAAAACGCGATTATTCAAAATCTAGTGAAGAAATTTGCAATAACTGTAACAGCTAGTACTGTAACAGACAGACAACGAAGTGGTATTACTAAAGTTTAAGAAAGTAGGAATAAACAATAATTAATTAATCCGTAATTTACTCAAACTTAGATTTCAATTTTCAATGTTATTTATTTTTTTCCCCTTTTTGTATATATTTATATATTTATGATAAGTAGGAATAATAATTTAAGTAATTAAGGACAATTAATATGATCCTTTTCGAAAATGACAGCAAGAAAATATGAGAAATTACAAATAATATTTTTTTTATATAGTACAATAATCGTAAGAAATAAGAAGAAAATTTTAAGTAAACCTTGCTAGAAATTCCGACAAAATTATTGAAAATATTATTATTCCAACAAGCTGAAATATCGTACTGAACAAGTGAACTCAATTGTGAAAAAGCTGAAAATTTATGCATAAGTCTTTTAGATTAGATTGAGCCAACGGCCGTACTATGCTGAATATACCGGTTCTCGTTAGATCACCGAAGTCAAGTATCATTGGGCGCGGCCAGTACTTGGGTGGGTCACAACCTGGGAACACCGCCGCGTGCCATTGGCAAATTTGGGACCTGAATGGCCGAGTGTCTAGCGCTCGGTGCCACAGGTTTCGGGTTCGAATCCCGGTGGTGCCATGGATGTTTGTAGTGGTTCGGAATCCACTTTAAGCCGTAGGTCCCGTTCTCCTATGACTGTAAGAGCGTCACGGAGCCAAAGTCAGGCTTCTACCTACGGGTGCTCCATCACAACAAAAGCTGCTTCCTTCCCCTTCAATCATGAACACGTATGGGCTCGTGGGCTTGGCCAGACAAGTAGGATAAGAAACAGCAACTAGATAGATTTTGAATTTGGTAAACACAACATGAATCTCAAAATGTTAAACGTCTTTAATTCTTTTTGGATTTTATCATGGTGAATTGATTAATATGACTCTTATTTCCAGGTTTCATTGACTTCATCGTGTCCCCAAGTTTGGAAGTCTGCGGAGACATGTTGGACAGGATTCTCCGCCATGTAGATGGACACAAAGATGGCGTCATCGCAGAAGACAGCACAGGTCAGCTTTCGACCCTTTTTACCTAACAATTAAACGGTTTTTATGTTTAAGTATTTAACCCTCCATTAGTCGCAATCATTTTTAGTCACAAATGATGGCAATATACTATCAGAATGGTGGCAATATACATTTACCATTGTTTGCGAACAGTTCTTTAATGTTTCATTTTCGTTTAAAACCATGTAAAATACTTTTAAGGTTGCCTACTCTTCAAAATTCTGATTGTCCTATTAAATGAGTGCTTCTCAAAAGTCTTCGTGCAAAACTGGTTCAAAAATGCCGGATTTATCCAGGGAAGCGAGGTAGAGGAATGCACGAAATTATTTGCTTTAAATTTGAAAGTGATTTATATTGCGACTAGCGCAGGATTAAACAAAATATTAAGTTATAATTTGTAAAATAAAATATAAAAAAATTTCATCTCGTAAAAGAAATTCCCTTTTTCACAATTTTCTATATGCATATTTATACTTTTTATTCTTATATATTTTATTGCAGTTTATATTTTATCACTGTTTATTTAATTAAGTTTCATAACAAACGAGTAAAAAGTTTTGTAAAATTTAAGAATGAATAATATATAATAGTTAAGCAATAAGCAATAATTAAATTAAAAAGTAATGAGTTTATAAAATTTTTGAACCTTTTATAGTTAAACATAATAAAATGTCATAATATAAATTTTTAAATTATCTTAATTTTTTTTAATTTATTTAAAATTATTTAATTATTTTAAATTTTTAAATTATATTTTATATTTGATACTTACCTTTATTGCAATAGTTAAGTAATAAAAATCTTGTTTTAAATAATAAATCCATTTCATCGTTTAAATGCTTACAAGCATGTTTTCTTTTTCATTTGCTGCTGCCATCTATCGGTAACAAATGTATTTAATGCTTCTTAATGAAACTACCTTTTGACAAAGAGGAATATTTTTTGCTCTCAAATAATTGAATTGAATAATTTTTAATCTTTGAGAAAAACTAAACTTAAACAAAAAAAAAAATAAATAAATAAACACTGTGAATATTAATTTTACATTTTTTTTTAATTTCTTTAATGAGCTAATAATTAGTATATAATTAAATAATGTAAAATTATTATAAAAATCGTCTGGTAAAAGCGAAGATAATTTTCTTTCAAAGCTAAAATGAGATTTTTCAAGAAAAGGAAATCGTTTGGAATTTAGTTTTTTTAATTTAATTTTATTTTATTATTATTATTATTATTATATTATTATTATTATTATTATTATATATATATATATTTTTTTTTTTTTTTTTTTTTTTTTAAGATTTCTGTTAAGCATTTTGCTCTTACATTAAATTCTAAATTTTATTGGTAACCTGTAAATCGGCCCGTTGATTAATTCAGAAATTGATTAATTTTATTCATTAATTATTAAATTGATTAATTAAAATTAATATTAAAAAGGCGGTTTTTTTCGTAATATTTTCTAAATGAGTGAAAGTCATTAGAAATTAGAATAGTAGAAATTTATTTATTTATCGAAAACCATTTTAATCGTCGGAAATGAAAGGCGGATGTTTTTTATTGTTATTATTTCAATCGTGATATGATACACAGCAAATAACTAGTGATTTCTAGTTGAAACCATCAAAGCTACTTCACAGCTCCCTCACACTTCAAATGAGAATTTGCACTTATTAAACATGTGTTTTAATGTTTTGCATATTCTTTTATTAACATGATTTTCCTAACAAAATGTCTCTTTTGTTGTGCAGTGCCCGCCCGCAGCAGCCTGGCGTCCCCGGCCAACAGCCCCTCCCACAGCCGCGCCTCCCCCCGGATGTTCGGCAGCCCGGGGCACATGCCCAGCGGAGGGTGCGTGTCCAGGCCCTGGCTCAAATGCCTCGAGAACAACAAGCGCATGTGGCACGACCTCAGCGACAAAGGTAACTAACTCTCCCTTCTTCTCCTCTCTTCTCTAAGCTAAAACATAAGACTCCTTCTCTACTATTGCGGGGGGAAATAATATCGTTTTATTTCATTTAAATATATTATATGTCATTTGATATTTATGTCATTCATCCTCACAATACTTATATTATAAATTAAACTCTTAAGTCTGGAAATCCAAGCAATTTTCTATAAAGAACAGGAGGCAGTGCAGAACAGGAAGCAAAGTGAGGCACATCCATTTCTTCCTGGCTATCACACAGAAGACAGAGAGGGTCAGAAATCAGTTGAATTCTGTGAAGGTCAGGGTTCGGGGACAATCGTGACCACAGAAAAGCAGTAGAAATGCCTTGGTACAATAACTACGACAATACTTAAGACACTAATTAATAATTTGGTACAATAACTACGACGTTTACCTACAGTAGCAACGTTGTGTTCGTCAAGATTCAACGGACAAGTAGCAAGTAGAAAGCATTACAAGTAGCAAATGGCCTGGTATCACCATAACCAAGTTGAATACATACGTTTATTTTTCGTAGGAAATTTTAAGTAAAAATACATTGTACTTCGGAGCCGCATTCAAACAGCATAAGAACCACATTTGCTTTTTCACCATTATTATATAAAGTTTACGTTGTCAAATTTTATACTACTATAACCTCTTTCAAGTGAAACATACAAACATACTAGTGCCCCCCATACAAACATACGTACTGAAACCTAATGGCATACTAATGCCCTCCATACAAACATACATACTGAAACATACTAGCATACTAATGAACGGTAGTCGATGTTTACTAATTCTTTTCCATCATTAAATATCAGTATTCTTTTATATCTTATAACAAAAGTTTTGAGAATCATAGGTTGTTAGAAAATTCTTTTAGCATAACCTAAATAATGAGATTTTCTTTTCCAAAACGTAATCTTTTAAATATTTAAGAAACATTTGGTCTTAATCTTTAATTTGATAGCATTTGCTAAAAAAGACACATCAACATTTGTTTATTGTTCAGACAAGAATAAATATATTACAAACTCATTATTTCTTATCATTTAGGAAATATTTGGTAGTAATTTTAAATTCTTGATATTTAAAAGTGGTGCTCGTAAACTTTTTCAAATAATATTCTACATTTTAAAATGCAGTCCCTTAAATTAAATTTGTATAACATTATTAAAGACAAGAAAATAATTTTATCTATTTTAAAAATCCTTATTACGCAATTGAAACTGCTAAACAATTTTTTGTGTTAGTACTTTTAAAAAGCAGAAATAAATTGGTCTTGGAGGAGAATAAATATATTAGTAGCGCCATCTATTGGTTAAGTATTGAACAAAATAGTTCAGTTGTAAATTTTAACGTAAAATTTAAAAAGAAAAAAAAATATTCGCAACTAAGTATTTAATTAATGTTGTTTCTCATATTACTTCATTTTAATATTTAGTTTTTAGTTTTTTATTAATTAAATAAACTGGTGTTATTATACTATGTTTGTTTAAAAGCATATTTTTTTAAAAATTATTCACAATCTTTTAACATGTCTACTATGTAATTTCTAGGAAGGAATTCTTAATAATAAATTTTTCTTCCAAAAATTCAAAATATTAAAAAACTTTTATTTATTTGTCTTTTAATTTTAAATAAACAGTTTTACAGGAACTCGTTTATTTTTAATAATACGAAATGGCAAATCCAAATCATTTATTTCAATATATTTAATTTTTTAGTTTTTATTAATTAAGATATCTGTTGTTTCTTTTAACACGTCATGTACTATAAAGTTTCTAAGAAAGTATTTTGTGAAACTGGTGATATAATGCGTTGAATTTCAGATAAAAATTTATAGCATTTTAAAATTTATTTAAATGATTGCTTAAAATTATAAATTATTTTCGCAAGAATCATTCGCAACCTTTAAAATCTTTCGCAAGAAAAGATGGCGCCAAAAGAGGTCGCCAAGTCTGCCAAAAAGAAAACATTTTGTGATTTGTAGAATAGGTCAAATCTTCTTTTATTTTGGTAAAGCATGTATTTCGAAATCAATTTGGAATAGTTTCACCAGATCAAGCGTCATCAGTACCTCAGACACTGAAGCTAATTTTACTTGTAAGTATTTTAAGATGCGTTTCCACTAATTACTAAAATCTCACGTCTTAAAAAAGTCAGCCAATCAGATTTGATTTCCTGCCCAGTCGGATTTCAGATTGGTGGAGTATATATTAATATCCCGTGGAAATACATTTGAGTGACATTTATTATTGAATTTGACTGACACTGTAGAAATAAAAATTTGAAAGTGTTAACTTGTTATATTTAATTTTAATTAGATAGATTATTTTTCTATTTTAAATTTCTACATCGATTTGTTGCCCCATTTGTGACCAGTGATAATGTGAGTGTGCTAGGGGGATTGAAAGACGAGTATTAGATAACAGGTTATGGTGTTCCATGCAAACATTGCTTTGAAAAACAAGTTGATTCGCCTTAAAAAGTGACAGACATCTTAAAATTTTATAATACGATACGCAAATATGAGACAATTATCCTAGATATTACTTTAATAATTGTTGCTTGGGTTTTAGTGTAGCAGGCCTCTTTTAATGTCTCTGAGTAATGGTAATCTGAAGGTGCTACAAATCTGTTATATTAGTCGCATATGATCTCGAATCAACTGCTTCGATTAAGAAAGTTATTGTAATGCGTAAAGCGATTTAATTTATGTCAATGTCTACACACCACACCACATCACTGTTCCTAGAGCTGAGTTGCCCCTTTACAGTGTGAGAATGATGAGGGTGAGAAGTCTAATTGGGCTCTGTGATACTCTACGTTCATGGATTTGGTTTGGCTTGCCACTCTACGGTCATCTTGTGCACACGAGGGCTAAACAGACCGGGAATATAGAGTAAAATGGATTTCGAACCACTAACAAACATCCATGCCACCACCAGTATTCAACACCAGCCTGTGGTACCAAAGGCCAGAGCCCCAGTATTTGGCCACCAGTCCGCCTACGGTCGTAGGAGACCGGGACATACGGCTTAAAGTGGATTCGAACCACTGCAAACATCCGTGGCACCGCCGGGATTCGAACCCGAAACCTGTGGTACCGAGTGCTAGTTACTCGGGCATCAGACCCCACCTTCTACGCTACAACCCACAATAATTATAATTAAATTATGCAGATGGCAGTTTTCATTTTAGAGATGCATTCAGTCACGTGATTTGATTAAGCCGCACAGACATCGACATAAAAAAAATCGCATTATGTATTGCAATAACTTTCTTAATGGGCTCAGTTGATCCGGGGTCATTTGCGATTAATGTGACATATTTACAGCACATTCAGCGTTACTCAGAGACATTAAAAGAGGCCAGCTACGCTACAACCCCCTGCAATAATTATTATTAAATTATGCAGACAGCAGCCTTCATTTCAGAGATTGGTGTGGTGTGGTGTAGTAGTAGTGTAACATGCCTCTTTTAATGTCTCTGGGTAACGCTGAATATGTTACAAATCTGTCATATTAGTCGCAAATGACATAGGATCAACTGCCTCTATTAAGAAAGTTATTGTAATATAATGCATAAAGTAATTTTTTTATGTCGATGTCTATGCGACTTAATCAAATCAAATGGCTGAAGATATCCCTAAAATGAAGGCTGTGGTCTGCATAATTCAATAATAATTATTGCGGGTGGTTGTAGTGTAGCAGGCCTCTTTTAATGTCTCAGGGTAACGCTGAATGTGCTACAAATCTGTCATATTAGTTGCAAATGACTAAGGATCAATTGCCTCCATTAAGAAAATTATTGTAACGCATAATGCGATTTTTTTATGTCGATGTCTATGCGATTTAATCATATCACGTGACTGTATGTACCTATAAAATGAATGCCGTCTGCATAATTTAATAATAATTATTGCAAGTAGTTGTAGTCTAGCAGGCCGGGCCTGATGGCCGAATAACTAGCGCTTAGTACCACAGGTTTCGGGCACGATGTTTATAGTAGTTCGGAATCCACTTTAAGCCGTAAGTCCCGGTCTCCTATGACCGTAGGCGACCTGGTGGCCAAGTGGCTATCGCTGTGGCCTTTGGTATCACAGACTTCAGGTTCAAATCCTGACGGTGACATGGATGTTTGTTACTGGTTCAGAATCCACTTTAAACACTTGTACAGTTTTCCACTTTAAAATCCACTGGTCTCTTACACCCTCGTGTGCACAAGATGACCGTATAGCGACAAACCAAACCAAACCTATGAACGTAGAGCGTCACAGAGCCCAATCAGTCTTCTTCTCACCCACATCATTCCCAAACTGTAAAGGAGCAACTCAGCTCTAGGCACAGTGATGTGTTGTGGTGGGGTGTAGTAGTGTAGCAGGCCTCTTTTAATGCCTCTGGGTAACGCTGAATAGGCTACAAATCTGTCATATTAATCACAAATGACCAACTGCCTCCATTGAGAAAGTTATTGCAATGCAATTTTTTTCTGTCGATGTCTATGCGACTTAATAAAATCACGTGACTGAAAGTATGTCTAAAATGAAGGCGACCGTCTGTCCCGGATCTAAATACCTGTTATCTTTTTTTTATAAAAAAATATAACAAGAATTTTCCTTTGACACTTCACTGTTGACAGATTGAGCCCCACCGTGTGTGGGAAACAGGTTAGTGGATATTTCCACTGCGATGTGCAATCTATCGCCAGACGTGTCAAAACAAGTGCATTGACTTCGCTAAGTGAAACAGAACTTGTGTTGAATTTAAAATAACCTTCTGAGAACTCTGTGACATAAAGAAAGTTTGACACATAGAAATTTATGGTTTTTAAGTAATATGTAAGGATTTCAAAATCAGCAATGCATTTCATCTCTAAAAGACACATCTGCATCGTTTTAAATTGTTCCTTTTTTTCCAGGAATATTTGATACTTTCGCATATATTTATTTTATATTAGACTGGTAAAAAGCATATTGAAGAAAAAATTAAAAATTTTATCAGATATTGCAGAACTTGAAAACATTTGGCAAACGCATTAGATCTCCGCATCATTTTCTGCGTGATACTATATGTGTCAAAATGATGTAATTAGATTGCAGGACAACTCAGTTTCGAACAAGTTGCAATTGTTGCAGTCAGCAACTGTCAACTGCGATTGTGTCAGCTCCACAGTCAGACTTTCTAGTCTTCTGTAGATCTGGAGCTCAGTGCCACAGGTTTCGGATTCGACTCCCAGCGGTCATGGATGTTTGTAGGGGTTCAGAATCCAGTTTAAGCAGTAGGTCCTGGTCTCATATGACGGTAGAGCGTCACAGAGCCCAATCAGACTTCTCACCCCCATCATTCCCAAACTGTAAAGGGGCAATTCAGCTCTAAGCACAGTGATGTGGTGTGGTGTTGTAGTAGTAGTAGTATTCTGTGGATGAGGTGCTGTCACAATCACTTTTGTACTGTATATCCGTCAAGTCTATCTTCTGTAGGTCTTTGGATGTTCATCCCAAACGACAGGAAAATGCGGACTAATTACTCCAGTAAAGTCCACCGGCCTGATGGCCAATGGCTAGTGCTCTGGCCTTTGGTACCACAGGCTTGAATCCTGACGGTGGCATAGATGTTTGTAAGGGGTTCGGAATTCACGCTAAACTGTAGTTCTCGGTCTAATTAACCTAAAGTGTGCACAAAATGACCATAGAGCGACAAAACAATCAACCAACCTGTAATGTCTTTCCATCCTCACTTGTCGGTGGGCAGATTAGACAGTTGGTACACGGGGTCCACTGATATATATTACATTGCATTGACTACTATTGCAAAAGAATGTACTAAATTATTAATCTAAACTGAAAATAAATTATAAAAGTGGAATTAACTTGTATTTCGAATGTTCGTCATTTTTATTTAAGTCATTGATTACTAAAGTAGCAGTTAAAGCAGAATATTTTAGCAGCATAAATTGCTACAATAATAGTAGTAGTAGTAGCTTAGAAGCAGTCACCTAAAGTGCACCACGAGGAACACCACCTTTTCGAATGAACATCACCAAGAGTGACATCTGGGGTACACATTATATTCCGCCTCATTTCTTTGATACCAATAAAAGAACATTCAAGTCTAAGAACAAAAGCGTTCGATTCTGTATCACTTGTTTGGTATTTCTTTGAGTTGGGCAGTCCAATGCCCCTTTTGTCCCCTTTTGTCCCAATGTCAACAAACACTTATTTTAAAAAATAAATAAATAAATGCTTTGTCATTAGAAAAATCTCCGTAAAAATAAAATAAAATAAACGTCTCATGCCTTGGTCCACCATGGTGCTATTGCACCAATGAAGAAGAAGAAATATTCTGGTAATCAAAATCTTCTTCAGTATCGGTAAGATTGTTGTTAAATTGAAACTGAGTACAGTGGAAGTGGCCTAATGGATACCAAGTTAGGTTCCAAATTAGAGACAGCTATGTTCAGCACACAATCACAGAGTAAAGAAGCTTCAATCCTTTCTGGAATCCTAATAACAAATGTAATTAATTAATTTTATATTAACTTAATGCTAATATTTTAAAATGGTCAGAATATAATGAGTTAATGTCTAATAAATGTATACACACTTCTGTTGAGAATGTAAGATAGGAGAATACTTATTTTCTAGTAAGAGAAAAATGTAATTAATTTTATATTAAACCAAAGCAAAATAATTTGAAAATAATTATTTGTCCTCCTAGATGCTGAATTGCGTGAACAGATTACCGAAGCCAGCAAGAAGAGATTCCGTGAATACTCCAACGGACTGGACAAGTAGACGAGAAGAAGATAAAAATGGACCATAGGTCATCTTGTAAGGCATAAAAGACATTCGCAAAATCTATGTCATTATCTTTTTGTGAAGAAAAAGTGTCATGAACATGCCACTTTTCTCTAATTAAATCTCATCCCTCGAGTTCCCACAATCCCAAAGCAAAAACAAGAAGAAAGTTCCAGTGTTTTATATGCGAGCGTTGTTTCCATTCTAATGGTTAATGTCACTAACAAGATCGTTAATTACTTCAGTTGAATTAATATTCTGGAATTAAATTATTATTAACTTTTAAAATTGAATGTTAAGCATTAAAATAATCGGCTTAGTATTTTTGTGCAAAAGTGAACGTTTTGTCTGTAAGAACTTTTTATATTGCATTTAATCGTTATTGTATTATTTTATTCATAATCCATTTGTATTTTTTACTATTATCTTTATAATTTTCGATAAAATTCAATTTGTAATTGTTTAATCTCAATCAATTGATAATCACATTTTTTAATTAATTCTTTTATCATTTAAAAAAGGCGAAGAAATAAAAATTGGTTTCTTAGTAAAATAAAATACATATTGTACCAAAATAATTTAATTTTTAATTAGTGATTATCATTATTTAAAGACTTGAATTAATATTTAATTACTTTTTTTCGATTAATTACCAAATTCATTTTACCTTCTCTTAATTTCGTTTTCAAATATGTACTACATAAGCCATTTTACTATATGATTTTTAAAAACATACTACTTTTATATTTAAAATTTATGTGGTTTTATTTCAAATGTACTTATTTTTTAATTTGACTACTTCTTTAAATCAACTTTAAATTTTAATCTGTTTTAAATTTTGAAGAACTTATCATTAACTAGATATGGCCATTTTTTAATGCACAAATATGATTTTATTTATCTATACATATATATTTACCAATTATAACGGATTTAATGGGATATATATCATATCTTATTAAATACTCAAACATATGATGCTTAAAATTTAAAAATATTAAAAATATATATAAAGTTTTAAAAATATAAACAATCCTTTTATTGTAATCTTTTCACATTTATCTATTCGTAGAAGTTGAAGCATTATTTAAAAATGTTTCTGATGATTACATCATTTGAGTACTGTAAATAATACTCTCTTCACTTATCTATAATTTTTTTATTGTACTTATTTATCCATTACGGGTACGTACCATGCGACGTTGCACAAAAGTGACAAATTTTCACAACAAGCTTATTGTTTGGACGTGAGGAATTGTGGGAACTCTCGCATCACCACAACCACCATATTGTGATATAAATATCTACTGCACTCTGCCCTTTCACTTAACATTATGCTCTGTGCTGTACATAGGTGTACCAATGCTAAACATCGTTGTGAAATACTATTGCTTGTAGTTTTTAAAGAAGTCAGTGTTACTCAAATTTAACATGTAAAATAAAGAGAAAATTTTCTATAGGTTTTTTTCATCTTTTTAACTTTATTGTAGTGTCATATGCATATATGATTGCCATATTTGTAAATTTATGGTTGTATATTTAATATGGCTGCTTGCTTTTAGTGATAGTGTTAATAATTGAAATTATATTTGGATCAATAAATAATTAATATGATGAAATTTTAATTAACTGTAATTATCAATTTCAGAAAAAAAAAAAATGATTTTTATTTCTATATTTCAACAGTTATCTGTTGGTACGATTTTAAGAAACGAAAATTAAACATCATAAATGGAATATTGTATTTGAAGAAATCGACATAATTATACATTCATCGCTATATTTAAACTCTAATTATTTATCAATATTAATTATTAATTTTTTAATAAGCATTAATTAAATTTTATCATAATAAAATATATTTTAAATTATATAATTAAAATTTTATTATAGTTAAACAAATATTAAATTATACAATAAATAAATTTTAAATTATATACTTAAATATATTTTCTAATTAAAATTTTATTATAATTAAATAACTATTAAATTATACAATTAAATAAATTTTAAATTATATACTTAAATAATTTTTATTATATTTAAATATATTTTACAATTAAAATTTTATTATAATTAAATAAATATTAAACTATACAATTAAATAAATTTTATCATAATTAAATACGTATATGTTAAATTATATAATTTAATAAATTTTATCATAATAATATAACATATTATGTTTGTATATTTTAAGGATTATTTGTTTAATTTTATGAAAAGGAAAATTTATAGTTTAATTAATATACTTATAAGGATCTTTACTGTTCTTGAAAATGTATTTGTTCATGATAATTCTTACAGCATATATATAAATCATTACATTATAAATATTCAGTTCATTTAATTTTCCTGAATTCTGATTCCGGTTTTTATAATTTACTGAACGAGTTTTTCAAGAATCATTAAGTTAAAAAACAGTGAAAGCTTTATGATGTTAATGAATATTATTTGAATAAAAAAAAATTTTAGTTCAAACAAAAACTAGTCAGACAGGGAAATAGTCTCCTCTTTATAACGGGTGTTACAATTGTTTTGTAGATGCCGTCTGATGTTTCAATTAGCTTTTGAATTTTTTCATCTTTATTTAAAACGATTTTTTGTTTCTTTTGTGAGAATCAAACATATTTATAACATTTATTTGTTTAAAGAATACGCAGATTTGTATTAAATACTTTTAAAGTGTTCTTGAAAATATTCAATCTAGGTATATCTTACATATTTTTAAATAATTAAATTTCAAAAAATATTGCGTTTCATGTTAAAAATAATCCAGAAATTCTAATTATTATATTTATAACAATTTTTATTTATATCAGCAGTTTTTTATTTATATCAGCAGTAATAACAATTTTTAATAACATTTAATAACAATTTTTATTTAAATCAGCAGTTTTTGCAGTAATATTTTCATTATATTCCATCAATATTCTATATTTAGTTTAATTATTTCTCTAATTATGAAGTCAATGCAAATTTAAGCAGATACTTATAATTGTATTAAACCATCATAAATAAAATAGAAAACAACAAAAATTATTGATATGAAAAATAAACTTTCTGGCAAACACGTATCTATTTTAAAAACTAACTAACCTAGCAAATTCATCTAAAAATGCCTTTTCTTTAATAATTAATAAATTAAACTTTTTTGAGTGAAACATCTAGAGAAATAGCAAAAGAATTTCTAAAAACAGCATATATGTTCAAGTAAAGCATTAATGTCTCATATATATATTAAACTGGAGATACTTTCCTTGCCATAACTACCATCCATAACTATACCATTATAATATCTATATTCTATATTATACTTATATATATATATATATATTCTATATACATACATAATGCATTCGATATATTATATTTATAAGCTTAAATGCGAATTATCTGTTCAATATTTTGTGTTGCATAAATGATATATCTGTTCTCAAAAATGAGTAAGTAAGAGAGTATTAAACACAAAAAGATTTAAAATATTTTTTTTTTCGAAATTTGAGTATCACTGACTTGAAAACTGATGCATCTATTTTCCCTTTTGCCCCTTCTTTATTCTACTTAATTAGACGAAAGTGTATTTACCTGCATGTGCGGATCTATTATCTTTTTATTATTAATAATCAAGACTGATGAAGGGATGAGAAATATGTACAACTAAAACATGTATGCATGAATAAATAATTAACGTTCATTTGACACAAAGATTTAGTGTTTCTAATTAATTCTGTGAAACCTAAATAAGCCTAATCAAAAAGTTGAAACCTAAATAAAACTATAATCCAAAGTTTTAATTAACATTTTTAAAAAGTCACTACAATTTAAATAAATTAAAATGTTATTAAATCCTTGTGTTAAACAGAAATATGATAAAAAAAATATTTTATTACCTATACTGTTTTTTACTAGAAATTTTACTTTTTCAATACCGTATGTATTCTGAAATTATTGTTTTTATTTATTCAATAAAATGTGTCAACCATAAATTAACTATTACAAATAATTATAAGCATTATATATGAACTATTAAGCAGCATTGATAATATAAGCCTTTATTTTTTTAGAAATAATTTTTACTTTTAAAAATAAAATGGATGCATTTTACTTACTTTTTTTTTTGTTATGAAGATAAAAATGGTCGCTTACTTAAATTTCTAAAATATTATTGCGCAGTATTTTTTCTTTGAATATGATTTTTTATGATTTAAAACGACTAAGAATAAACTATTTCAATATGTATTATATAAGGTTGCTTTTATGAATAAGTATATTTATTAGGAACATAAAATGATATCCATTGTTTAAAATTATGTTTCTATCTAAATGAAAAAATATTTTCCTTTGCTGCTAAAATCACTTTTATTTCGGAAAATTACTTAATGAACTTTGCACTTCATGCATATGTTTTATGTTTATTAATTTTATTTAAATCTATCAACTTATTTTGATAAATTTTCGCAAGTAAATGTTTGGTAAAAATTATTATAGTTCGAATATCATTTAGTAAAATAAGAAAAGAGCAAATAGTAGCGAAACCTTATTACTTTGAAAATATTTTTTATTCGTTGAAATTTTAAAAAGGCAAATCGTATATTTCTGATTAGAAGTCGATCCGTATATAAGCCAAGAGTATGGGTTTTTTTTTCTCTTCAAAAATTTTCCAAAATAGCCAAAGTAATAGCCAATTTTCCAAAGTAAGCCAAACACAAATTTCGCCAACATCCGATTTCTCGTTTTTACGCGAAGCAATAAAGTAGCAATATAAATAATTTCGACTGCAAAAAATTAATAAATAAAAACCTCTAATAAAACAAGTAACTCATTTTTTTTTTTATTTTTTATAATCTTAAGAAATATAAATTAAAGAAATAAAAACCTTTTTATTTACCGATATTTGGCGATGTATCACTTGCTACGTTTTTGCGAGATTAACCCATATGTAAGCCTTCTCCGATACTTTAGCTTTTGATAAAGTTCTAAAAATTCTCGGCGTATACACGGAAATATACTATAAATAAATTTCTTAAAACACAAGCTTTTCTTAAAAGAAATCACGACTAATAAGAGCCTATTTTTATGAGTGTGATTCTATTTTAGAAATAATCGTTTATGCGAATTTGAAAGGTTGCCACTTTTATATTCTATTTATAATATTTAAAACATAAATCGTTTTTTTCTTCTGTTTAAAAATCGTTTTCTTCCAAATCGTTCTCTCTCGTTAAAAATCGTTCTTAATATTCTTTTATTCTATATTCTTAATATCGTCTATTTGCAGACGATTATTAAGAATAATTGTAAGAAATAAATTTTTGTATTCATATTATCTTTATAATTAAAAATAAATTATTTTGCTATTACTGAATGTTATTAGCTCATTTCTGAATGTTTTGTTAAATACGTAATGAAAACAAAAGCATCATTTTGAATATGTACGAAAGATCCGAACAAAATATTTAATTCACTTCGATTTTAAAGATGTTTGGTTATTTATTGATGCATCATGTTACACGTATCAGATTCGTTTATTTATAGCTACTATTATCTTTTTTGACTTTTGTAAATATTATTTACATGCCTAAAAGAACAAATTTCTTAGCAATCCTAACAGGGTGCAGGAATGTCTAAATGCGTTCTGTATTGCTATTCAAAGTTTATTCATATCAGAAGCATTATCCTTTTTGTATTTTGAAGTATTGTATAAAATGTTACTTTTTTTGTACAGATTTAATAAATGTACTTAAAATTGGTATGCAAGAAGATTTCTTTTTACTTAAAGGAAAAGAAATCTTGCCAATCTTTAATCCACATGTTTTGTTTAATGTTCGTTGGAGAAGTTTTATTTTATTTGAAATCTAATATTAATTTTTGGATGTAATATATTTAACTAAATTATGTTAACTAACTGGTCACTCAATACTTCGATATGTGCACTACTATGTCAATATATTTGTGAAATATCTGGGTATATGTTATCGTATGTTAAAGAATGTTATGTAGTGTTTAATTTTATGTATCGTAAAAATAATATATTTTATCTTGAAATATTTTATGGACAGTAATATAGAATGTTAAGAAGGAGAAATGTAGTATATCATTATGTAGAGAACGTTAATGTGGAACAAAGATTTTAAAAGTTAAATATAAAGTTATTGCATTTAAAGAAGAACGTTTGCACCATTTTCTAAGTTTAAATTTAAATGCTAAATTAATTCGTGTAAATAAAAATAACCTCTGATTGATATAACTCCATTAAATAGCTTCATATTTTTCACAAACGTGCCATTGGTTATCTTACAGCAATGAAAAATACAATTTTCATTGTTTGATTGTCTATTACTAGTTTCAATAATGCGCATGCGCATTGAAATTTCGCGGGAAATAAAATATAACACTAAAAATTATACAGCAAGGACAGCATGGTCAAAGTACTTTGAAAAACTGATAATCTTCGAAAGGAGGCATTGTTTTTAAAAGTGATTTACGGGTTTTTTTTTCTTAAGGGCTTGAGCAACATAATAATTTAACTAGTTTTAACTTTATGTGTCTAACTGGGGAACAGGTTATAGCAATGGCTGAATTTCAATTAGGTTATCTCTAAATTGGGTGTCTTTTTAGGAATTATTTTGAGGAGTGTAAAAAATATTAAATTATTTAATAACGTTTAAAGGGATATATTGGTTCAGATTATATCTGTATGATGTATAACGATAAATGAAAAATAATTCCATTTTAAGTGCTATTCAAAGAAAAAAAAATTTTTAAATCTTAATATTTTATTTATTATTTTTCACAGGATAAAAAAATTGCATTTGCCTAATTGATTTGAAAAGATTTACTTTTTACGTAGTTAACAAATAAGGAATTTTTATTAAATAATTAATAATATTAATTAAATTTTAAAGATTTGTAGTAAAAATGTTCTTAAAACCAACTATATACCATAAATAATTTGAAATGTTTAATGATAGACATATACAACTTTCTTAATGAAATTTTTGTGATTTTTCAAACTTGTTCAATATAATTCAAGGAAAATATAAAAAATATTAAAAATATGATATTTTCTGAATATCATATTTCATAAAAAAATATTAAAAATTTTAAATCGATATTTTTAGAATATATTCTGAAAATATCGAATCCTCAGAATATTGCCGAAGGAATACTTAACTTTTATTGAATTTCATTCACTTCCTCTATAGTTTTGTGTTATTTTTTTATCACATTTTATTAATTTTATAAAATTTAAAATACCATTTAGAAATAAAAAAATATTATATTCTTTTTCATTGAAATTTAAAAGGAAAGCTTTCTATTAATCTCATACTTATATTTATTAGAAATTTATTAATTAAATCATTATTTTAAATATGTGCAGCATAAATGACAACATTTACTCTAATAATTCTTATTTTTCTAAACGTGTTACATTATCTAATCTATAATCATATACAACTCCATATGGCTGTTCTATTTATGATGCTATATTACCAAAATATAGCATCATAGCACATATGAAATTCATTATATTTTTAATTTGGTTGTATTTGTTTCGTATTTCGTATGTGAATTTTATGAACCGAAATTACTTAAAAAGTTTCAGTTCATAATTAAAGATTTCTAAGATGTGAATAGAAATTTGCGAATATAAAATAAATTTACTACAAAATTTCTATGCTATCAAATAGATTAAAATATATTACGAAAGTGAATTAGTTTTTAAAAAAATTTAGTCTTCAGTACAGTTAGATCTCGCTTCTTTAAACTAAAATAGATTATAAAAGTAATTAATGTCTTAGTACTTAATTCGAAGAAACTGCTTACAAAAAACCCTCCATCCATTAAAATTCTTAATGATTCTACATGAAGCAGTATTTTGATACCTATATATTGCATTAGATAGAATACTGATAAAGCCGCTGGCATAGAATAGAAGTTTTAATCAGAAAATGATTTATGAATGGAAATTGCATATAATAAAAATACATCATTAACGCCCTTGATTAAATTTATCAACAAAAAACTACAATAAAAATAATAGAATTATTTTTCCTTTTTTTTTATTATTATTATTATTATTATTATTATTATACTTAGCTTGCAATTGATTATTTTCTTAAAAATAAATAAATAAAAATTAGTTTTGTTTTTAAAGATCTTTTGAATAATGGAAAAATTATGATTTTTAATAATTATACTAAATACACTTTAGCAAAATTATATTTTAATAGTTGTTTGTGTTATTAAAAACATAACTTTACTAAATCTGAAATAAATAAAAGAAAAAATAAAATAATAATAATAAATAAAACATCAAATAAATAATCATTTTATCCTGTTTATTAACCCCTTTCATTTTAAATAATTTGCCTCTCTTGTTTAGATAATACTTTCTATTATACAACTATACATACAAAAATTTTTATGTGCAATATTTTTTCTACATTTGAATGCACTGTTTTGTGATTAATGTATAACAATTGCCTTCTTTTTTTATTTGCGAATGTAAAATAATTTCCTAATTTTATTCTATATAATAAATGGAAAGGATAACATCAAATAAGTAAACATTTTAAACATCTGTCACTATTGTTTAGATAATATTTTCTATTTACCGAATTGTATATTTTATTAGCAAAATTTGCTATGCACAATATTTTTTCTGCGTTTGAAAGCACTGTTTTATGATGAATGTTCAACAATTGCTTCTTTTTTTTATCTGCTAATGTTAAATAATTTCCCAATTGTATTCTAAATGTTAAATGGTTCAAATAAGTAAACATATAACCCCAGTTCAAGTTAAACATTTGTTTTTTTTATTGTAGTTTTTAACTATTAGGGAAAATTAACTATTTGGATGTTAACTATAACCACAAACTTTTAAACTATTTGGCAGTTAAATTTTTCTGACTGCAATGCATCGTTAATAAACTATCAGTCTTACGATTTGCCATAAAACGTGATGATTTATTTAATCATGTTTTTTTTTTCAAAAACACTTGATTAAACTGCCACATTTATGGTCATTTCTGAAGATTCTACTGTATTCTTTTTTAAAGTCTCTAGGGTTTTGTTATATTCTTGTAGCAGGTTTGCTCAGTTAAATTAGACCCAATTGTCTCTATGCACGTAAAAGCGAGCTTTTCTGTTCCATGCCAGCCGCGCTTTACTCTATATACAGAAAAGAGAAAGTTTTTTGAAAAGTAAAAAAATCTTTTAGATGCGGGACCAAATTTCATAACCCGTGCGAGTATGAATTATTAATAGATGTGAAATATTTTGTATACTGGTCTAAAGTATTAAGCTCCTCAAAAACTCTGATGTGTTCCATTTAATGTATTTTTTGATGTATTAATTAAAGCAGAAATTCTTAATATATTTTTTATGATTGGCAATAGAAAAATTATTTCAATTAATTAATAAAATATTAAATATTTTATTTATTTTATTTTAAAAACAAAATGTTTAAATTAAATAACTAGCTTTAAAAATGTTATTCAATTATATTAATTTATATAAAATATTTATTTTAAATTTTGTTTTCACTGTAAAATTTCTGACAAGATTATTTTCAGCATACAAATCAATTTATATTGGATTAAAATTGACCTTGAAATATAAATTAAAAATTGATTGTGTTCCATTTAATGTATTTTTGATGTATTAATTAAAGCACAAATTCTTCATATATTTTTTATGATTGGCAACAGAAAAATTATTTCAATTTTTTTCAATTAATTAATAAAATATTAATTATTTTTGGGGCCTTTATTTTAAAATCAAAATATTTAAATTAAATAAATAGCTTTTAAAAATGTTATTCAATTATATTAATTTATATAAAATATTTATTTTAAATTTTGTTTTCACTGTAAAATTTCTGACAAGATTATTTTCAGCATACAAATCAATTTATATTGGATTAAAATTGACCTTGAAATATAAATTAAAAATTGTTTTCTTTCCGTCTGATAAAAATTTGACAATTTTAAATAACCATGAGAAATAAAAAATATAATTTTTAAGCCGAAATATTCATAGAGTAAATAAATGATGAATTTTCTCTCAAAGAATTTAAGAACTTTTTTTGTATAATAGCAACAGTATATTGATAATTAAGAAAATAAGTCATACATTTTTTAATTCAGTAAAATAGTTTACATAATTTCAATTTACCCAAAAGCTTTTATTGAATAGAGACCCTCAAGGTTCGAAGAAATTGTATGAAATTTAGTCTTCAATTTTTCTTTTCTTTTAAGTAAGTGTTTTATTTTTTAATTTGGAGAGTTTTTTTGTAGTGTTTTTAACAGATGTCATTGCAACATTGAATGGCATATCAGTCAACCTTTGACTTTGCATTCTATTATTAATCATTTGAAAATACCAAAGAGAACATTATAAACGATCAACCAATCAAATCACGTTTATCTTCCATTGTAAACCAATGAGAAGCTTTGACAGCAATTGCGTCAATGACAAAAGGTTACAATATTGTTTGAACTTTAACAGTAATTTTCTAGTCACGTTCGTATGTATTTTTTTTTCTGATTTATGATGATATTTTTTTATGAAAGTCATGAGGTTCATATAATACATAGTGAAATCGATTATGTAGTCCTTTCTTCCTAATTTTTTTTTTTTTTTTTTTTTTTAATATTTACAAACATAAAATGTCTGGCGATAATAAAAGGAAACATTGTTTGGTTTATGTGGAATGTGTTTATGTTTCGGATATTCGAAAAACTCTTAAAAAGATTTGTTAAATAAAAAAATCGTCTGCTCTATCGTCTGGTAACGAAGATTAAAAGTCACGTGTATTAACATGTGATCTTTTCATTAGGAAAGAATAGTTTTAGACAAAACATTTTATTTTCAGATCGGTTATAGTTTTTCATTTTAAAAATATAATTAGATAAATATTTACGCTAAGGAGAAATTTCTTATAACAAAGCATAGTTTAGAATAAATTTTCATACCTAAATTGAAGTTGTGTTGTAATTACATTTTTAAAGTTGCTGAGTTGACGAAATATGTTTTAAATAATTGAAGGACTTATAACCTGTTTAATTAAATGTTCAATATGTTTTACTTTTAAACAAAACTATGTATATATTTTTTAAATAGCATATATATATATATATATATTTGGTTTTCACGTGTTTATAAAATAATTAATTTTCATTTTGTTTATTTTTATCTGGAAAACATTTTATTTCATTAATTTTATTTATTTTTGAAAACTATTTTTGTGTGGGGGGGGACATAAATCATAATTATACTTTTATTGAAAGAATAAAAAACTTTAGACCATAAAAAAAGGTTTTTTTAAAAAAGAGAATCATATACAATTCTAAATTAATTATATTTTAAAATTCTGATAGCATTTCGTATCTATTTTTTTTCTCCAACATCAGAGTTTTGAGAATCTTAATATTTTCAATATTTAAAGAAAGAAGAAAAATGTTGGCAACAAACTGTATATTTGCTAAAAAAATGAATTGGACGATTCATTTGATGATTTTGAATTTTTTTCATTCATTTGTACATAGCTTTCTGAGAAACAAAGTACTTTCACATTTTTGCTTTGTCTGCCACCTTTACTACTTATAACACATGAATATTCCATGATCTTACGTAAAGTAGACAAATCTACATATATTGTAATATTTATTACTGGACTTTATTGCATTCGAGTTTATGTTGGGTGTAGTGTTTGTAAATGGCGGCAAATACCATGTCTGCGTCAAATAAAATGTAATAAAACTGGTTTTGTGTGTTTTTTATTTTTTAGTTGAAAATAATATAAACATATTATCGAATCATAATTAATATGCCATTTTATACATAGCTTAAATAATATCACAAGTTTGCTTTTATTAAATTTTATGATGAAGATATTTATATATATTTGCACAAAAACAAAGATGTATAAAAAACACAAATTGTCAGCAACAGTTTTTTTTTTTATTTGTAGATCTACTTTATTTATTTATTAGTGTAGTATTGTAGTTATTTGTAGATCTACTTTATTTATTTATTAGTGTAATAGTGTAGTTATTTGTAGATCTACTTTATTTATTTTATAATTACTATATTTATTTTAAGTGGTATAATTTTACATATGATTCCAATTACAAACAAATATAAACAAGATTTTTAAGTGAAAGGAAAAAATAAGATTTTACAATTTCGAATGATAGAACAATAAAACAATAACGTGACTAAAATATGACAATAAAGGTTGGCTGTCAAAAAATTATTAGAAGATAATACTATTAGAAAAGTTATCAAAAGTTTTCCAACATTATTTTTTTAGAAGTACTAAACTTCAAAAAAAAATTCCTACCATGGTTTTTTCCTACCATGGTTTATTCCTACCATGGTTACCATGGTTTTATGAAATACCTGATAGATCCTGGTGTCCAGGTTCATTCTGTGGAAATATAGCAAACCTATGTATTCGATGTAGATTCGATTGTTGACTTTTTTTTAAAAAACATCATACACGAAAGATATCTGTAATTTCTGTAGAAAATTTCCACAGTAGCTATGAATATTTCATCCATATGTAAAAAAAAATAAAACTAACACAAGTAAACTTTATATTTGACAGTTCTGTTGGTAATTTGGGAGCTGATGGCTCAGTGATTAGCGCTCTGGCATATAGGTATCCTTTGGTAGGCCTTGGTCCACCATGGGGCTATTGCGCCAATGACGAAGAAGAAGTTGGTATTTTGTCAAAAACACTATTAGAAAACTTATCAAAAGTTGTCCAAAACTATGCTTTAGAAGTACTAAATTTCCCAAAATTTCCTATCTTGAAACTCCCAGTAGATCTAGTGTCCCAGGTGGAAATATGGCAAACCTATGTATAAAGATTCGATTGTCGAATTTTAATCTAGAAACACCATACACAAAAGATACTTGTCATTTATGGTGAAAAATTTCCATGGTAACTATGAATTATTCATCCAAATGAAAAATAGTAAAATTATAATAATATAAATTAGGAATTAAATAATAGCAAAATTTCAAAAGAGGGAGTTTTCTTTTTCTTCCTTGAACTTCTATTATCTTGAGTTCAATGTGCTACTTGAGCAAAAACTCTTTACGGGAATTCCCCTATTTCGTAAAACTTGTTGCAAGAATAATAATGGGGATTTTCCCTTGCTCCCAAACAATATTGGGGAAATGTTGTCACAAATCTGAGAATCTCAGAAAACAGAACTCGTTTTAATATAAAATTTAAATCACAACATCATAAACATGTAAATCAATCATTTTTTAAAGCATAATTATTCTATCAATTTCTATGCAATATTTTTGTCGTGAAAATCTTATCTTATTTTACGTTCTTTTCGTATATAGTATTAGAATTAATTTTGTAATTATTTAGCATGTTAATTAATATACAATTAATTAACATATCCTTTATTAAACATACCTTTCCTACAATCCTTAATTATTTTAAATTGTAAAAGAATTAATAAAATTCAGATATGTTGGTTGGTGGTGTTTGCATGCAATTAATTTAACTTTTATTTAGTTTAGTTTGTCAAATATTTTAAAATAAAAATTTTATTCAAAAAAATATATAACTGAGTGAACAATAATCATGAAATTAACATTTTATATTATAGCATATAATTATTTTACCATTAGTTAAAAACAATAATCTCTCCAATTATTAAACATCACTTTGATAGAGGTTTTTTTTTTCACAAATGACAAGACACAATAATTGATGAAATTTTTCATTTTATTTATAAAAAAATTAACATTGCATTGAGCACAATATTACAAATACATATATAAATATAAAATAACATGGAATAATAACAACGAAGAATTCTTAAATTAAAGCTTTCAATATCTTGTTTATCTAAGAAACATAAAAATAATAATAATAATAAAAAAAAGGTTTATAACAAATATTCATGTAGCATTCACAATATGATACAATGAAGAATTTTAAATAAATAAATAACAGTGATAAAATAAATATTAATTTATGTTATACAGATAATCACAAATAATATGGAATGTTGATGCATGATTTTTTGGAATTATTTATTACATTTTTTTTAATATTTCAGAGTTATCTTTAAGTTTTACCGATAATTAAATATATAATTTTTAATTTAAGAATGGAATTAAATTGATTTAAGTTGCAAATTTATAATCAAATATTTAAAATTGATTTTTAATATGTTTTATTTAATATCATCAAACCCATAATTTATTTCAACATTTAATTATAAATATCCTAATTAAAATAATTTGTTATTTAGAAAATGATTTTTATAATAGACTGATTATGCGGTAATTAAAATGAGCTTTAAAAAATCATACATAACAATTTGTTGAAACAATACAATCCACATATATTTATTATACTTCATTATATTTTTAATAAACAAAAATCAAAGCTTTAATTTCTATCTTCAAAATATAAGCTCTATTTAAAAAACAAATTTTTTAATGAACAGAAGTTCAAAAAGCAGCTAATATTCCTTACGTAGATAAATTAAATTTATTACTGGTGTAATTATTCTCGACTCTTTTGAGACTGAACTGCTTAAAAAATTAATAAGAAAATAAAAAGAATCTTCTCCTTTTTCAAACAAACTTGAATTCTACAAACTTAAATATTTCTTTGATTTATTTAATGTACTAGAATATCTCTATATATATTCATGATTCTGAAATCAATAACAAATCATAAAAGATTTACTTAGCAGTTCTAATAAGTATAAAGGAATAGCAGCTGCTTTATATCTTAATTTCTGTACCAGCTGCTTTATCTTCCACAGCTGCTCCCGATATGATAGTTCAGTAAAAAAGTTCTTGGAATTGAAAGAAAATTGTATAAAAGTACTTTAATAAAAAACTAAATCAAGTCTTACTTGAGGATAAAACGGCCAGCATCAACACAGTGACATTCAGTGTGATTCGTGAAAACGAACTTCTTTATTCTGTTCCTTCCGTTTCTTTTTCTTGCAAAGCTACCATCCCCAAGACGAGGTTTCACAAAGGCGTATAGAGTCACATGATGTTTCTTTTTAGCCACACATTTTTCGTAGTCAAAGTCACAACATCCAGTAGATTCTCCACAACGGTGTATAATGGTGGCGGGGGGGACCGCTCTCATTTCTGAAGTCGCCAGTTTAAACACCCTAGGTTGAGGTACACCGCACATCACTTTGAAAAGTACACGTTCACTGTGTTCCTGGGCTAGAGCAGATCGTGTTTCGTAGTCTAGTTTAGCTCTAGGCTCAACTGAAGCCAGTAAAAATGCACAAATAAACACGCAGAGTAACCTCAAGTGCATGGTAAACATCGACAGGAACTCCATTGTATTAAAAATTTGCAACTTAAATCTTTAGCGAAAAGATTTAAAATACTTTACAATACAGTTATGATGCCTTCAGTTGTTGACGATCACAAATAAACTATATTAAGTTTATGGAGTAAAAATCAGTTCAGTAATAGATGCAATGCAATGGAAAATTATTTAAAGTTCAATAGTAAAGCGTTACTTACTGGACATTTGTTGAGACAAATGTATTTCATCCAGAAGTAATGAAAGAGTAGAATCTCTCTTCAGTAGTGATGGAAAGTCCTTCCAATGCTATTTCCAATTGATATACCACTTCCAAAATGTTTCACATAAAAACAAGATATCAGCAACAGTTCATAACAGCGACTGAATTGTTACATCAAGCGATCATGAATAAACATTGTTTGAAGCGAAAGCAGTAGAGAGACCCCTTTTTATGCTAATGTTGACAGACCATTTTCGCTTTATAATTGCATAGTAGCCAAATTTTGATTACACATTTACAATCACTTATGCACACGAGACGATTAAAATTCCAAATCGATGTGTAACATCAATTGCACATTCAAAAGCACTGACTCAGTCACAAATCACATCGACACGAACCTCTCGACATCCTGCCGATGAGTGAACATCCTTTTCGGGAAAAGTGAAAATTGTAAAAGAAGGCTGGAAATCCCTGGAAGAGGACTGCATCAGCTGGGAGTCCTGACGCATGAGACGAATCCAAAATCGCTTTCGCTTTCGAATAACATCACAGAAAAGGGGAGGAGAGGTAGTGCCCGAAAACTTAAAGCTACATAACCGGCACTTATGGGGAAGGAATTGGAAAACTAGCGCCGACTTCCCCTTCTTCTTGTGAAGTCAAGGACGATACGTAATCCTTTTGTTGCTTTTTATTCGTTCAGAATTCCCGCCAGCTACGTACGTTATCAACAGCTGAGTGAATTGGTACTGAAAGGAAGAAGGTGAAAACGCATCTGAACAGAGATTATTTTAAGAGCCAAAAAAAAACCCGTAAACTGGGAGGTCATTGCCTAATTGATCATGCACGATCACTTCTAAGGTGATGGTTGTGCATAATAATCGCAGAATTAGACCTTTCAAATTATTTCCCCTTGATAGGTCACTGTTATACTATTGTTTGAAGTATTGATATCTAGAATACAAAGCGTTTCATTTAAATTAAATAATATTAAGAATAAAAAAGTTGTTGCTATACGGAACTTGCATAAGCCTAATATAATATATGAAGGTATTAGCAGGGCCGGATTTAGATAAAAATAGGCTCTAGGCTATTCCACTTATGAGGCCCTTTCACCTCCCATCTTTAAGTTTGTAAATTACATGAGAGATAATAAAATACATCATTACCGTGATATATATATGTTAAATAAAACATATTGTGGTTTCTACTAATCTTTATAAAAAATGTGGCACGGTTAATAAATAAAAAAAAAATTGAGAACACTTATTTGGACATTTATTCTCAGCTCTATATATAGTACTTGTAACAATAACTAATCAAACATAACACACAACATTTACAAAGAAACAAAATTCAAATAATAAAAATCTTTGACTACGAAAATACAATATGCAATAAAAATTATTGTATTTTTTATCAAATTAAATTAAATATATTCAATACATTGAAGATTAAAGCAAATTCAATTCAGATAAATTTATTTCATAGTTTCTCCTTATTTTCGATTCAGTGTTTTTAGTGTTTACTGTTTTTAGAATAGTGTAATTCTAATTTTTCTAACAATTTGAATGTAGGACCCTCTTGATCTTAAGGCCCTAGCCTGAAGCCTAGTTAGCCTATAGGAAAATCCGGCCTTGGTATTAGTAATTTATAAATGCAAAAAGGAATATCAGTATTTGATCTTTAACTTGTCTTAACTGGCTTGAAAAAAAGAATAGTTTATTATCAAACGGACTTACTAGTTGTATATTTATGATCTATCTAATGATTTTTTTAAGATTAAACTGTCTGCCAAGTTTAAAGAATATGTGTGAATAAGATATGAAGATTTTAGTATGCTGATCACGCATGCGTATAATAATTTCTGTCATAATGAATAAATGGCTGACGTAATAGAGGATATCAGTATTCTTAAATTGTGTGAACTGTGGCAAAAATAATTTAGTTAAGGAGATTGAGTATTTATTTTAGGGGACTTATCTACCGAAATTTAGTGACCTGCATACGAAATGTAGTTATTTATTGTGATAAATGTTTTCTCATTTCGTATGAGATTGACAGTTCTCACATAGTCTGAGGTTTTTTTAGGTTTAAATATTTGTTTTCGATAAATAGCTAAATAAATTACGATTTGTACGTCAAAATAGAAAATAATGAGGTTAAGAAAAAATAAAGTTCATCATAAGTTCTTGTAAATTATTATTATTATTTTTTTTTTTTTTTAAATTCAGAAATAATGTGGCTTATAATAAAAAAAAACCAATTAAAATAAATAAAATATATGCAAATTAAAGAAAACATATATTATTACGCTTATGCATGTTCTATTCTGAACATACTTAAGTCTAATAATATATGTCTTCTTATATATCTTATGACTTCTTGCAAATTTTTTATTTCTTCAAATTCAGAAATAATGTGGCTTATAATAAAAAAATCGTTTAAAATGTTAATGAAATATGCATAATATATTTCAGTTTGATATTAATTCTTTTTTGCTATGCTTTTATGTTGATTTAGGATTTTCTCTAATTTTTACAAGTTTATAAATAAATGCTTGTTTTAATTAATTTACGTAATAGATGAATTAGTTACAATGACCAATTTATATACGCTAATATTAATCAAAAAATAATGTTTTATTAAATACAAGCTGCGTATTAATTTTTGCTACATGCGTAATAATAATGAATTTATATGATTAATGATAATGTTGTAATTAATGTACGTTTAATATTGATATAATGATTGATAAGTTATAATTAATGTATATTTAATATTTATGTAATTAATGATTGTTAAAATTAATGTGTGTTTAATATTTATATAATTAATGATAATGTTATAATTAATGTATAATTAATAAATGTTTATAATTATCGATAAGCAATATTCAATCATAGGACGTTTATATTTAAAAAAAAATAAATGTAAGAAAAATTAAGTAAAAAATAAATGCACTAAAAGCTAATATTATAAACTATACAAATAATAGTTGTAATTATAATTTTTACCAGCATTATTTTTTTTTCTTCATTTTTTAAATATAGTAATAATTTGTGCTTAGTATTTTAAATAATTTGCAAATTATATGCTTTAATATCATCATTCTCATTTAAATAGAAGAGGCACTTTATCTACCGTACTTCTTAAGAAAAATAAATGACAATTTCGACTTCTTAAATGACAATTTTCTTTATTATGATTTGATGTTACAATTCTTTGTGGTTGCAAGGTTATTAGGTGAATTTTTTAAACACAACATTTATGTTTAAAGCTGTTATCATCTTATTTTAATGGTTTGTTTACATATAAATGCACGTGTGTAAATTCATTCATCAAATAAATAGCAAACGAAAGTATATTAATAACGCATTCTTTTTTTTTTTCCCCGCTCAAATAGTATTAGGGCAAATGATCACTAAGAGGATAGATATTATATGCGTTTAATTTTGTGGTAAAAATTACATCTTTTTTTTTCTGAATGAGTTTCTGTATTAAAGTTAAATTAGATTACGTTGGATAGTAATATCAGATAATGTCAATTTAACTATCAAAATGCTAATGTTTTATTAATTAAAAATAACAGCTTTATTCGGAAATGTGAGTTCTACTTACCAATTTTAAATTAAAAAGTTTAATGCTAAAGTTTAATGCTAAGTTTAATGCTAAAAGTTAGTAATAATAAATATAATACATAATAAATAAAAAACCTTTTATACTGCATTATAAATTTTAATACTAGTTTAAAATATATAATGCAGTATAAAACGTTTTGATAAATATATATTAACATTTTGGTTTATATTAATACATTATATAAATATTCCATATCTTAATCTCTCTGAAAGAAAATATTTCATAATATTAAACATCAATAAAATAAAGTTTTCAACTTTTCAAAATTTATGGTTTAAGAACTTTAAATTAGAAAAAAAATTTTATGAAAACTTCCGAAACAACATTTGTTAGGATTTTGAAATTTAGAAAAAAAAAAGCTTTTCCATCCCGTATGCAAAGAATTCCAAAGGATAAATATGCAAAGAATTCCTAGCAATAAATATGTAAAGAATTCCAAAGAATAAATATGCAAAGAATTCTAAACAATATATATGCAAAGAATTCCTACTTATATATGCAATCGGACTCTTATATATGCATGTATATATATCTATGTAAAGAATTCCAAACATTATATATGCAAAGAATTCCAAACATTATATATGCAAAGAATTCCAAACATTATATATGCAAAGAATTCCAAACATTATATATGCAAAGAATTCCAAACAATAAATATGCAAAGAATTCCAAACGATAAATAGGCAAATCCCAAACAATATATATGCAAAGAATTCCAAGCAATAAATATGTAAAGAATTCCAAACATTATATATGCAAAGAATTCCAAGCAATAATTATGTAAAGAATTCCAAAGAATACATATGCAAAGAATTCCAAACAATAATATATTCCATATGCAAAGAATATATTCCATATACAAAGAATTCCAAAGAATAAATATGCTAAGAATTCTAAACAATAAATATGCAAAGAATTCCAAATAATAACTATGCAAAGAATAAATAAGACCTGTATTTGAATAACAATAGCTAACACTGGAAAAAGCTTGCATTTATAATTAAAAATAATCCACAATTAAAATATAAAAACATTCAGAAAGTATCCTACATAAATATATATATTTTTTTTTGACATCATATGGTTAATGGATTTTTTTAAGAAAAAGAATAATTCATGTATAAGAATAATTCAAGAATTTTTCAATTTTTCTTTAATTTTTTTTCATTCAAATTTTATGTTCAGAAAAGAAGAATTCAATGTATATATATATATGTACAAATTTCCATAGTAATGACTCAACTTCAGTTTACTTGAAATCACTCTGAGCATTCTTCAAAGAATTCGAATTATTTTTAAATTACTGTGACTCATTACCAAATTATAAAATTATTTTACAATATTTTTTTCGAAAAACGATAGAATTACTCAAACTTTATGCATCTTTCCAATTATAATGATGTGGGACACGCAATTCCTCCATTCATAATAAAAGTATTTAAAATAAAACTCATTTCAGCCAGAAGTAAAATAATTTGACCTTCCAGATTATAATCTCTTAATCTGAAGTAGTCGATATTTATTGTTAGAGGAATAATATAAAATAAATCATTAAAAAAAACTGCAGACCCGTACTCAGCTATTAAGGCACGAGGAAGAAAATTAAATCTTGGAAGGTTATTGTAATAGAACTCATTAACTAAATTTTAAAACGCGTGTCACTTTTATCTGAGCTAACGCTAAAGATTTTTAACTTTATTTTGTTACAGATCCTAATTCTACTACTCTTAATCCTACATAAAACCTAATTTTACTTAATTATCAGGTTTAACAGGAACATCATTTCATACAATTTATGGCATCGGCATAATAGATCATCGGCTTAATTATTATTAATCGTAATCATTATCATAAATCATATTATTAATTATTATTATTAATTAATCGTCTTAATTATTTTCGTAGCAAATATTTTTTATCGAATGCTGCTGGCAATACAGAGACAGTTATCGTTATGCGCTAAGCAAGGGTTGCACCGCTGTTTAACACTTCCCAGGGGGCACGTGTAGCTTGAAGATAGGCTACGGACGCGAGTAATATTACTCCCACAACTCTCTACGATCCTGTTAGACCGGAACCTACGGTTTAAAGGGGATTCCGAACCACTGCAAACATCCATGGCACCACCCGAAACCTGTGGTACCGAGCGCTAGCCACTCGGCCATCAGGCCCATTCCGTAGCATATATTGCGTTAAAAAAAAGGTCTTAAATGTTTTTGTACATAACACACATTTTGTATATTTGATACAAGTATTTCTGTATGTATATTTTTATTCATTATATTTATGTTTTTAATATTATAAAAAAATAAACTTCTACACATCAATCAGATAATATTTTTAATTATTAATTTTTCATGATTTAATGAAAGAAATTTTTCCTTCCAAGAGTTTGTTACAAACTTTTAGTTAAATAGCTATTGTAACCTTACTTCCTCTTACGCATTGCAAGAGTACCGCCCCTGTGGAGTTCAGGAGAAAGGGTCAGTAGGCCTCGAGACTTTCTACCGGAAAGGAAATACAGCGTAACCCACGCTTCCGCTGAGAAACGTTTAGTTTGTAATCTCTCATCCCGAGAGATTACAAACTAAACGTTTCTCAAAATTTGCGTTGAATTAGAGGAAATAATTCAACGCAACCCTGCGTAATAGTTGTCCTACAGACTCTCACCTGGAGAATATGTATATGTAGCGCATTCAGCGCGTACCTGAGTACATTTGTTTTCGGCTTAAAAGTGGAATCCTTCCACGAATCTGTAATTATATGTCTTTAAATGTGGTAAATATTGTATGTGTGTGGTGTTTGTGCGTGTATAAATAAAGCTGTGTGTTCCCAAACCTATGTCTCAAGTCTCAACCCAACCACACCCAGTTACAATCAAGTTGCTCCAACTGTGCTGTAACCGAGTGGGTAACTTAGCCTGTTGGCCAAGTGGCTAACGCTCTGTCATTTGGTACCGCAGACTTCAGGTTCGAATTCTGGCGATGGCATGGATGTTTGTGAGTGGTTCGAAATCCACTTTAAAATATAGGTAACGATCTGTTTAGTCCTCTGTGCACAAAATGAACGTAAAGCGACAAACCAAACCAATCTACAACACTACACTATAGAATTAACAAAAAGTTTCTGTGCAAAAATTCCGTTAATTAGTTATTCGTATTCTTTTATATTTATACAAATTTAAAAATTGTATATCATATTTTACTTAATACATTTTGTGTAATAAAATAATAAGAACGATAAAAAATATTACAGAAAAAATTGGTAGATTTTAATAGAATTTTTTTAAATTGTTCTTTCTGCGGAAACGGAAACGGACGTAACTGTTTCGGAGTACCTATGGGGTAAATATACCCCGAAAATCTCCACATAATCATTAATAAAAGAAAATTACATTTATGTATTTACATCATTAAATTTTTGCTTACAACATTTTGTATTGTTTTTATATATTTTTTAATTTGTCTTGATATTAATTTTTTGTCTAGCAAAATTAAATTTAGTGATATTAACTTGATAATGAATTCAAATTATTTTTTCCTAAATTGGGAAGAAATCTTTCTTGGAATAATAATCAATTGTTAAAAAAATTCAAAATATTCTCTATCAGAAAATTTCAAACATTAAAACGGAAACTTATTTTTAAAAAACGACTTGCATATTTTATTTAGAAGATCTATACTCAATATTTTCATTATTATCTATTTGATTTCTTCATTTTAATTTGCACAGTAAAGCGATCATTAATTAAATCATTTTAAATTTCTTCATTTTAATTTGCACAATACTGTGACAAAATTTCATAACGATTGAAATATTCCTGCAAAATATTCCTTATCGTCTGATATTCTCATCACATGTTGCAATAAAACTAATTATCACGCGAGATGATATATTCATTTTAATTTTAAATCGTTTGATTTATTTAACATGCAGCGCAGACGATATTTCACTTCTTAACTGCAACCGTTTCATCAAACTTAGCATAACGTTACGCAATAACTCAAGCAGTTGTTAAAGAACTGATTTCCCATTTAAGCTGCAACCAGGAAATTGTTGAAAAGAAAATTGTTGTCTAGCAAAAGCAATTTTTTTTTTTTTCTTTTCTTTCAACTTGATAACAGTCATTAGGGATCAAAAATGCTGTTCTTTATAGGTTAAATTTTTTTAATCAAAAGGTAGTTCTTTTTTTTTTCAAGATAACTTTTTAAAAATGTTGCTATGTTATTTACCTATAATTTATTCATTTGTATATATATATATATATATTTTTTTTTTTTTTTTTTTTATATTTCCAGTTATGATAAAAAAAGAGGTGTTTAATTGAAGGCTATATTAATTAATTAATTAGCCTTTACTGAAAGAAACTCGCATTGAAATTGTTTATGTTCTTCAAAGGATGTTACTGGAAATTCGAGTTTCTTTCTGATGTCTGACATTTTAAAATGTAAGAAGCGATTAGCTACACTTTTGAAATTTTTAATTCTTAAGTTTACTAAAAACGAAAAGGTCACTTTCGCTGAAAAAATTCTTAAGAAAATGAAGGTTACATAACGTTCTTTTAAAGGGGATGCGGCAGCTGTTTTTTTAATATATATTTTACTTATTTTTAAAACCGCAAATACCATGTCTTAGAACTGCAGCTTGGCCATGAAAAGACTTGTTTTATAACAATTTCATACATGATTCAAGAAAGAATCTTTGTGAATTTCTATGTATTTTCATAACATAGAGATTGTCATTTAACATTAGATTTATTATTTTATTCGAAGATATAGTTATTTATATATATTTCAATATTTCTGATGGTATTTAATGTTGCCAATATTTCTGATGGTATTTAATATTGTCAATATTTCTGATGGTATTTAATATTGTCAATATTTCTGATGGGGATTTAATATTGTCAATATTTCTGATGGGGATTGAAAATTGTCAATATTTCTGATGGGGATTGAAAATTGTCAATATTTCTGATGGGGATTGAAAATTGTCAATATTTCTGATGGGGATTGAAAATTGTCATTATTTCTGATGGGGATTGAAAATTGTCAATATTTCTGATGGGGATAGAAAATTGTCAATATTTCTGATGGGGATTGAAAATTGTCAATATTTCTGATGTGGATTGAAAATTGTCAATATTTCTGATGGGGATTGAAAATTGTCAATATTTCTGATGGGGATAGAAAATTGTCAATATTTCTGATGGGGATTGAAAAGTGTCAATATTTCTGATGGGGATTGAAAATTGACAATATTTCTGATGGGGATTGAAAATTGTCAATATTTCTGATGGGGATTGAAAATTGTCAATATTTCTGATGGGATTGAAAATTGTCAATATTTCTGATGGGGATAGAAAATTGTCAATATTTCTGATGGGGATTGAAAATTGTCAATATTTCTGATGGGGATAGAAAATTGTCAATATTTCTGATGGGGATTGAAAATTGTCAATATTTCTGATGGGGATTGAAAATTGTCAATATTTCTGATGGGGATTGAAAATTGTCAATATTTCTGATGGGGATTGAAAATTGTCAATATTTCTGATGGGGATTGAAAATTGTCAATATTTCTGATGGGGATAGAAAATTGTCAATATTTCTGATGGGGATTGAAAATTGTCAATATTTCTGATGGGGATTGAAAATTGTCAATATTTCTGATGGGGATTGAAAATTGTCAATATTTCTGATGGGGATTGAAAATTGTCAATATTTCTGATGGGGATTGAAAATTGTCAATATTTCTGATGGGGATAGAAAATTTCAATATTTCTGATGGGGATTGAAAATTGTCAATATTTCTGATGGGGATTGAAAATTGTCAATATTTCTGATGGGGATTGAAAATTGTCAATATTTCTGATGGGGATAGAAAATTGTCAATATTTCTGATGGGGATTGAAAATTGTCAATATTTCTGATGGGGATTGAAAATTGTCAATATTTCTGATGGGGATTGAAAATTGTCAATATTTCTGATGGGGATAGAAAATTGTCAATATTTCTGATGGGGATTGAAAATTGTCAATATTTCTGATGGGGATTGAAAATTGTCAATATTTCTGATGGGGATTGAAAATTGTCAATATTTCTGATGGGGATTGAAAATTGTCAATATTTCTGATGGGGATTGAAAATTGTCAATATTTCTGATGGGGATTGAAAATTGTCAATATTTCTGATGGGGATTGAAAATTGTCAATATTTCTGATGGGGATTGAAAATTGTCAATATTTCTGATGGGGATTGAAAATTGTCAATATTTCTGATGGGGATTGAAAATTGTCAATATTTCTGATGGGGATTGAAAATTGACACTATTTCTGATGGGGATTGAAAATTGTCAATATTTCTGATGGGGATTGAAAATTGTCAATATTTCTGATGGGGTTTAAAATTGTCAATATTTCTGATGGGGGTTTAAAATTGTCAATATTTCTGATGGGGGTTTAAAATTGTCAATATTTCTGATGGTATTTAAAATTGTCAATATTTCTGATGGGGATTTAATATTGTCAATATTTCTGATGGGGATTTAATATTGTCAATATTTCTGATGGGGATTTAATATTGTCAATATTTCTGATGGGGATTGAAAATTGTCAATATTTCTGATGGGGATTGAAAATTGTCAATATTTCTGATGGGGATTGAAAATTGTCAATATTTCTGATGGGGATTGAAAATTGTCAATATTTCTGATGGGGATTGAAAATTGTCAATATTTCTGATGGGGGTTTAAAATTGTCAATATTTCTGATGGGGGTTTAAAATTGTCAATATTTCTGATGGGGATTTAAAATTGTCAATATTTCTGATGGGGATTTAAAATTGTCAATATTTCTGATGGGTATTTAATATTGTCAATATTTCTGATGGGTATTTAATGTCGCCCATATTTCGTATTTAAAAGAAAATAATCGTCTGAAAGTAAATACAAACAATTGCTACAATCATTGCTCAAAAGTCCTTTATAAAATACCAAATAATAACTTTAGCACAATTCAACACGCGGCAGGATTGAATCAAGCTCACGATCTTATTTACGTCATCTTATTTTTGTTCAGAATTCTTTTTTTTTTTCATGTATAGGCACACTTACAGATCATTTAAAAGATCTAATGATCTTTATAGATCTAATGTTATATTATTTGAATAGACGAAACTATAACATATTGCTTAGAAAATCGCTTACACGAGGTGTAAACACACGACTAATCGAATACCGAATTGTAAAGTGATTTGCAATTTCATTACATTTTTTGAAGTTCATAAAATACAGAAAGTATTTACTGAAATTCCAAAAAGTATACGAATCCTTAAAATCTCTTCGATGATATTTATCTGCAATAAACTATGTTCCAGTTATAAAAAAAAAAATTTGTGTTGTGGAATTTTCTCCCTATACTGCACGTATTCTGCAATTAACTTCTTGACGTCCTTGGCCCCATATGTGATCATTTAGTTTTTATAATTGTAATTACTGCCGTGAGTAAAAAATAACAAAAATCTGATAATAAATTATTCAGTACGGAATCTTTCAACAAGAAAAATAAAAATCTTATAGTCTGGCTGCTCTGATAACGATATTTACGGTGTACAGTTAAGAATATGAAAATAGTGTAAAGTAGTATTTCGACTGTTAACAATCTTTGTTTATTTGAAACAATCGTTTATATTTGATAAAAATATACCAGATATATTAAATATATCTAATCTTAATAATTTGGCCTAATGGCCGAGTGTCTAGCACTCTGGCTGTCGGTACCAAAGGTATCGGGTTCGATCCCGGCAGTGCCATGAATGTTTGTAGGGATTCGAAATCCACTTTAAACCGTAGGTCACCGGTCTGATATGATCGTAGAGCGTCACAAGAGCCTAATCAGACTTCTTCTCACCCACATCATTTCCAAACTGTAAAGGGGCAACTCAGCTCTAGGCACAATGGTGTGGTGTGGTATAATAGTAGTAGTCTAACATAATTGTAGAGCGTTGTGCATAAAGCTGACAACCCTACCCCGTAAAAAAAAGAGAAACATCTTATGTTCCGGAATTTGCCAGTAGACAGGCGACCTTGGCCCACCACGGGGTTGTTGTGCCATTGAAGAAGTTTTAATAATCAATGCCTGTAATAATGATGAATAATAATTTAGGCCCAGAATGTATTTCGCTTATAAATTATTATGAACGTTCAGCAGCCACAAATGTGGATTTCACTGTTTTTTATGCATTTTTATTGCTTTAATTTTTTTTAAATTCCTATCAGTATAAAATGAATAAATAATAATAAAACAATAAATTAATTCTTTTTCCACACTATAAAAATTAATTTCTCAATCAAATCAAGGGAAATCCTTGCCATTCACCCTTAAGGTGGGTTTCCACCGGATACTCAAGTTTCACATCACAGAGCGCCCACTTATCAAAAAGTGTGATCTCCTGTCCACTCAGCCTTCAGATTAACTGGCGTTCTACGCACTTTAAGTATCCGGTGGAAATCCACCTTTTAAAGTGCGTATTTTTAAAGCTGCCATTTGTGACCACCACTTAGAATATTTAAGCATACTTAGACACCATTTAAGCATATCAAGATTCTGTTAAGTTTCTTGCTAGAAGTTTGATGACGAAGAAGATTAAAAGAGGAAGAAGAGAAGGACGATTGGATATAACATAACACAAATCCAAAATTGGGGCCTGAATGGCCAAGTGTGTAACTCTCGGTGCCAAAGGTTTCGGGTTCGAGTCCCGGCGGTGCCATGGATGTTTGTAGTGGTTCGGAATCCACTTTAAGCCGTAGGTCACGGTCTCATATGAATGTAAGAGCATTACGGAGCAGAAGTCAGACTTCTACCTACGGGTGCTCCATCACAACAGAAGCTGCATCCCTCCTTCCATGAGGGATACTACGATAGCAGCAATCCCCAATTATTCACTTTCTTAATTTGTTTCCCTTTTAATTAAAATACCGTTCTAAAGTTGTCTGTATGTGGATATTTTTTTTCTAATGCAGCTGGCAAACAATTTTGACAGTTATCTTTGATGCCTTACGGCAAGCGCTGCACCGACGTTAATCACTTAGCACTACCCAGGAGGAAGCTTGAAGATAAGCAATGGACGCGGAGTAAAAATACCCCCGCAACGCTCTATGGTCATGTTAGACCGCGACCTATGGTTTAAAGTGGATTCAGAACCACTACAAAAATCCATGGCACCTCCGGGACACGAACCCGAAACCTGTGGTACTGACCTAGAGCGCTAGCCACTCTGCCAATAGGTCTCTCTGAAAGTGAATAATTTTCTGAATATTTCAATACCATCATTCGTAAAAACTTTACTGTTAGCATACTATTGTGTCCAAAAAGTAAGACCAATTTAAAATTCCAGCGGCTAATGGAATTTCCATTTTTTTTTTTTTTTAGGTTGCTGGCACTGTCCTTGACATCTGTGTGAAATTTGGCGTCAAAATATTCATTAGTGTTTGAGTTACGCTTGGCTTCGTGAGACGCTAAAACTGATTCCGGCGATTTTTGAAATGTCTGAATTAATTGAGCAAAGAACTTGCATTCAAGTTTGTTTGCGGAGAAGCATAGAATGTTGCAGAAGGCATTCGGTGAGCATTCCTATATCGGCAAGAAATGTTTAGAAGTGGTATAAACATCAATTGAACATCACATAATAGTTCAAAGAAGGCAGAGAACGCGTTGAAGACGAAGAGCCCTCCGATCGGCCCACAACCCAAAACCGGCGAAGCTCACTTTCCAAAAAATTAAAGATTTGGGGCTTGCAAACCGTCGATTTACAATTAGAGACCTTGCTACTGATGTTAGAATTTCAAAAGGATCGGTCATTTCCATTTTGGACCTCAAACGCGTCAAATCTCGATTGGTACCAAAAACACTGAATTCGCCAGCTCACACTGCATTGATTCTGACCTTTTCCCCCAAAATTGAAACCCATATGTTTTCACAACCACCGTATTCACCTGGTTCAGCACCGTGCGATTTCTGGCTATTCCCTAACCTCAAAAGATCACTCCGGGAACACCGTTTTGAGTCGATTGAAGAGATTCAACATGAATCGCGTTGAAGGCCATCCCTGCCGATGACTTTTTAGCATGCGTTGAGGATTGGTAACTAAATTGGCATAAGTGCATTGTGTCCGGAGGGGATTACTTTGAAGGCGATGAAATGAATTTGGAAGAATAAATAAAGAGTTTTTGAAAAAACAAATTGGTCTTACTTTCCGGGCGCAGTAGTAAGTCAATGAAGCATAAATTGTCAACCAATGGGATAATGATGGCTGGTTGTCCATTAAAATTTCATTAATGAGTCCATATCCTTAATCCAATTTTAATGGACATTAAATAATGAGTCCATTCCATTGGTTGTCCATTTAAATGATTAAATGCACAATCAAAGGGACTTATTATATTAAAATTTTTAAAGCACATTCGACCTTCATTAAACCACAATCTTTATACATCGCTGTAAAAGTTATCGCTTTAAAGAAATTTTTAATATGAAAACCTGCATTAAAATAAATAAATAAAAAAGTTAATTGTTTTGACATTTACTCGTTAAAAAAACTGCTAACTGTCTACTTAAACACCTTCAGAGAAGGAGGAAATTGTCCATTTTAAAATAACTCATTGAATTTTAAATTTGCCATTGAAATACTCGTGGTTTTGAGAGCAAACTATAAAACAGGTTTTGTATTTTTAAGACGAATATCAATACAATCCTATGTCAAAATTTTTGTAAAATTTAAAAAAAAATGCTTTTTTAACACATTTTTCATAATTTTAATTAAATATTTTAGCTACTTATATAGATACCAATTAGCATCAAAAAAGCAAACAATTTTGATGCATAAAGATGTCCAAAATGTTTTTATCCGTTGTATGTCATCACACTTCGAATATTAAAATTATCATCAAATATTGCTAGATTATACTGCGTGTAATTTGATATATGGATACTAATTATCATTTCTTTCTTGGATTCAAAGACTTATGAATATAATATGAGCTTATATAATCTAATATATAAATGTATGTGATAATAATGGGTTTGGATTGATGATTAATGGATTTCATTTTCATTTATCTCATACAAGAGATACCGACTTAAAACGTGTTATATACTTTTAATTATTCAATGCATCTTCAAATTATAGATAATAATTAATTAAGCTTAAACTTTTTATTTATTTACATACATGTAATATCTCACTGATATTGTTATGTATTGTGAAATATTTTCGCATTATGAAGAATTATCATGAGCGATGAACTTATAAATGTAAAAAGTTAATTTAAAAACATAAATGTATCTGAAAAGAAAAAAACAGGAATGCATCTCAATCAGAAAATAAAAAAACAGGAATGCATCTGAATCAGAAAATAAAAAAACAGGAATGCGTCTCAATCAGAAAATACAAAAACAGGAGTGCATCTCAATCAGAAAATACAAAAACAGGAATGCATCTGAATCAGGAAATTCAAAAACAGGAATGCATCTGAATCAGGAAATTCAAAAACAGGAATGCATCTGAATCAGAAAATAAAAAAACAGGAATGCATCTGAATCAGAAAATAAAAAAACAGGAATGCATCTGAATCAGAAAATACAAAAACATGAATACCTCTGAATCTGAAAATAAAAAAACAGGAATGCATCTGAGTCTGAAAATAAAAAAACAGGAATGCATCTGAATCAGAAAATACAAAAACATGAATACCTCTGAATCTGAAAATAAAAAAACAGGAATGCATCTGAGTCTGAAAATAAAAAAACAAGAATGCATCTGAATCAGAAAATACAAAAACATGAATACCTCTGAATCTGAAAAGAAAAAAACAGGAATGCATCTGAATCAGAAAATAAAAAAACAGGAATGCGTCTCAATCAGAAAATACAAAAACAGGAGTGCATCTCAATCAGAAAATACAAAAACAGGAATGCATCTGAATCAGGAAATTCAAAAACAGGAATGCATCTGAATCAGGAAATTCAAAAACAGGAATGCATCTGAATCAGAAAATAAAAAACAGGAATGCATCTGAATCAGAAAATAAAAAAACAGGAATGCATCTGAATCAGAAAATACAAAAATAGGAATGCATCTGAACGAGGAAATAAAAGAGCATGAATGCAGCTGAATCAGAAAAAAATACAAAACATCTGGATTGATTTCGTTTGAATTGTCGCTCTACGGTCATTTTGTGCACACTTTAGGCTAATTAGACCGGGACCTATAGTTTAACGTTCATTCCGAACCACCAACAAACATTCATACCACCACCAGGATTCGAAACTGAAGCCTGAATGTATCTGGATGTTAACGTACAATAATACACATTCATGTTTATAAAAATTGTAAAATCCTATAGAAATTGTTTGAAAATAATAAAATTCATTCTATGCGTAATTTATATTGGCAGTCATAGATCACAAATACAAAAAACAGAAAGTAGTCTGTATTTTTATTTGTAATCATATCTACAACTAATTTTTACTACATTTGATTGCCTAGTTTGGATGAATGATGTTAGATTTAAATAGTAGTCAGTTAAAATTAAAACAATTAAATATTTGTTTCTTTTCCCAGCTTATGGTCTAACTAAACCTCATCTCCAAGCATCTCCAAGGATCTGATAAACTGTAGGCCCCGGTCTAATTGCCTAAAGCGTGCAAAAAATGACCACAAAGTGACAAATCAAACCAAGGGCCTGTTAAACTGTATGTCCCGGTCTAATTAGCCTAAAATGTACAAAAAATGACCACAAAGGGATAAATCAAACCGAGGGTCTGTTAAACTGTGGGCTCTGGTCTAATTAGCCTAAAGTGTGCAAAAAATGACTACAAAGTGACAAATCAAACCAAGGGTCTGTTAAACTGTAAGTCCCGGTCTAATTAACCTAAAGTGTGCAAAAAATGACCACAAAGGGACAAATCAAACCAAGGGCCTGTTAAACTGTAAGTCCCGGTCTAATTAACCTAAAGTGTGCAAAAAATGACTACAAGTAACAAATCAAATCAAGGGGGGTCTGTTAAATTGTAGGCCGTGGTCTAATTAGCCTAAAGTGTGCGAAAAATGACTACAAAGTAACAAATCAAACCAATGGTCTGTTAAACTATAAGCCCTAGTCTAATTAGACTAAAGTGTGCAAAAAAATTACCACAAAGTTACAAATCAAACCAAGGGCCTGTTAAACTGTAAATCCCGGTCTAATTAGCCCAAAGTGTGCAAAAAATGACTGTACATCGACAAAGCAAATTAAATCAAGGGTCTGTTTACTAAGAATTTCTGCAATTCCAGAAAGATTTGCAAGTAATGATGAATTATATAATTGGGTACTAGTTATTTTTTTTTATAAATACGTTTGAAATTTTAACCTTGGAAACCCTTTGTGTATACTTTAACACCGGATATAATATTGCATCAGTCGTAAGATAAATTAACCTTTTTTTCCATTCAGATCAATTTTAAGAAAAGATGACGAATTGGCATATCAGAAGAAAAGAGAGATTAAAATAACAATTGAAAGTAATTGTCTGAATATTGATAAGTCACAAATTGTCTTAAGTTGTCTTCGTGATATCTTTACGATCCAGGTATCTCCGATCCGAACTGGAAAGAACTGGTTTCCTGACACGTATTTGTTGTAAATTTGACCTCGGGTACGACAAAAAAAAATAAAAAAAAAAAAGAATATTGAAAAGTCCCATCCGCTGACTAATCAATGGGTTTAATTGGGTGTTTGATTTTCTTTTTTTTTTCTTGTGAAATTCACAGAAAATTGATGCCGACTTTGGCAATGGGATTGATTTATGCAAATGAATGGACATTTGGTACCTAATGATGATTTCTGTTATAACATAACATTCTTTTACCATGATTCAAAGGGGAAAATTACTTTCAATTGACATAGTTTCATTTTGATTCTTTGTGATTTCCGTGTACAATTCGGGTTGTTATGACACATGCAACAAAGATTTAATCCTTTTATACGCGCAATGGCTTTTTTGACATTAACACAATCATAGAATCAACTTGATACTGATCATCAAACTGTCTAACACACTAATTTTCTCACACACATAAGCTAGCTCAATACAAAAAAAACCAGGCTTTACCAGGGCTTATTTAGATGAAAAGTGGCCCTAGGCTATTCCAGGGCTTATGAGACCCTTTCACCTCCCATTTTTAAGTTTGTAAATTACATGAGAGATAATAAAATGCATCATTACTGTGACATATATCAATATGTTAAATGAAACATATTGTGAGTGGTACTAATCTTTATAAAAAATGTGGCATGGATAATAAATAAAAAAAAAGTCGAGAACACTTATTTGGACATTTATTCTCAGCACCCTATATAGTACTTGTAACAATAACTAATCAAACATAATACACAACATTTACAAAGAAACAAAATTCAAATAATAAAAATATTTGACTACAAAAATAAAATATGCAATAAAAATTATTATATTGTCTATCAAATTAAATTAAATATATTCACTACATTGAAGATTAAAGCAAATTCAATTCAGATAAATTTATTTCATAATTTCTCCTTATTTTCGATTCAGTGTTTTTAGTGTATACTGTTTTAGGTAGTGTATTTCTAATTTTTCTAAAAATTTAAATGTAGGCCCTTAAATCTTGATCTAGAGTCCCTAGGCTGAATAGTTAGCCTATAGGAAAATCCGGCCCTGAGTTTAACCTTCTATTAATTATATAATTGAATAATCATCCATTAAAAAAAGTTTAATACTTGTTACTTGTTTAACTAAAGTTACTTGTTTTCCCGAAGTACTAAAAGTTTTGATAGCTGCTGAATTTTCTTACATAGAACTTTCATTCCCATGTAAATATTTCAGCTATTGCAGCTCATGCTCGTATTCTGTAGCGACTTATTGTAAAATTACTTTACATAGAATATTTATTATGACTGTAAAATAGTTGGTAATAATAATAGTATGATAAATTTAAATAACAGGTAGTATAAGGTTGGTAGTATAGTAAACTTAATAGTATAGTAAAAACTAGTATGGTATAATAGTTTAGTTGGTAGTATAGTAAAAACTAGTATGGTATAATAGTTTACCAATTATTATACCATACTATTATTTAAGTTTACTTTAAGTTGACATAATTTCATTTTGATTCATTGTGATTTCCGTGTACAACTTGGACTGTGAACACAGATTTGATCCTTTTATACAAGCAATGGCCTTTTTGACATTAACACAATCATGAAATCAACTTGATACTAACTGTCTACCACAAAATAATCTTCTCACATACATTAAGCTAGCTTAATACAGAAAAATATAAAGTTTTTTCAACTGCTAATTATATAATTGAATAATCATCCATTAGAAAGAAGTTTAATTTTCTTATTTTCCATAAGTAGTAATAGTACCACAGGCTTCAGCTTCGAATTCAGCTGGCGGTAGCATAGAGATTGGCGAGTGGTTCGGAATCCACGTTAAACTGTAGGTCCCGGTTTAATTAGCCTAAAATGTGCAAAAGATGACCGTAGAGCGACAAACCAAACCAATCCACCTGTGTTGATTTCCATGCTTTTGTATCGGTGTATACATAATCTTGTAATTGTTTGGATTGCTGTTCTTATACTATAACATTCAGTTTGAACTATAAAAGACAGTAGTGAACTGCTGAATTATTATTATTATTATTTTTTTTTTTTTTTTTTTTTGTTATGATTAATGGTAAAAGAAATGAAAAGTGTGCACAAAATAACCGTAGAGCGACAAACCAAACCCGAAGTAGTAAAAATTTTGGTAGCTGCTGAACTTTCTTATATAGAACTTCCCTATAATTCCCATGTAAACTATTGCAACTCATTCTCGTATTTTGTAGAGACTCAATGTAAAATTACTTTACAAAAAATATTTAATATGATTGTATAATACAGCAAAATATAAAGTTTTACCAACTATTAATTATATAACTGAAAATTCATCCATTGACACGTATTTGTTGAAAATTTGACCTCGGGTACAAAAAAAAAATGAAAGAAAGAAAAAAAAAAAAATATTGAAAAGATCCATCGGCTGACGAACATTGACTAATTGCCTAAATCACGGTTGGGCAAACTTATTCGGTCGCGGGCCAAAAATCGAAAAAAAAAAAAAAAAAAAAAAAAAATTTGGCGGGCCAAAATAAATTTTTCTAAAATTTTAAGAACAGTATGCAAGTATTGCAATTTAAATATGTTAATGAGATGAATGAAATTGCGATTTCATTTTTAAAATTTCCTTACATTGAGGTTCGAAGTGAGAGCTACTGATTCTAAGAAACGAGGCTAAATGCTCATCTGTCAGTCTACTTCAAAGAACTTCCACTTTTAACACTTTACCGATTGAAAGTGATCTGTGCTTACTATTTCCGTCGATTTATGTTTTGTAGAACAAAAGTAGAGAAAGTAAAAAGATTATCTGTCCTTTGAAAAAAATGGAAGAAAAAAATAAAATTTAATCAAATTTGAAAAGGATATGGATATATAACATTTCTTTTAATTTGCCTCGGACCGGCAAATTCAAATTCTATCCGCGGGCCGGATAAAACTTCCGGCGGGCCATAGTTTGCCCATCCCTGGCCTAAATAATAATGACTAATAATGATTAACGCTGACTAATCAAAGGGTTTAATTGGGTGTTTTATTTTCTTTGTTTTTTCTTGTGAATTTCACAGAAAATTGATGTCGACTTCGGCAATGGGATTCATTTATGTAAATGAATGGATATTTGGTACCTAATGATAATTTACTGTACAGTATAACATAACATTCTTTTAACATGATTCAAAAGGGAAAACTACTTTCAAATGACATAATTTCATTTTGATTCATTGTGATTTCCGTGTACAACTCGATCCGTGAACGAAGTTTTAATCATTTTATACACGCAATGCTCTTTTTGACATTAATACAAGCATTGAATCAATTTGACACTGAACATCAAACTGTCTAGCACACAATAATCTTCTCACAAACATTAAGCTAGCTCAATACAAAAAAAATATATAGTTTTAACAATTGCTAATTATATAATTGAATAAACAACCATTAGAAAAAAGGTTTAATTTACTCATTTTCCCGAAGTAGTAATGGTACCACAGGCTTCAGCTTCGAATTCTGACTGTAGCATGGATGTTTATGAGTGGTTCGGTCTACGTTAAACTCTAGGTCCCGGTCTAATTAGCCTAAAGTGTGCACAAAATTATCGTAGAGCGACAAACCAAACCCAAGTAGTAAAAGTTTTGGTAGCTGCTGAACTTTCTTATGTAGAACTTTCCTGTCAATCCCATGTAAATATTTCAGCTATTGCTGCTCATGTTCGTATTTTGTAGAGACTTAATATTAAATTACTTTACATAGAATATTTATTATGACTGTATAATATAGCAAAATATAAAGTTCTACTAACTATTATACTGAATATTCACCCATTGACACGTATTTGTTGTAAAGTTGACCTCGGGTACGAAAAAAAAATGAAACAAAAAGAATATTGAAAAGACCCATCAGATGACGAACGCTGACTAATCACTGGGTTTAATTGGGTGTTTTATTTTCTTTGTTTTTTTCTTGCAACTTTCACAGAAAATCGATGCCAAGTTTGGCAATGAGATTCATTTATGTAAATGAATGGATACTTAGTACCTAAGGATAATTACTGTATAATATAACATTACACTCTTTTGACATGATTCAAAGGGAAAAATTGCTTCCAATTGACATAGTTTCATTTTGACTCATTGTAATTTCAAGATTTCCGTGTACAACTCGTGCTGTGAACAAGGATTTAATCCTTTTATTCACGCGATGGCCTTTTTGACATTAACACAACAAATAATATTAAAAAAAAAAATTTAAGTCAATTCCTATTTTTTTTCACTCTATATCGCCGAAAGTCCTTTATGAATAATTTTCATTCATTTTTTTAAGTTTATCTGACGCCATCTATTGGTAGATATATGCAACTTAAATCTAAAAAAAACTAAAATTAATTTATTAAATTTAATTACTGAATATGAATATATTTGAAAAAACTGTATTAATATCAAGTGCCATCCACTACAAGTTAAAAAAAATGTATTTGAAGTTGAGTGGATGAATAAAAAGTATTTTTTAACGATTGAAAATTTGAACAACATATATATAGGGAGAATGTGAGCTAATAGAAGGAGTGTGAGCTAATAATGAGTATCAAGCTGATTACATTGAATAATGTAATCAGTTTGATACTAACTGTCTAACACACAATAATCTTCTCACAAACATTAAGCTAGCTCAATATAGCAAAATATAAAGTTTTACTACCTGTTAATTATATAATTGAATAATCATCCATTAAAAAAAGTTAAATTCACTTATTTTCAAGAAGTAGAAAATGTTTTGATAGCTGCTAAACTTACTAGTAACAGTCATAATTGTTGCAATAATTTTCTAAACTAATCATAACTATAAATATTATTTTATTAAGCATAAACAAAGTAAAAATCACCTTTATATTTCATTATCTTTTATTTTCATTGGAAAATTAAGAAAGAATTTTAATATATACTTAGTTCTTTACTACCAAATTCATACACAAAAAATATTTTATAAAAAACAAACAATCGAATATATTTTTTTTATTAAAATAATAAAACCACTATAATGTAGAAGTTAGCTTTCAATATCTGAACAGTAATTGATCAATGAATTCTATTAAACTTATTTTTATGTCTTTTATGCTACTTGTTTCTTCCAAAAGAAATGAATGCTGATTTTTAAAGATAAAAGATATTAATCTTTATGAATGAACAGAAATTACGCTGATAAAAAATGCATATGCTAAAAAATATGCTGATAATCTCCACGTAACATGATGTTATCACTGTATGATTTGCCTTTGACAGGATTCGAAAAGTAGGGGAATTCCCTTTTTTATAGGGCATCTCTATCTCAATTGTTTCATTCCAACAGGTCATTTAGGGTCAAGGGAATCCCCGTGCAAGGTTTAATAAAAATTAAATCTAAATACTATCTCGTTCAAACGTATTTATGGACTGAATTTTATAATTTATTACAATTTAGAATTTTTTTTTTCTGAAAATTAATTTTGTTCATATTTTGATAGGAATATTAACATATTATAATTCAAAAGCAGGGGAAATCCCCATTTAATATAAGTTTCTATTCAGCTTCATTAGGTATGCCTTGGGAATTCAGAGAAAATCCCCATAAAACGGGGACTGTGAAGAGAATTTTTAATTTATTATCACATTTATACCTTTTTCTGATTATCAGTCGTGTGTTGTCTAGTTCATTTTGATCTTCAAAACTATCTAATTTTAATACACTCATTCGCCTTCTTCTTCATTGGCGCAACAACCTCATGGTGAGCCAAGGCTGTCTGCCTACTAGCAAATTTCGAGTCTAAAGGAGATGTTTTCTTCTTTTTACGAGGTAGGGTTGCTAGCCTTACGCTCAACGCTCTACAATCATATTAGACCGAGACCTACAGTTTAAAGTGGATTCCGAACCTCTACAAGCTTCCATGGCACGGCCGAGACTCGAACCTTGTGGCACCGAGTGCCAGTCACTCGGCCATCAGGCCCCAAAATTATTTAGCACTCTTAATTATGTTTGATAGAAACATAAAAAATAATCCCATAAAAATTTTACATAAAAAACTTTTCTTGCGAAAATACAGATTTTGGCAACGTCATGCTTACCATCGAACGTATTGGGAACTTAAAAATAATGCTTTTAACTTAAAGATCTCCCTTTTTATTATATTCCTTATATACTTCCCATTCATGCCATTATTTATTTTATGCTGGCATGGTGTCTCTATACTAAGGTAACAGACCAAGTTGAGAGTCAAATTTTTAAATTATTTTATAATTTATTTATTTTTTATGCTGTTTTCAAATTAGGTTACAAAAAAAAATTAAAAAATGTGAAAATTAAAATACATGCATAAATATTTCTTTATTAAAATTTTGAAAAAAATTGATCAAAAACCTTTTTTTATCTTATGTAAACACTCCTAACTAAAAGAATATGTAAAACACATCACTTTTACTTATATTGTAGTGTGCATATTGGGCAATCCGATTGTAACTCGATGTGGTTGGATTGAGATACTGAGGCAAAGGGTTGGAGAACTCACAACTTCAGCAACTACACACGCACAAACAACGCATACATATAATTAGAGACATACAATATTTAACACATGTAAAGACATATAATTATAGATTCGTGGATTGATTCCACTTCTAAGCCGAAACCCTTATACTCAGCTAAGCGCGGGATGCGCGAAATATACTTCCTCTCTGCCAGAGTCTATAGGCTAACTAATAAGCAAGGTTGAGCTACATATATTTCCTTTCGTGGTGAGAGGCTGTATATTAAACGCGTGGTTGCTCTGTATTTCCTCTCGGGTAACAGTCTGGAGGTCTACTGACCATTTCTCTTAAACGCCACTGATCCTTTCATCAATGAAAAAAGTGCAAAAATTAAGAAAGAATTTTGTTGTTGTTTCTTATCCCACTTGGCAGATATTTAGGCCAAGTCCTCGAGCCAATATGTGACGCTCTTACAGTCATAGGAGACCGGGACCTACGTCTTAAAGTGGATTCCGAACCACTACGAACATCCATGGCACCGCCAGGACTCGAACCCGAAACCTCTAGCACCAGAGCGCTAGACACTCGGCCATTTAATATCTATTTAGATCTTTAATATCAAATTCATGAAAAAAATTTTATCAAAAGCAAATAATCTTATATATTTTTTTTATTAAAATAATAAAACCAACAAGCAGTAGAAATTAGCTTTCAATATCAAAATAGCAATTGATCAATGAATTCTATTAAGCGTATTTTTATCTCTTTTATGCTACTTGTGGCTTCCAAAAAAAAGTTAATGCTGAGATAAAAGATATTCATTTTGAAGATAAAAAGATATTAATCTGTATGAATGAACAGAAATTTAAAATATGCTGATAATCTAAACGTAACATAATGTTATCACGACATGAGTTGCCTTTGACAGGATTCGAAAATCAGTAGAATTCTTTTTTTTATAGGGCAATTCTATTTCAATTGCTTCAGTCCAACAAGTCCTTTAGGATCAAAGGAATTCTCGTAGAAAGCTTAATAATAATTAAATCAAAATATATTAAATATTAATTATTAATTATTGATTTATATTAATTATATTAAATCAAAATATCTCGTTCTATCGTATTTGTGAAATGAATTCTATAATTTATCACAATTTAGAATTCTGTTCTTTTCAGCAAATTAAATTTGTACATATTTTATGAGAAACATTAACATAATATAATTCAAAACCAGGGAAAATTCCCATTTAATGCAACTTTCTATTAGCATAGCTTCATGAGGTATGCCTTGGGAATTGAGGGAATTCCCATAAAACGGGGAGAGAATTTTTAACTTTTTTAACATCAATCACGTGATGTCAAGTTGATCGTGATCTTCAAACTATCTCATTTTTAAAACACTCTTTTGAACAAAAATATTTAGTTTAATTCTGTAGTTAAAAGAACTTAAAATTAAAGCCATGTGCTCCTTTTTTCCCCAAGATAATCTTTGTTTTGGGAGTATCTGAACTCCCATATTAATTATTAACACAACTTCATTAGGTAGGTCTTAGGAATTGAGGAAAATCCCCATAAATCCCCATCCCCATCCACGGGACTGTGATGAGAATTTTTAACTTTTTAACACACGTGTACTTTTTTCTCGTTATCATTCACGTTTTGTTAGACAGATCATGATCTTCAAACTATCTCATTTTAAATGCGCTCATTTGAATAAAATAGTTATTTATATGCATCGTTTAATTATGTAGTTAAAAGAACCTTTACTTGGCGATTCATTTGTTTTTGAAACTCATACTGATATTCTATATGGGTCTGATATGAAATGATTCTAAATAGAACGTTGATTATTTATTTATCCCCTCAGATAGGTGCAGAATATGACATCTAAAGTTTTCAAAATATTCCTAGAATTTCCACTCAAAAAGAATCGTGGAATACTACTAATCGCTGTTCCACTTCATGCTTGTTGTTGTCGTATCCCCTGAAGAGTTCAAGGAAATTAAATATCGTGGTGCTCCCAAATAATATTGACTATCTGGCTGTCAGCTCGAAGTATAAATCCTCTTCTGAAGGATGGTCCAGACAATGTATGGCGGCTGCTACAGCTGGGCAATCAGACATGATGAGGAGTCGGCTGGACATCAGGGCAGTAACCACATTTTTGATATTTTTTAACGCCATCAGTAGAAACTTTCATATTTTTGTGGTGCTTTATCCTTAGTCTTGGAAGAATAGTAGCTGTTTTTCTGTCGACATTAGTTCTGTAATTTATTATTTAGTTTTAGAGGGAATTATAAGTTTAGATTTTGGCAAGGTATTTGCTTCTGCAAGGGAAGTAGGATTGTAGTATGATCCACATACGCATTCTGTGCAAGCATCGGATTTATTCTAAAAGAGATATAATGTTCAAGATTTTATTCTTATGTTAACAATTATTTTTTACTTTTTAGATTGATTAACTCTAAAAGCGTGTTTTTTTAGTTTTTTTAAACTATTAATTTATTTTTTACTTTTTAGTTTGATTAACTCTAAAAGCATGTTGTTTAGTGTTTTCAAACTATAATATTCAAATGAGGTCCCGGTACGGAGGTCTGGTTCTTACAATGATTAATTGTGAGTAGAATAAATGCTAAATGCGAATATGTCGAGCCAGCCAGGATTCGAACAGGGAATCTCCTAATCAGGCGCGTAATCCGTTGTGCCGCTGTCCCACGTAGGTTTGAATGTCTGAAAGATGACTGTAAATGTTTCTTTGCAGCTTAAATAGTGTGTATGAGGAGAAACAAATCTCCAGGGGAAAACTGATGGGCCGATCAAGATGACTTTTCAAAGGCTGTGTGTTTTAATCACTAATCCTGGCGATCCTAATCATGATGAGATAATAAACTTATCAAAATATTTTATTGTCGTCGGTCCTTGATAAGTCTGCAACGTTTAAATTAAATCGGATCGCTTAAAGTAGGGCAAAATCGAGCCCAAAGAGTCAGTTATATACATACAAACATACAGGTGAAACTAATAAAAGCGTATTAAAAACGCTAAAACAATCAAGCACATTGAACACTACAGTTGGTTTGATGTGCAACTCATGCCAAATAAGTTGTAATTTCGATTCAAAATATCACTAGCAGCCGAATTCACTTTCTTTATGCCGCTTACAGTGCCATCTATTAATACACTTTAGAACTTTTTTGATACCTTACCGTTTCCCTCTTCTTTAAATATCTTCAGTTCAAATTTGAACTCATTGTATCAAGTGATTCTTTTTTTTACAGCATTTTGAAAGTGGGACTTTAATTATAATCATCCCGGATATTGAATATTTCTTTTAAATTTTTAAAATTCGATAGAAATTAGTCTTGTTCTGCAAAAGATATCATAGAATATTGACTATTTTCAATTTTTATTTATTGAAAATTTTTGAATATTATAAAATTGAAAATTATTTAATAAGTTCATCATAATGAAAGAAATATTTATTTTTTAAAATAATTTGTTATCTTTTAACTATCCAAGCAATCAGAAAATTTAAGAAATATTTCATAAAACGTTTAGTTCCGAGCAAACGAAATTCGTAATTAACTGTAAATCTAAAAGCAAACAAAAAGCAATGTTGTTTTGTAAAAAAAAGTAAAACACGGAAATCAAGGTACCTCAGAAGGAAGCTAAAACGAAAAAGAAGCTTTAATTTATCTTCTTTGAGTCTCTTTTGGTTTCGTCAAAAAATTGATGTTAATATCTGACGACATAAAAATTAATCTAAGTTGATGAATGAACATTTAGAATGTGCTAATCGCCACGATTTAACATAACAATTTCGCTATTCGGTTTCTTTTTGAAATGATTCGTAGGTAGAAAAATTTAATTTTTTAACATATTACTGTGCCCAAAAAGTAGGACCAATTTTTTTTTTCAAAAACTCTTAACGCTTATTCTCAGAATATAATTAATAATTTTTTTTTAAATGTTTAACTCTTATAACTTAATTTAGAAGAATTTTCTTTAAAAGGAAGAACTTTTTTTTTTTTTTTAAATTTTCGTTACAAAACTAAATGTTATATATTTAAATAAAATGTACTTTCAAAAAAATATACAATATTGTTCATTTTATAAAATCGGCCTATATTTTGTTGATATAAGAGACACCAAGTTTCAATAAAATCCATTTCTAATCGGAAAATATAAGTGTTTTATTAAACATGTATAAGGGAAAAAAAAATTTTATTATGCATAAGAAATAAAATTTTCAAAATATAGTAATTTGCAATTTTTTCCATGAATCTGTAATTATTGTTGAAAAGTACTTGTCACCTCAGTATTACTGTATAACTCTAAATTCAATTGTTTTTTTTTTTATTAGAATATGATCTAGTGGTCATTGGTTCTGGTCCTGGGGGTTATGTAGCTGCTATAAAAGCTTCTCAGTTAGGTTTGAAGGTTAGTAAAATTTTTAGATTGGTTCAAACATAAATATTTAAGATATACTAATGTGCCCAAAAAGTAAGACCAATCTTTTTTTCAAAAACTCTTTATTTATTCTTCCAAATTTATATCTTCGCCTTCAAAATAATTCCTTCCGGACACAATGCACTTATGCCAACTTCTTTTCCAGTTCTCAATGCATGCGAAACAGTCATCGGCAGGGATGGCCTTGAAAGCGCGCGGCGATTCACGTTGAATTTCTTCAATCGACTCACAACGGTGTCTCTGGAGTGGTTTTTGAGTTTAGGGAGCAGCCAAAAGTCGTACGGTGTAAGTACGGTGGTTGTGGAACGATAGTTTCATTTTTGGAGAAAACGTCAAGAAGAATCAATGCAGTGTGAGCTGGCGCATTCAGTGTTTTCGGTACCAATCGAGATTTGACGCGTTTGAGGCCCACAATGGAATTGACCGATCCTGTTGAAATTCCAACATCATCAGTTAAGTCTCTAATTGTAAATCGATGGTTTGCAAGCACCAAATCTTCAATTTTTTGGACGTGAGTTTCGTCCGTTGAGATTGATTGATGTCGGCCTGAGGACTCTTCGCCTTCAACGCTTTCTTTGCCGTCTTTGAACTGTTTATACCACTTTTAAACAATTCTTTCCGCTATAAGAATGTTCACCGAATGCCTTCTGCAACATTCTATACGTGTTTCCGCAAACAAATTTGAATGCAAGTTCTTTGCTCAATTCATTCAGACATTTCAAAAATCGCCGGAATCAGTTTTAGCAATCTCACAAAGCCAAGCGTAACTCAAACACTCATGAATATTCTGACGTCAAATTTCAAACAGATGCCAAGGACAGTGCCAGCAACCTAAACAAGTATATATATATATAAAAAAATTAAAGTCAATTCCTACTTTGTTTTCACTGTATTGCAGAAAATGCTTTATAAATAACTTTCATTCATTTTTTAAGTTTATCTGGCGCCATCTGTTGGTAGATATATGCAACTTAAATCTAAAAAAAACTAGAATTAATTAATTAAATTTACTTACTGAATGAATATATAAAAAACTGTATTAATATACAGTGTCATCCACTGCAAGTTCAAAAAAAATGTTTTTGAACTTGAGTGGATGAATAAAAAATATTTTATTAACGATTGAAAATTTGAACAAGATATACACTGAAGTGACAAAAGTCATGGGATAGCAATATGCAAATTTTCAGATGGCAGTAGCATCTCGTAGAACAGGTATAAATGCGCAGAGCTTTCATTTCTGTTCAAGTTATTCATGTGAAGAGGTTTTGACGTGATGATGACCGCACGACGGGAATTAACAGACTTTGAACGCGGAATGTTAGTTGGAGCTAGACGCATGGGTCATGCCATTTCGGAAATCGTTAGGGAATTCAACATTCCCAGATCCACTGTGTCAAGAGTGTGCCGAGAGTATGAAATTTCAGGCATAACATCCCACCATGGACAGCGCAGTGGTCGACCGCCTGCACTTAACGACCGAGACCGGCGACGTCTGCAAAGAGTCGTAAATTCTAACAGACAAGCAACACTGCGTCAAATAACCGCAGAAATCAATGTGGGACGTACAAGGGACTTGTCTGTTAGAACTGTGCGGAGAAATTTGGCTTTCTTGGGCTATTCCAGCAGAAGACCGACTCGAGTGCCTTTACTGACAGAACGACATCGCTTGCAGCGACTCGTGGGCACGTGAGCATATCGGTTGGTCCCTAGATGAATGGAAAACTGTGGCCTGGTCCGATGAGTCACGATTTCAGTTGGTAAGAGCTGATGGTAGGGTTCGAGTGTGGCGCAGATCCCACGAAGACATGGACCCAAACTGTCAGCAAGGCACTGTTCAAGCTGGTGGTGGCTCCGTAATGGTGTGGGCTGTTTTTTCATGACATGGACTTGGTCCTCTGGTGCGACTGGACCGAACATTGACTGGAAATGCTTATGTTCAGCTACTTGGAGATCACTTGCAGCCATTCATGGACTTCATGTACCCAAACAACGATGGGATTTTTATGTATGACAATGCGCCATCTCACCGGGCCACAACTGTTCGCGATTGGTTTGAAGAACATTCTGGACAATTCCAACGAATGATCTGGCCACCTAGATCGCCCGACATGAATCCCATCGAGCATTTATGGGACATCATCGAGAGGTCTGTTCGTGCCCAAAATCCTGCACCATCAACGCTTTCACAATTATGGACGTCTATCGAGACAGCATGGCTCAATATTCCTGCAGAAGACTTCCAACGACTTGTTGAGTCCATGCCACGTCGAGTTGCTGCACTTCGCCGGGCGAAAGGAGGGCCGACACGATATTAAGAGTTATCCCATGACTTTTGTCACTTCAGTGTATATAGGAAGAGTGTGAGCTAATATAAGGAATTGAAAGAGAAAAAAAAATTGAAATTCCATAAGCCCTGGGAATTTTAAATTGAAAATTGGTCTTAATTTTTGGACGCAGTAGTATATGTATATAGAAATCACGATGATTCACAGAAAAAGTTCTAAGAACCAGATCTGACTAATGATGAATGAATGTAATTAAGGCCTTTTTTTTTTTTTTATCTTCTTTTCTTTTCTTGCAATTTCAGGAGGAAGATAGTAATTTTTTAAGGTAAAGTAGTTTAACTACTATGTAGCGTTACATTCCTACTGGTACTGTCACGCTTTTCACATGATTTGAATTTTATTGAAATCCCCTTTTTAAAAAGGGCATTCTGACCAGTCAGACCATTGGAATTTAGACGATCAGCGGGGTCAACGGAAAATTTTACTTTCGCCCTTCAAATACTACTGTGTCCAAAAAGTAAGACCCATTTTTAATTTAAAATTTCCGGGGCTTATGGAATTTCATTTTTTTTTCTCTTTTTTAGGTTGCTGGCACTGTCCTTGGCATCTGTGTGAAAAAATATTCATTAGTGTTTGAGTTACGCTTGGCTTTGTGAGGACGCTGAAATTGATTCCGGCGATTTTTGAAATGTCTTTTTTAATTGAGCAAAACTTGCATTAAATTTTGTTTGTGGAAACGTATTTAATGTTGCAGAAGGCATTCGGTGAGCATTCCTATATTGGAAAGAAATGTTTAGAAGTGGTATAAACAGTTCAAAGGCAGAGAACTTGTTGAAGACGAAGAGCCCTCAGGACGGACGTAAGCTTCGTCAACCGACGAAACTCACGTCCAAAAAAATTAAAGATTTGAGGGCCTCATAAGTGAAATAACCAAGGGCCTCTTTTCATCTAAATCTGGCCCTGATGCTTATCCATGTAATACAGGGATGGACAACCCTCGGTCCGCCTTGAACATTTTTCCAGCCCATGAGATTTGTCGCACTTTTACAAAATATACTTATTTTGTAATGGTCAAAGTAGTGAAAATCAATGTATTAAAAAACACATTATGTGTGCATCCCTATATTCAAAAATTAACTGTCGAAATTATGAGAAAAAATTAACTTTGATTTTGAAATAATATTCTTGCGAATATAGGACAGATATTGCCTGTTCTATTTATGAGTTTACAGTACAGTTTACAGAGTTTGCAGAATATAATTTAATTATTCTGCGAACTCATGATGCGCGCGCATCTTGGAACATCTAATTTTTTTTTCTAATGCAGCTTGCAAACAGTTAGACAGCTTGGTCTTGGATGCAGTAAGGCAAGCGCTGCACAGACGTTACTCACTTAGCACTACCCAGGGGGCGCGTGTAACTTGAAGATAAGCCACGTACGCGGAGTAGCAATGCCCCCGCAACGCTCTACGATCCTATTAGGACCGGGACCTACGGTTTAAAGTGGATTCCGAACCACTAACAAACACCCACGGCAACGCCGGGATTTGAACCCGATACCTGTGGTACCCGAGCGCCAGAGCGCTAGCCACTCGGCCATCGGGCCCCACATCTAATATAACAGATTCTATGTTTCACTTTAAATGACTTCAGTGACGCAGGGACCATACCTAAATAAGCACAGTTGATGGTTGACAGCGGAGCAAACCAGACTCTTAGTTGAAGTTGTTAGCTCTTTTGGTTCAACTTACACCTGCTAGTCGTTTTTTTTTTTCCGAAAATGAAATTGTCCGAAATTGATAATGGAAACACGTTCAAACATAACGGACGCTAACCTGCAACACCCATTATTATGTGCAAATACCCAAATTGAGATCGATTTGTAAAAGCTAAGGGAAAGAGTCGAGATATAAATATCTCACTAGTGAAATAAATATTTTTTAATGATTTTCTTTTTTTATTTCGTTTATATTTATATATTTTTTATGTTTCATTTTTACTGTTATAAATTTTTTTGTAATTTGCGTTTAGTATCACCATTATTATTATATTATCTACGTTTGCATATAAGAATAATAGTAAACACAAAATTAATAACTCATTATGTTTCAATTTTTCACTAAAAAAAATGTCTATAGTGGGTCTAAATCTAATATGGGGTCTAGTGGGTCTAAATCTAATATATATAATTTTATATGTGGCTCTAGAAGTTATGATGCATTTCCAAAGTGTCCCGTAAGATCATTTGGGTTAGCCACCCTTATTTAAAAGTCCGTAGAACTTCCTCTTAAAAGAAGTACAGAATTTCAAAGTTTAATTTCGCTTTTAATTCCCGAAACGAAATTGGAAAAACTGTTTTTATGTTTAAAAACAAGACATTAAAAATAACAGATTTGGTTTCACGCAAATTATAATATATATTTGTAGAAATCAAAATACTACAGAAAGAAGTTCTAAGAACCAGATATGACTAATGATGAACGGAAGCATTTAATGTTTTTTCACTTATCTTCGTTGTGTTCCTTGCGGTTACAGCAGGAAATTGATAATTTTTAAGGTAAAGTAGATTAATTTCTATGTAAAGTTACATTCATGTCACCGTTTGGCATGGTTCGAATTGTAGGGAATTCCCCGTTTCAAAAAGACAATTTGACCAATCGAATTTAGACAAGCAGCTGGCTACGCGGGAAATTTTGTATTCACCCTTAAAATAATCATGCTTGCTTTATCAGATATTTCACGAGATTTGTCGCACTTTTACAAAATATACTTATTTTATAATGGCCAAAGTAGTGAAAAACAATGTTATTAAAAATATACATTATGTGTGCATCCATCTATTCAAAAATTAACTGTCGAATTTATGAGAAAAATTAACTTTGATTTTAAAATAATATTCTTGCGAATATATATGGCAGATAGTGCCTGTTTTATTTGTGAGTTTACAGTTATGAGTTCGCAGAATAATTCAATTATATTCTGAGAAATCATGTTGCACGCGCATCTTGGAACATCTAATATAACAGGTTTTATGTTTCACTTTAAGTAACCTTAGTGACGCAGTGACCATACCTAGATAAGCACAGTTGATTGTTGACAGCGGAGCAAACTAAACTCTTAGTTAAAATTGATAGCGCTTTTGTTTCAACTTACACCTGCGAATCGTTTTTCTTTTCTTTGCGAAAATGAAATGGACCAAACTCAAAACACGTTCAAACATAACGGAGGCTGACCTGCAACACCCATTGCGATGTGCGAATACCCAAAGTTGAGATCGATTTGCAAAAGCTAAGTGAAAGAGTGGAGAAATAAATATCGTACTAGTAATATAAATATTTTGTAATGATTTCCTTTTTTTTTATTTCGTTTATATTTATATATTTTTTTATGTTTAATTTTTAGTGTTATATATTTCTCTGCAATGTGCGTTTAGTATCATTATTATATTATCTATCTTTTTACGTGTAAGAATAATAGTAAACACAAAAATAATAACTCATTATGCTTCAATTTTTCACTAAATAAAATGTCTATAGTGGGTCTAAATCTAATATATATAATTTTATATGCTGCCCGCTGAGTTATGAGGCATTTCTAAAGTGGCCCGTAAGATCATTTGGGTTGGTCACTCCTATATTAAATATTTAAAAATCCATATCCATCCTCTTAAAGAATCGTTTCAAAGTTAATTTTCACTTTTAATTCCCGAAACGAAATTGAAAAAATTGCTTTTATGTTTAAAAGCAGACATTGAAAAATAACAGATTTGGTTTTAAAGGAAAATATATGTATATAGAAATCAAAATGCTGCAGAAAGAAGTTCTAAGAACTGGATTTGACTAATGATGAAAGGAAGCAATTAATGTTTTTTTCTTATCTTCTTTATGCTTCTTGCGGTTTCGTCAGGTAGCTGATAATTTTTAAGGTAAAGTAGAGTATTCTCTATGTAAAGTTACATTCATGTCACCCTTTGACATGGTTCGAATTTGAGGGAATTCCCCGTTTTAAAAAGACAATCTGACCAATCGAATTTAGGCGATCAGCGGGACGCCCGGGAAATTTTGTTGTCGGCCTTCAAAAAATCATGCATGCTTATCAGGGCCTAATTTTCCTATAGGCTAACTTGGCTTCAGCCTAGGGCCTCAAGATCAAGAGAGGCCTACATTCAAATTGTTAGCAAAATTAGAATTACACTATTCTAAAAACAGTAAACACAAGAACACTGAGTCGAAAATAAGGAGAAATTCTACACATGTGACTAATAAACAAACATAATAAGTAATTTACAAACTTAAAAATGAGAGGTGAAAGGGCCTCATAAGTGCAATAGCCCAGGGCCTCTTTTCGTCTAAATCCGGTCCTGATGCTTATCCATCTAATGCCAGGGATGGCCAACCCGCGGCCCGCTTTGAATATTTTTCCAGCCCATGAGATTTATCCCACTTTTACAAAATATACTTATTTTGTTATGGCCCAAGTAGTGAAAACCAATGTATTAAAAAACACATTATGTGTGCATCCATATATTCAAAAATTAACTGTCGAAATTGTGAGAAAAAATTAACTTTGATTTTAAAATAATATTCTTGCGAATATAGGACAGATATTGTCTATTTTATTCATGAGTTCACAGAATAAACAAATTATATTTTGCGAATTCATGATGCGCGCGCATCTTGGAACATCTAATATAACAGATTCTATGTTTCACTTTAAATGACTTCAGTGGCGCAGTGACCATACCTAAATACGCACAGTTGATTGTTGACAGCGGAGCAAACCAGGCACTTATTTGAAGTTGTTAGCTCTTTTGGTTCAACATACACCTGCGAATCATTTCTTTTTATTCTTTCCGAAAATGAAATTGTCCAAATTCAAAACACGTTCAAACATAAAGAACGTTAACCTGCAACACTTGAAATGCGCAAATACCCAAATTGAGATCTATTTGCAAAAGCTGACTGAAAGAGTGGAGAAACAAATATCGCACAAGTAAAAGAAATATTTTTTAATGATTTCCTTTTTTTTATTTCGTTTATATTTATATATTTTTTTATATTTCATTTTTAGTGTTATATATTTCTTTGCAATGTGCGTTTAGTTTCATTATCATTATTATATTTACGTTTACATGTAAGAATAATAGTAAACACAAAAATAATAACTCATTATGTTTCAATTTTTATCACTAAGAAATGTCTATAGTGAGTTTCAATCTAATCTGGAGATATATAATTTTATATGCGGCCATAGGATTTATGAGGCATTTCTAAAGTAGCCCGCAAGATCATTTGGGTTGGCCACACCTATTTTAAATATTTAAAAATCCATAACCTTCCTCTTAACAGAAGTACAGAATTTCAAAGTTAATTTTCACTTTTGATTCCCAAAACGAAATTGAAAAAAAAATTTTATCTTTAAAAAGCAGACTGTAAAAATAGCATATATGGTTTCACGTAAATGTGAATATAGGTAAGTAGAAATCAAAATGCTGCAAAAAAAAGTTCTAAGAAACAGATCTGACTAATGACGAATGAAAGCAATTAAGGTATTTCTTTTTCATCTTCTTTATGTTTCTTGCGGTTTCGGCAGGAAGTTAGTGATTTTTTAAGGTAAAGTAGATTAAATTAATTACTATGTAACGTTGCATTCCAATAGTACTGTCATCGGAGCCGGATTTAGATGAAAAGAGGCCCTAGGCTATTCCATTTATGAGGCCCTTTCACCGCCCATTTTTAAGTTTGTAAATTACTTATTATGTTGGTTTATTAGTCATATGTGTAGAATTTCTCCTTATTTTCGATTAGAATTTGAATGTAGGTCCCTCTTGATCTTGAGGCCCTAGGCTGAGACCTAGTTAGCCCATAGGAAAATCCGGCCCTGAATACAGCAAAATATAAAGTTTTACTAACTATTAATTATATAATTGAATATTCATCCATTGGCACGTATTTGTTGTAAATTTGACCTCGCGTACGAAAAAAAATTAAAGAAAGGATATTGAAACGTCCCATCGGCTGACGCACGCTGATTATTGAATGGGTTTAATTGGGTGTTTTATTTTCTTTGTTTTTTTCGCATAACTTTCACAGAAATTTCGATGCCAACTTTGGCAATGAGCCTTTGTACCCAATGATAATTTACTGTATAATATAACATGACATTCTTTTGACATGATTCAAAGGGAAAAATTACTTTCAATTGACATAGTTTCATTTTGACTCATTGTGATTTCAAGATTCTTGATCTTGATTCTTGATTCTCTCTTGATCTTGAGGCCCTATGCTGAAGCCTAGTTAGCCTATGGGAAAATCCAGTCCTGACTCACCTTTTGACATGGTTTGAATTTTAGGGAAATCCCAGTTTTAAAAAGACATTGTAACCAGCCAGACCATTGGAATTTAGACGATCAATGGGGACCCAGGGAAATTTTTTCCTTCTCTTCAAATAATCATGCATGCTTATCCATCTAATAGTTTAATGCTAATGTGCACAGTTAGAAGGCAAGAGGTGACAAGTTTGTATCATGTGGTGACATTCGTTACAGGGGTCGCTTTGTGAAACGATGAGACTTGATGGCAGTTGGAACAGTGTGTACAACCCTTCTCGCATCAACATTCTTATGGGATTTTTCTTTTATACGACAAATGAGATAAGAAAAAATGTTTATTCACGGATTACATTACACACATATTGTGGCACCATAGTGTGATGTTTCACACCATACTCCTCTACTTTTTGAGTATAATGGAAGGACTTTCCGGCCTAGTTTTTTATCTTGCCTAAATTAACCTTACACCAGCATAGACACCAAATAAAAAAACGTTATTCTTTAATTAATGTTTCCCTTCCCTCCTGACATGAGAACGCACGCGTTCATGGATTAGGTCTGAAATGATGCTACCGACCTAAGGAAAAAAAAAATATATATACACATATAACTAATCATCAATCATAAAAGATTATATATATATATATAATCTTTCATGATTGATTGTGTTCGTAAATCAATATGATATTGATGCACCCTTACACATACAGCAATTCATACAGTATTTAGTTTTATTTTTGAAAATAGTTTATCTATAAATGGTGAGGGGTGATTAATTAGTTTATTTATAAACGGTGAGAGATTTATTCTTCAGAAATTATTTGACTTCTATTGACGAATCTCTAAAGACAAAACTAAAAACCTTATTGCAAAATCAATTTTCTATAGCGAAGTTTTATTTTTTTCCATTCCATTTGAAGTGTTTAACTAAATGATTATACTTTCTTTTCACGACACCATTGAACTCAAGAACAAGTTCTGACCTTGCAAGGTCAAAGTTGGAGGTCTTTTTTAGATACCACGAACCCTCGTTTTTTTTTTTTATTATTATTATTATTATTATTTCAAATTCCTTGAAATATACTGACTCTATAATAGATAGTTCTTGATACTGACTTTTTTTTTAACTCTCAGAATAAAAGGTGGAGGAAAATAGCAACCGCAGAATTTACGAGATGAAAATTTCTCTTTTTTTGTACACAAACACTGGCTGACCTTCCAGTGTTTTCTGCATAAGCATCTGCCACACTTCTATGTGGTCTTGAACTTTACCAATAAAGGGCATTTATTACATTCATTTATGGCGTCCGTATGCTACCAATTGTTATTTTTTTTTCGACAAGTTCACACAAATTTAATGGAGATTCACCACATTAAAATCAATTACAATAGGAGTTCTCAAATATTTTGTTTCGTCAATCATTAACAAAAGAAAATGTTGTCACGCCCCCTAGTATTTTTTCTCGTTGTTTACATAAGCGTAATTACAGCCTTGCTGTTTATTTTATTAGCGTTATACACGAAGTGCATTATCAAACAAAAGGATCTGTTGGTTATAAAAATAAATGAATAGAAACAAAGTTTCATAAATGATTCCATTTTGATACATTTTGATTTCGAACTTTTTTTCATCTAATCAGTTTTCTTACAAACATTTTTAAAATGTTTACCACAACTGAACCGGTGATATTTATATCGCTACCAGTTGGGAAAATAAAGCTTAAATAAATAGAAAAAACAAATAATAAGATATAATGCTATATAATTAACATAAGCATAAATATAACAATAGAGAAACAACACAAAAAATAAACATTGATTAAAAATAGGGTACATGACATATAGGGATTGCAATACCGGTATACCGGGATACCGGTTACCGGTATTTTGAGCCATTTGTACAATTTTGTAATACCGGTATTCACAAGTTTAAATACCGGTTTTTCGATATTTACTAGAAATTAAGAATTCTTATCTGTGAAATTCTTATTCTGTAACAAATTCTTATTCTTATTCTATTCTCCACAAACCTATCCATATTCAGAAGAATTCGGTACAGTTGTCGAAGATTATGATGACACTAATGTCGATAGTGAAAAGGAATTGTCTCTTGAACAAATATTTGAATTAGCAATAACTAAAAAAATTTCAACAAACCAAAATACAATACAGAAATCAGCTATATCCAAAACAATAAGACGAGAAATAGATTTATTTGAAGAGGAGGGATTTAGAGGTAAATACTTGAAAAAAGTATATCGCACATTGCTAACAGTACCACCCACTAGCGTAGATGCTGAAAGAGCGTTTTCGACAGCTGGTAATTTTTGCACAAAATTGCGTTACAGGCTTAATGATAGTACAATTGCTGCATTATATTTTTTTAAATCGCATTTCAAAAATTTGTTATAGTACCACAGACTGAATAGTGATATTTACACTTTTTTGTGATTTAAATAAATAAGATGTTCCTTTAAATTTTTGTGATTCTTTATATACTGTTATAATTTATAAGTTACAATTTTTGTTTGTGATATTTACATTCTCTAATAAAACTGGCAAATAAAACAAAAACAAAACCCTGTGTTTTCTTTCTTTTTCTAAAATTTTATACTACCGGTATTAAAACCGGTATTTCGGTATAAAGATCTAAAAAATACCGAATACCGGTATCGAATTTTTGGTCCGATATTGCAATCCCTAATGACATATATTTAAAATAACAAAAGGATGTTTGATTTATTCCATTATTAATTCAAGTAAGGGTTTCTTGGGATAATTAATAGTTCATTTTTCTTCTATAAAGTTTATTATAATGATGTTTTTCCATCTTCCATTAGTTTCATTTTATATATGAGTGTTGGATATAAATTAATAGTCAAAAATAATGATTTTTTATAAGTAATTATATAACCAAAAGAGTACATATGATTATAAGAACCAACTATTATTATCCAACTATTTTGGATCTACCTTGTATTTCGGTTCCTTCTATATAAAATTTCTAGTGCAGATTTTAAGATTCCGTGATTCTGTTATTGGATTCTGTAAATATACTGACTCTATAATAGATAGTTCTGGATACTGCCTTTTTTTTTAAACTCTCAGAATAAAAAGGTGGAGAAAAATAGCAACCGCAGAATCTACCAGATGAAAATTTCTCTTTTTTGTACACAAACACTGGCTGACCTTCCAGTGTTTCTACATAAGCATCTGCCACACTTCCACGTGGTCTTGACCTTTACCGTAAAGAGCATTTATCGCATTCATTTGTGGCGTCCGTATGCTACCAATTGTTATTTTTTTTTCGTGTAGTTCACTCAAATCTAATGGGGATTCACCACATTAAAATCCATTACAATAGGAGTACTCAAATATTTTACTTCCGCAATCATTAACAAAAGGAAATGTTGTCACGCCCCCTAGTATTTTTTTTTCATTATTTACATAAGCATAATTACAGCCTTGCTGTTTATTTTATTAGCGATATACACGAAGTGCATTTTTAAACAAAGCAATGTGTTGGTTATAAAAATAAACGAATAGAAACAAAGTTTCATAAATGATTCCATTTTGATACATCAAACATTTGAACATTTTGATACATTTTGATCTCGAAAAAATTTTTTTTTCATCTAATCAGTTTTCTTACAAACATTTTTAAAATGTTTACCACAACTCACCAGGGGATATTTATGTCGCTACCAGTTGGGAAGATAAAGCATAAATAAATAGAAAAGTCAAAAATAAAATATAATTCTGTATAATTAACATAAGCATAAATAGAACAATAGAGAAACAACACAAAAAATAAACATTGGTTATAGATAGGGGAGGACATATATTTAAAATACCAAAATGATGTTTGATTTATTCCATTATTAATTCAAGTAAGGGTTTCTTGGGACAATTAATAGTTTATTTTTCTTCTATAAAGTTTATTATAATTATGTTTTTATATCTTCCATCAATTCCATTTTATATATGAGTGTTGGATATAAATTATTTAATCAAAAATAATGATTTTTTATAAGTAATTATATAACCAAAAGAGTGCATATGATTATAAGAACCAACTATTATTATCCAATTATTTTGGATCTACCTTGTATTCCTGTTCCTTCTATATAAAATTTCTAGTGCAGGTTTTAAGATTCCAGGATTCTATTATTGGATTCTGTAAATATACTGACTCTATAATAGATAGTTCTGGATACTTCCTTTTTTTTAAACTCTCAGGAGGAAAATAGCAACCGCAGAATTTACCAGATGAAAATTTCTCTTTTTCAATTCCTTCTATTAGCTCACACTCTCCCTATATATATCTTGTTCACATTTTCAATCGTTAATAAAATACTTTTTATTCATCTACTCAGGTTCAAATACATTTTTTTAACTTGTAGTGGATGACACTGGATGTTAATACACTTTTTTCAAATATTAATTTTAATTAGTTAATTTTAGTTTTTTTTTTAGATTTAAGTTGCATATATCTATCAATAGATGGCGCCAGATAAACTTAAAAAAATGAATGAAAACTATTTATAAAGGACTTTCTGCAATACAGTGAAAAAAAAGTAGGAATCGACTTTAAATTTTTTTTTTATATTACTTGTTTGTACACAAACACTGGCTGACCTTCAAGTGTTTCCTACACAAGCATCTGCCACACTTCCATGTGGTCTTGACCTTTGCTGTAAATGTCATTTATTACATTCATTTGTGGCGTCCGTGTGCTACCAACTGTTATTTTTTTTCGTGAAGTTCACACAAATTCATCAAATTAAAATCAATTACGATAGGAGTTCTCAAATTTTTTTCTTTGAGCAATCATTAACAAAAGGAAATGTTGTAACGCTCCCTAACTTTTTTTTTCGTTGTTTACATAAGCATAATTACAGCCTTGCTGTTTATTTTATTAGCGATATACACGAAGTGGATTTTCAAACAAAAGGATCTGCTGGTTATGAAAATAAACGAATAGAAACAATGTTTCATAAATGATTCGATTTTGATACATCAAACATTTGAACATTTTGATCTCGAACTTTTTTTTTCATCTGATCAGTTTTCTTACAAACATATTTAAAATGTTTACTACAACTCACACGGGGATATGAGTGGCCTGAGGGCCAATTGGCTACTTCTCTGACCTTTCGTACCACAGGCTTCAGGTTCGAATCCTGGTGGTGGCATGGATGTTTGTGAGCTGTTCGGAATCCCACGTTATACTGTAGATCCCGGTCTAATTATCCCAAAATGTGCACAAAATGACCGCAGAGCTACAAACCCAAAACAACTGGGGATATTTATATCGCTACCAATTCAAAAGATGAGAATGGTAAAAATAACATTAAAAAAATGTATCTAGTTATGAAATTACTTTAAAATATAAGCATAGATAAATAGAAAAGTTAAATAATAAGATATGATGCTATATAGTTAACATAAGCATAAATAGAACCACAGAGAAATAACACAAAAAAAAAAACATTTGTTATAAACAAGGTATGACATGTACAAATATTAATTTAAAATAACAAAATGATGATGTTTAAAGTGAAGAAAGGATCTATTCTGTTAATAATTCAAAGGTGAGGATTTCTTACGGTAATTATTGTTTATTTTATTAAGTTTATTTAAGTGAAAATTTTTCTATCTTCCATCAGTTCTAATTTATGCATGAGTGTCGGACATAAATTAGTTAGGCAAAATAATGATTTATTACCTGTAATTATATAACCAAAACAGTACATATGATTATAAGACTCAGTTATTTTGGATCTACCTTGTATTTCTGTTCCCTCTTTATATAAAATTTCTAGTGCAGATTTTAAGATATCCTGATTTTGTTATTGGATAAGTAGTCCCACAATGAGTCATTAGTGCTCTGAAAATCAGTGCCGCAGGTATCGGGTTCAGGGCCATGGATATCAGTAGTTTTTCGGAATCTACTTTAAACCACAAGTCCCATTCGAATATGAGTATAAGGCTGATAACCCTACCGCTTAAAAAGAAATCTCCTGCGAGTCGGCAAGACTGCCTTGGCCTGCCATGGGGCTGTTGAGTCAATGAAAAAGAAGTTTTATAATGAAATGTTTCCGCAAATATTATTTTAAAATATATATAATTTAAATATATTTTTTTAATTTATCCATGTAGAAACCATGCAAGAAACTATCTTCTATAATATTGAATCTTTTTAAGCATGTTTAAAGAGAGCCATGATCAATTACAAATATAGAAAAAAATCTGTAATTTTTAGAGACTTCAGATATAATTTCGACAACTTTTTGCTGTGTATTGCTATTGTTCTGATTTGTATTGCTCTATTGTGCTCTGTATTATTGTTTGCTCTGTATTGCAATTGTTGTGTATATAATTCCTCCCCCAGGGAGTTCAATAATGCAGCAGTGATGAAGACTGGACATCAGTCCAGCACTGTCCAATAATACAACACTAAATTTTTTTTACTGCCGACAAAACATTGATAAAAAAATCATGCCTTTAGATGAATATTAAATAATTTATTTAATATTTACCTGACAGAAGTAAAAATCCTCATTTAAAAATTTTTTTTCATTCCTGAAATTAAACATACAAATGTCGGACCTTATTTAAGCGGAAAGGGAGATAGAATAATTATTTCTTGTATAAATATTGAATTTTAAATTAAAATCAATCCACATTTTATAATTAACCAATTGATAAACCCCGCTTTGACCTGCTTCAGTGAAACTAGATCAATTTTTGCTTTGTTAATGAAATCTCAGCTAAAAATGCAAGAAATCCAGATAAATGTATGCAACATAATAACGTAAAAATTCATTATTCAAAGCGATAAAAAGCCTAATATAATCATTTTCTGAACGCATTCGATATTGGTGATGTTTTAATCTTCTTCATTGGCGCGACAGGCCCATGGCGGGCCAAGGCCGTCTGTCTACTAGCAGATTTCGAGACAGGAGATGTTTTCTTTCTACGGGGTAGAGTTGTCAGCCCTACGCTTTATTGTCCTATTAGACCGGGATCTACGGTTTAGAATGGATTCCGCACCACTACAAATATCCATGGCACTGCCCGGACTCAAACCCTATGGTACCGAGTTCCAGAGCGCTAGTCACTCGGCCATTAGGCCCCTGATATTTTAATACAACTATAAAAAATTATATACTTTTAAAAACATATAATTAAATGAAAGTAAATAAGCGATATACAAAAATCTATAAAATGCAAGATATGAAACCAGTAATTATTTGTTTTCCATGTAAATTGCTGTATATTTATAACATGGACTAAATATTAGTTATAAATAATATAGAACTTTACATAAATTTTACTCCAGAATAAAATATCCATGCAAACGTGAGAGGGATTTTTAAATTTAAAACAAACATATGTGTCATACATATGCTGCATGTGTGTCATATTAACGGTGAATAAACTTACGGTCAATTGCCCGTACTTATAAACAAAAGCATACTCAAAATATAGCAAAATCGAATTTATAATTCTAAAGTATCATAATAGTGTGCCTAAAAAGTAAAACCAATTTTCAATTTAAATTTCCCGGGGCTTAAGGAATTTCATTTTTTTTTCAGTTCCTTCTATTAGCTCGCACTCTCCCTATATAAACTCATGTTTGTGAAAATTGCAACACCATGAAGGACTTACGCGAGTGAGCTGAAATTTTCAGGAAATGCAAATTAGCGCATGATATGCAAATGATTAGAATTTCAAATCCGTAGCGCTTGTGTATGCTGAGCAGCGTCCTCTGAACGGCGGATGGATCCCAATAAATAGACGGCGGTAGCGAGGCGTGTATGGTTATCGGTGGTTATCTGCTAGTGGCAAACATTAGCTCAATCGTTACTTATGCCTCTTCGACGAAAGAGAGCGAGATTTGAACAACTTACAGAGTTTGAGCGGGGGAGAATCATCGGCCTTCGTGAAGCTGGATTGTCTTATCGTGCAATAGCCGCTCATACGCAGCGTAACAGCAGCACAGTGATGCGTCTTTGGAAGCAGTGGACGGACGAGTGTCGGACAACTCGGAAATCCGGGAGTGGACCCCGAAATGTGACGTCAGCTCGCGATGATAGACATCTGGTCCGCATGGTGGTGACAGACCGTACATCTTCCTCTAGACAATTGGCAGCACAGTGGTCAATAGCTACAGGTGTTTCATTGTGTGTTTCATCAATTCGTAGACGTCTGCTGCAACGTGGACTGCGCGCAAGGACTCCTTTATACAGGATCCCTCTCACGCTAAACCATCGCCATCTGCGGTTACAATGGGCCTCTCAGGATAGAGACTGGCGTGCTGATTGGCAGCATGTCGTGTTTTCTGACGAATCCCACTTTAATTTTTGGTACCATGAAGGCCGCTTTCGTGTCAGACGTTATGCCGGTGAACGCCCCTTTCTGGAGTGCATTATCGAACGCCACAGTGGACGAACTCCCGGAGTTATGGTCTGGGATGCCATAGCATATCATGGACAATCTCAATTGCTAAGAATTGTGGGCAATCTGAAGAGCAATCGGTACATCAGGGAAGTTCTACAGCCCCAAGCTGTTCCCTTCCTTCAAAGTTTGCCAGGCGCTGTATTTCAACAGGACAATGCCCGCCCTCATATCGATAGGACTGTTCAATCCTTCTTTGCAACGCGGCAGGTACAGCTTCTTCCTTGGCCTGCGTATTCCCCGGATATGTCGCCGATTGAACATGTGTGGGATTTCGTTGGTCGGCGTTTCGCTCGTGATCCTCGTCCTGTTGCTTCTGCAGACGAACTTTGGGTGCGCATACAAACAATATGGAATGTTCTTCCTCAGGCAAACATTCAAAATTTGTTTGACTCCATGCCACGTCGTGTAGCAGCACTTATTGCGACGCGTGGTGGCTACACAAAATACTGATTCCGATCTCTTGTTATTGTTTGTTTGCTTTGAACATTTAATCATTTATTTGTACCCTACCACTCAACTGTTTATTAAATTTCATTCAATTATGACGATTCCTTCATGGTGCTGCAATTTTCACAAACATGAGCTTATATTTTGTTCAAATTTTCAATCGTTCATAAAATACTTTTTATTCATCCACTCAAGTTCAAATACATTTTTTTGAACTTGTAGTGGATGTTTTTTTGAACTTGTTTGGTGTTAATACAGTTTTTTCAAATATTAATTCATTAATTAAATTTAATTCTTTAGTTGTTTTTTTTTAGATTTAAGTTGTATGTGTCTACCAATAGATGGCGCCAGATAAACTTAAAAAAATGAATGAAAATTATTTATAATAGACTTTCTGCAATCGAGTGAAAAAAAAGAAGCAATTGACTTTAAAAAAAAAGTTATATTACTTGTTAGGTTGCTGGCACTGTCCTTGACATCCGTGTGAAATTTCACGTTGAAGTATTAATTAGTGTTTGAGTTACGCTTGACTTTGTGTGACGCTAAAAGTGATTTCGGCGATTTTTTAAATGTGTGAATTAATTGAGCGAAGAAGTGCGTGACGGCTGTACACAGTGTTCCAACTGCCGTCAAATCTCATCGTTTCAAAAAGCAACCCATGTAATGAATGGCGCCATAGGATACAAACCTGTCCTCCCCAGAGAGCTAGCTATACACATTAGCATTAAACTATTAGATGGATAAGCGTGCATGATTATTTGAAGGGTGAAAACAAGATTTCTCGGGGTCCCCGCTGATCATCTAAATTCCAGTGGTCTGACTGGTTAGAATGTCTTTTTAAAACGGGGATTTCCCTAAAATTCAAACGATGTCAAAAGGTGGCAGTCAGGGCCGGTTTTCCCTATAGGCTAACTAATCTTCAGTCTAGGGCCTCAAAATCAAGAGAGGCCTATATTCAAATTGTTAGCAAAATTAGAATTACACTATTCTAAAAACAGTAAACACTAAAACGCTGAATCGAAAATAAGGAGAAATTCTACACATATGAATAATAAACAAACATAATAAGTAATTTACAAACTTAAAAATGGGAGGTGAAAGGGCTCCATAAATGGAATAGCCTAGGGCCTCTTTTCATCTAAATCCAGCGCTGGTGACAGTGCTATTGGAATGCAACGTTACATAGTTAGTAATTTTTTAAGGTAAAGTAGATTAAATTAATAACTTCTTGCCGAAATAGCCAATTGGCCATCAGCAGGGGTCTCCAAACTACGGCCTGCGGGCCAAATCCGGCCCAACAGTGTCATCAGTCCGGCCCGCGACAACGAATAGCTTATTGTTGCTGTAATAAGTTGGATAAAAAAAACAAGGAATGATAATAACTCGGTTTTATTGACTTGCTAGGTTAAAGAGAATAATGACAAGCATAATACGCAGAAAATTTAACTTAAGCATATCAACTAACAAATAATTGAAATGAAACTCACTAACATTATAAACTAGTGAACATCCCGCGGTTACCCTCGGTAGTTATGTTGGAGTAAAGAGTATCGGATATGTATGTATATCTAAGTTTGGAATGTAAATATCCTGAATCAAACATATGATTTTTATCCTGAAAATCCTTCAGGAACGGAAAAGCTAAATGAACGTGAATAAAACCGCGGGGGATCCACTTGTAAAAAAAATACTAATGAGATTTATGCAATTGTGATTTTTCACTGACAATAGTTTGTGGTTATGGATCAATTTTACTTGTACCAATTATTAAAAGAGATTTAAGATGCTCATCGGTTAACTTAGATATGTAAACATTCTTTGTGTACTTCATTTTGAAGAATGTTTTCTCACACAAGTAAGTAGAACTATAAATTAATTAATGAGTTTTTAATTTTTCTGCTGTTATAGATAATGTCAGAAAAATTAAAACGGTTTTGGCCCTTGGTACTTACTAGAGTAAACAGTATGGCCCTAAGGCTGGAAAGTTTGGAGACCCCTGATCTGACTGGGGATAAAAAAATGGGGATTTCCCTAAAATTCAAACCATGTCAAAGGATGGCAGTGAGTAGTGATGTAACGTTACATAGAGGTTAATCTACTTTACATTAAAAAAATTAACATATACCCAGTGGCGGATTTAGGCTTAGACCCGCGGGGCCTGGGCCTAGGGCGGCAAATCTTTAGGGGCGCCAAAATTTCCGAGACAGCAAAAATTTGAAATCGATTTTGTTTTTATCAACTTCCGACCGAATTTTAATGCTTCTTTTCTTGCTTTGACAACCTCATGATGTCAATATTTAAAGAGTAGAATTACTATTATTCAATTCTCTATTAGTTATTCTATTATTATTCTATATTAGTTCACACTCTCCCTATATATATCTTGTCTAAATTTTCAATCGTTCATAAAATACTTTTATTCATCCACTCAAGTTCAAATACATTTTTTTTAACTTGTAGTGGAAGACACTTGATGTTAATGCGGTTTTTTTCAAATATTAATTCAGTAATTAAATTTAATTAATCAATTTTAGTGTTTTTTTTAATATTTAAATAATAAAGTTAATATAAAGTTAATATATAAGTTAATATATATAAGTTTAAGTTAATATATATATATAAATAAATTCATGCCTAAATTTAAATTGAATCCATTATTACTATTATTATTATTATTATTATTAAATATAAGGGTGTCAAATTAACTTAGGCCTAGGGCGCCATCGAACCTACTATAAATCCGTCATTGCATCTTCCTACCGAAACTGCAAGAAATATGAAGAGATAAAAAAAAAGACCTTAATTGCTTTCATTCATCATTAGTCAGATCTGGTTCTTAGAACTTCTTTCTGTGATTCATCGTCATTAGTCATCGTGATTTCTACATACATATACTACTGTGTCCAAAAAGTAAGACCCATTTTCAATTTAAAATTCACGGGGCTTGTGGAATTTCAATTTTTTTTTTTCTTGTTTAGGTTGCTGGCACTCTCCTTGACATCTGTGTAAAATTTCACTTCAAAATATTCATTAGCGTTTGAGTTATGCTTGGCTTTGTGAGACGCTGAAACTGATTCCGGCGATTTTTGAAATGTCTGAATGAATTGAGCAAAGAACTTGCATTCAATTTTGTTTGCGGAAATGCATAGAATGTTGCAGAAGGCATTCGGTGAGCATTCCTATATCGGAAAGAAATGTTTAGAAGTTTTATGAACAGTTCAAAGAATGCAGAGAACGCGTTGAAGAATAACAGCTCTCTGGCCGACCATCAACCTAAACCGACGAAGCTCACGTCCGAAAAATTAAAGATTTGGTGCTTGCAAACCGCTGATTTACAATTAAAGACCTTGCTGCTGATGTTGGAATTTCAAAACGATCGGTCAATTCCATTTTAGGCCTCAAACGCGTCAAATCTCGATTGGTACCGAAAACACTGAATTATCCAGCTCACACTGCATTGATTCTTCGTGTCTTTTCTTGTGACTTCGCCAAAAATGATGCCCATATCGTTCCACAACCCCCGTCTTCACACCGTGTGACTTCTGGCTATTCCCTAAGCTCAAAAGACCACTCCGGTGACACTGTTTTGAGTCGCTTGATTCAACGTGAATCGCAAGCGCTCTTTGAAGGCCATCCCTGCCGATGACTTTTTAGCATACATTGAGGATTGGAAAAAAAGTTGGCACAAGTGCATTGTGTCCGGAGGGGATTACTTTGAAGACGATAAAATAAATTTGGAAAAATCAATAAAGAGTTTTTGAAAAAAAAAATAATTGGTCTTACTTTTTGGGCACAGTAGTACGACAACTTTGTTATTAATGATGCCTTTATTCGCAGTAAATTCTTTATAAATATGTATGTGATTTACATAAATTTAGAAGACACATACATTTGACGACGGAACAACAATTTTTTTTTTAAACAGTAAATTTAATTATGTTGTCAGATTACAAATTTTATTCTACAGCTAAAAAAAGTTAAATAATATGGAAGTGAGTAATTCAAATGGAATAGCAACAGTGAGTACTTCCTCGATAAATTAAACTTTCTTGTAAAATTAAGTATTATTAACACAACATCGATCAGTTTTTGCAGTCAAACTTGACCATTGTATTATTTTTTCAATTCCTTCTTTTAGCTCACACTCTCCCATATATATCTTGTTCCAATTTTCAGTCGTTCATAAAATACTTTTTATTCATCCACTCAAGTTCAAATACATTTTTTTTTTTTTTTTTTTTGAACTTGTAGTGGATGACACTGGATGTTAATGCAGTTTTTTCAAATATTAATTCATTCATGAAATTAAATTTAATTAATTAATTTTAGTTTTTTTTTTTAGATTTAAGTTGCATGTGTCTACCAATAGATAGCCCCAGATAAACTTTAAAAAAATGAATGAAAATTATTTATTAAGGATTTTCTGCAATAGAGTGAAAAAAAAGTAGGAATTGACTTTAAAAAGAATCTTTTTATATTACTTGTTTATTATTCACCATAAAATTATTCTTAACAAGGCAATATTAAATTTTTTAAATTAATTATTTGATGTCGGGTTCAACAATGTATTAGAGCGATTAAATGATTAAATTAAATAAGGGATTAAATGATTAGCGAAATATGACAACAAAGGTTCATAGATGGCCTCATACCGTTGCTTTGTAGAGTATTAAGTAAAACTGTAGATAATTTTTTTTTTAAATTTACGGATTTTAATGTAAAAAGTATGGCTCTAGTTAATAAAAACAAGTAATATAAATAGAAAAATTTTAAGTCAATTCCTACTTTTTTTTCATTATGTTGCAGAAAGTCCTTCATAAATAAAGTTGAAATTTTGCTCTTGCATCTGGTGCCATCTATTGGTAGATACATGCAACTTAAATCTATAAAAAAACTATAATTAATTAATTAATTAATTAAATTTAATAAATGAATTAATATTTGAAAAAACTGTATTAACATCTAGTGTCATCCACTACATGTTTAAAAAAATGCATTTGAACTTGAGTGGATGAATAAAATTATTTTATGAACGATTGAAAATTTGAACAGGATATATATAGGGAGAGTGTGAGCTAATAATAGGAATTGAATAATTTTCACTTTGAAATAAAATTATCTTCGCTTTCATAAGAAGATCGTTTTGAACATTTCTCTGTTATTTATTTTTATAAATATTAGTTCGTAAACGAAATTTAAATAAATTGTAAGTTTAAATAGGTCTTGAAAGAAATTGAAATAAACCAATAAAAATGCGTAGAGTAAGAAATTAAAAAAAATAAATAAATAAACAATATTAAACGTTAAAAGTCGTCCAGGAAAAATATTGATCAAGGAAACGAAAAACAATGCACTTAATTTATAGTTATTAAAAAAGGATTAAAGCCATTAGGTGCACCTGAATAGTGACAACATAAGATATATTTTAATTATGATATAACTAATTACATTTTTTTTCAAACTTTGCGTAATCACCAGATAAAAATATTGATAAATAATAGAAAAAATATAAGAAATTTGAAATGAAATTTTAATTTTTTTTTTAAATTCATGACATGTACATTTGCAAATCATTTGCTATGTACATAAAAAGTAAATTATTATATAAAAACTAAAAAATATGAAATAAAACTAAATTTAAAAAATAAAAAAACAAAACTAATTATGAAATAAAAACATTTATTCATATGCAAAATATCAGAAAACCACAACAGTAATAAAATAATAATAAAATAAAATCTTCTTAATTTTCTGGTAAATTTCGATTAAAAAAAAGTCTATTAACAACTGTAATTTTAGTTGGAAAAAAAAAATTTTAGTTGGAAAAAAAAAAAAAAAAAAAAAAAAGTGCGAGAACACAACCCCAATTACACGCAACCACACTGAGAATCGAACCAAGTACCTTCCAAGCCACACACACATTCACTACCACTCGGCTGTGTCCCGCCCGGGTCAATGACCGCTTTATATGATATAAGTGAAAATGACTCATCCTTAAGGCTCGTGCCCGCTGAGGCGAGAAGATGTAAGCGAAAAAATTTGACCAATCACTAGCCTCACCACGTTCGCCTGAAAGCAGTTTGAAATGCGCCGCTCCGAGTTGACCCACTTTCAACTCGAAGCAGAACTTCACTATACGTAATGCTATTTCTGATTTTTCGCTGTGAAGAGGGTCGAAAAAATTTTCACGCTTGCCTCTTGAATCTTCACGTCTCTCGCCTCGGTATGAACGAGCCTTTACTCGCCTTCAATGAAACATGATATTGTTTAGCTTTGATAAATTTAAATAAAAAAATAATATGCAGCATAACAAGTAACATAAAAAAAAAAAACATTTTTTAAGTTACTACTTTTTTTTCACTCTATTGCAGAAAGTCCTTTATAAATAATTTTCATTCATTTTTTTAAGTTTATCTGGCGCCATCTATTGGTAGATATATGTAAACTGTATTAACATCAAGTGTCATCCACTACACTTGTCAAAAAATGTATTTGAACTTGAGTGGACGAATAAAAAGTATTTTATTAACTATTGAAAATTTGAAGAAGATATACACTCATGTCCATAAATTAAGAATAATTCAGAATCATACAGAAATTGAACTCTAAAATAAAAATTTCACACACATCTTGACGAAGAATATGCAAATTACAGGAAACCACCAGATGGCGCGAATAGTACGTCACAATGACCTGTCCCACCTGTCAACCGGAACTTCGGAGGGCATTGCTTGATGAGTGGTGTAATATTAAATTTAATTAATTAATTTATAATTAAATTTAATTAATTAATTTTAGTTTTTTTTTTAGATTTAAGTTGCATATGCTTACCAATAGATGGCGTCAGGTGAACCTAAAAAAATGAATGAAAATTATTTATAAAGGACTTTCTGCAATAGAGTGAAAAAAAAAATAGGAATTGACTTTAAAAAATTTTTTATATTACATGTTTTTTTTTTAATTGAATTTATATTCCATCATAGACAATAATTTCCAGAATTTCGAATTTTAGAGTAGTTCCTTTACAAAGATTTAATTTTCATCTTTGCCAATTTCTCTAGTATTTTAACAGCATTTGGTTAAATTAAGATAAAGCAACATTAGCGAGCATACATCTCAAAGCACCTAGTTAAGACAAATCAAGACATTATATTCTTTTGTTCTATTAATATGCAGAATGGTACTTCAAAAAGTTTTCAAATAATATACATAAATAGCTAAAAAAAGACCTTTTATTTTGCTTGGTCAGATTATGTTTCTGTATATTTTATAAATAATGCCTGTTCTTTTCTAAATCCTTTTCATTGTCATCAATAGCACGGCAGTCCAGGGTGGGCCAAGGCTTTTCTTTGAATAGATTTCCATGTGTTCCTCTGGGTGATAAGGGTCCTCCAATTCTTAGCCTTTAGTACAGCAAAATCTTTTCAAATTGCGTCTATCCATCGTAACATTGGATTTCTTAACAGTGAGGATTTTTAAAGGGTGGAGTTGTTAATCCCATGCCCAACTCCCAACCTGGAGGACCATTACTAATAGTACTACTGTGCCCAAAAAGTAAGACCAATTTTTATTTTTTCAAAAACTCTTTATTTATTCTTCCAAATTTATCTCATTGCCTCCAAAGTAATCCCCTCCGGACACAATGCACTTCTGCCAACGTTTTTTCCAATCCTCAATGCATGCTAAAGAGTCATCGGCAGGGATGGCCTTCAAAGCGAGCGCACGGCGATTCACGTTGAATCTCTTCAATCGACTCAAAACGGGGTCCCCGGAATGGTCTTTTGAGTTCAGGCTCCGTGGTTCATAGCCAGGAGTCGCACGGAGGGAATACGGTGGTTGTGAAAAGATATGGGTTTCATTTTTAGCGAAAAAGTGTCGAAGAATCAATGCGGTGTGAGCTGGCGCATTATCGCGGTGCAAAAACCAAGAGTTGTCTTTCCATAAATACGGCCTCTTTTTGCGAATAGCTTCACGCAAACGACGCATAACCCTCAAATAATATTCCTTGTTGACAGTTTGGTCCGGCGGAAGGAATTCATAATGCACCACACCACGGTAATCGAAGAAAACAGTCAACATGACCTTGAATTTTGAGCTACTTTGGCGTGCTCTTTTCGGTCTTGCTTCACCTTCACAAATTCAGACATTTCAAAAATTGCCGGAATCACTTTTAGCGTTTCATAAAGCCAAGCGTAACTCAAACACTAAAGAATATTTTGACGTGAAATTTCACACAGACGTCATGGACAGTGCCAACAACCTAAAAAGGAAAAAAAATTTAAATTCTATATGCCCGGGAAATTTAAATTTAAAATTGGTTTTACTTTTTGGGCGCAATAGTATTCTAATGTAATTGATGTAATCTCAGTCTCACCTCATATAATCCTCAAGGGAAGGGTACTCAGCTATACTCCTGGGACAGGATGCCTATTTTAGTCGTACATATTTAATCTTTTTAACAAGAGATATTTAGTACTATCATATTTACTAGGAGTAAATATCTAATAAAATAATTTCCAATTGTTATAAAAGAAGTTTTTAATACTGATGAATTTGTCTCGTAAAATCTTTGATATTAATTGTAGCTTCATTCAGATGTCAGTTGTAATGATAAACTACCGTGTAAGAAGAGGAATGATCCAATTCTCACTTGTAGTGTGATTTACACCAGCAGACTTTGTTAGAATGTCACGCACAACTTCACGGTATTTGCGTTATTCATTCTGTTAATATTACTTTTTGCTGTTTGGCAATATAACATTTTTAGAACGGCGGTTTGGTTTGGTTCGTCGCTCTAGAATTAGCTATCCATAGGTCACTTTTTTGCACATTTTGGGTCAATTAGACCCGGGCCTACAGTTTAATGTGGATTCACACAAGCCACTCACAAACATCCATACCACCGCCAGGATTCGAGCCTGAAGCATGTAGTACCAAAGTCCAAAGCGCTAGACAATTGGCCATCAGGCTTTTGGGGCTTTTAGAACAGTGAGTTGATATTATAATAGTTGATATTGTAATAGAGTCAAAATTTTGAATTGTCTTTTTACTCGTGTTTTATGTATGTGAATAAGGGCCTGAATGGCCGAGTGGCTAGCGCTCTGGCACTCGGTACCACAGGTTTCGGGTTCGAGTTGCGGCGATGCCATGGATTCTTGTAGTGGTTCGGAATCCTCTCGAAATCCCGGTCTAACTGGCACCTGAATGGAGTTACAATCCATATTCAAGATCTTAATCTTGAATATGGATTGTAACTCCATTCAGGTGCCAGTTGTAATGAGCTGCAATTAGCGAGTAAGAAGAATACTTTGTAAAGACTATACGAGTTGACTTTGTAAAGATTTTATCAGAATGCCACGAGCAAATTTCAAGGTATTTGTTTTATTCATTCTGTTAATATTACTTTTTGCTATTTGACAACGTAACATTTTTAGAACAGTGAGTTGACATTGTGTTATAATAGAGTTAGATTTTTAATTGGGTCTTTTACTCGTGTTTTATGTATGTGATTAATAATAAATAGTTTCCTATTATAATCGGACTTACGAGGAATAAATATTTATTGAAATAGTTTCAAATTATTATAAAAGAAGTTTTCAATGCTGATGAATTTGTCTCGTAAAATCTTTAATATTGATTATGTGTGAATTTGTAATGAGCTGCAACTACATTGTAAGAAGTGTAAGAAAAAGAAGGACTCAATTTTGACTTGTAGTGTGTAGTGTACGCTACGCGAGTAGCTTTTGTAAAGATTTTGACAGAATGCCACAAGCAATTTCAAGGTATTTGACAGGCTTCAGGTTCGAATCCTGACTGTGGAATCAATGTTTGTGAGTGGTTCGGAATTCTCTTTAAACTGTAGGACCCGATCTAATTAGCCTAACGTGTGAATGAAAATATGACCGTAGAGTGACAAACCAAACAAAATTAAGTTATTTATTTTGTTAATATTACTATTTGCTGTTAGGCAACAAATCATTTTTAGAACAGGGGACTTATATTGTGTGATAATAGGTTTGGTTTGTAGCTCTACGGTCATTTTGTGCATACGAAAGCTAAACAGACAGGAACCTACAATTTGACGTGGATTCCGAACCACTCACAAAGATCCATGCCATCGCCAGGATTCGGTACCAAAGGCCAGAGCCCTAGCCACTTGGCCATACTATCGCTGTGTTGTAACAGAGTCAGATTTTTTAATTATGTCTTTAACCCTGCTTTATGTATGGGAATAATAATAAATAGTTTTATAATAGAATCGATATTTATTGATTTTAATGAAGAACAACCTAATGGAATGAAATTCAGATTAAAAAAAGTATTAAATTAAAAATAAAGATAAAAATCTAACCAATAATTTATCACGCTCCCAGCTATTAACAAACGTGATGTTTCTATAAGCACGTTTTCGTGCGATTCAACTCAACAAAAACAAATTCCATTTAAAAATTAAAATAATTTTTATATATGTAAATCTTATGACCTCTGTGCTTTTAGTCTTCATTCCTAGCAACGAAAATCCCATCCTACTGTAGATTCCTTTTTAAATTTTGGATTCTTTAATTGTTCTGTTTATTTTATTAATTTTTGTTTTTTATTTTATTTTTCTCCTTGTTATTAGCTATTTTATTCATTTTTTCTTTGCTTATATTTTTAATATATATTTTAACATGGGACATTGCTCTTAAATCACTTCACCTCCTTTTAACTATCAATGTTTTTTCCTTCACCAATGTTTCTCAGATGCAGATAGGAGTTTTAGGCCCCTTTGGGGCCAGGGCACTCCGAAATCCTGTAAAGACGATATGTAAATCTTATACTCTCAAAGCCCTTGAATCTTCTCATTATTTTATTTTTTATCACCTTTAAAATGATTTCTCATAGATTTAATTGAAAGATAACGAACTCAAGCCATTTTGTTTAAGTATAAAAAATAATAGTGAAAGCAATTTTTATAAAAATGTGGGGAAACTTTTAATAATATGAATTTTAATTTTCTTTTTTAGTTTTGTATTTTGTTAATTTTCTGTTTCCTGGTACCATTTGTTACAAAATCTTGAATGCAGAATATCAACGCAGAATCTACCATCATTTTCATTATTTTATATTTATCACGATTTTCAAACATACGCAATATCTCAACAAAAATTCTTTTAATCTGGCATTATTCGTAATTATTATTACTTTTAAAAAAAACGTACAAATTTATGCAACATTACATTAGATATGGATTATTTAAGGAAAACAATCGCCAAGTTTTCTGTTCAGAATATTTAACATTACATATTTGAGATTTCCTTGTTAAATAAGCAATACTAAACGATTATTTTCACTTCCTGCTTAATATTAACTCATTTGAAATAAATTGATGCACAAAAACCCGAATAAAGAAGTATTTATCTGATTGTAACGAAACTTTGTACGAATAGATATTTCAATCCAACATACAGATACATCTATTTCAAGGAATAGATAAAATTGAATGAAGGAACCGATGAAGGAATAGATAAAACTCAACATCGCAACTGAACATCTGAATGGAAAAGAGAAGAATCTCCAACTCTAAGACATAACTTACATATAAATTTCATTCTATCCATTTACTTTAAATATGTGGCATGTGTGTTCGTGCACATTATACGCATATGTCATCCTTTGAAAGACAACGTACAATTAGGTCGAATAAAGCAAGAAGGTCAAGTTGAAGGATCCTCTACATGGCAGAACTAGGCTTCAATGAAACAGCGGCCGACCAAGAGAGATGGCTGAATGTGCAGAATAGCTTTCATAACACTTTATTCATCATTAACAACGATCCCCATAAACAGAATTCCAATGACAACTGGTACCATTAATAGATAACTCAGAGAAAAAGTTCTGAACTCACAGTGTTCAGCATCCCTTCACCTGTGCACACCACCAAGAGTTGCATTTTTAGCGGACACGAACTGGAATCTCACTGACAGGAGTACAATTATTTTCTGCGAAGAATACCGTTCTAAACTGAGCCTCGATAACCAGTGAAGATGCCGAGGATAGCGGTGAGATATTAACTTGATTTTAGCCTAGCACATAGCAGAACATCTGAGACGTATAATCATGTGTGTCATTTCATTCGATAGCCAAGATCCTAGGTCCCTTTGATTAACACTAGTTACAACTTCCCTCTAGAAATACACTATGTGGAAGAAAGTGACGGGACACGACACTATAACGACATAAACCCATATTTATTCAAATTAATAGGAGGTAGGGCCTCCTTTGGCTGCGATCACAGCTGCAACCCTTCCGGCCATGCTTTCCACTAAATTAACCATAGTGGCAAAGAGGAATTTCCATCCAAATGTTTAACAGGAAGTTCCATAGTTCAGGCTTGCTTTTGGGGAGTGGGGTGCAGGCAATCAACCGACGGTCCAATTCGTCCTAGAGATGTTCAATTGGGTTAAGATCAGGGCTCTACGCCGGCCACTCCATGCTTTTAACGTTGTTGTTCACATACCAATCAAGAGTCCTCCTTGCAACATGGCATATTGCGTTGTCGTCTTGATACCAGCAATCATCCATTCCGTACGTTGCCCACAAGGTAAGAAGGACATGATTGTCGAGAATATCACAGTATCTATCGGCCTTCATCGCACCATCAACCTTCACCAGTTGGCCAGCCCCATACCAGGAGAAACAGGCCCATACCATCAATCCTCCTCCACCAAACTTTACAGTTGGGACGACATACTAGGGCAAAAGGCGTTCTCCTGGTAAATGCCATACCCAAACACGTCCATCGGAACGGAAAAGGGTAAATCGTGACTCGTCACTCCAAAGGACGCGTTTCCAGTCATCCAGAGTCCAAGTACGGTGGTCTTTGGCCCATCGAAGGAGCGCTTTCTTGTTGGTTTTCGTAATCAATGGCTTATGGGCCGCCGAACGTCCAGTGTAACCTAACTTATGGGCCTCGATACGAAGAGTCTTGGTCGCAACGGCCACACCTATGGCTTGTCTAAACTCATTAGCGATGTTATCCATGGATGTTTGACGGTTACTTCGAATCTCCCTGCCGAGCACCCGCCTGTCCCTGCTGGGGAGAACTGTAGGTCGTCCACTTTGGGGTTTGTTCTGACAGTGTCCCTCAGTCTTGTAGCGACACACAATACGTGCTACAGTTGATTTTCAACAGTTACGGAGACGGGATATCTCCCTAATTGACACCTTGGCAAGATGCTATCCAACCAACACACCTTTCTCGAACTCAGACAACTCTTCCCGTGGGGGCATCTTGAAAACAACTCTAGTCGACTCCACAGAGTATTTATAGGATATGGCTGACACGTGATACCTATTATTGCGCATGTATCAGCTGTATTGTCGACTTTTCTACTTTTCGAGGGGTGGCCCGTCACTTTCTTCCAGATAGTGTATTTCTAGTTGTTTCCGCGCTGTTTGGCTAAAACTGGTCTTTGTGTCATTAAACCATACCAACCAACCCTGATACTTTCACAGCATAGTGATAAATATCTGCCATTTTTTTCCCGCTCTCTAAGCTTATATTTCAACTAGATAATGATCGGCCACACGTGACTATCACTTAATGTACTTATGTTCACCATCTGAATCAGCATTAGAATTAGAATCCACATTAATGACACTAGACAATGAAAATAATCAAATTTTTGTAGATTTTCCAGAATAAAGATACAAACTTGGGCAACTGAAAGTTTAACTGTTTTTTAACTTAATTTTAACACTTACAGAAGCGCCACATTTGAAACCAAATCGTACTGCATTATTAATTCTACCTCAGGTCTGCTATGCGTTTCATGTTAACACCGATTTTACTGCTAATACTCATATTTACTAGTGGCATACATTTTGATCTTAAAATTAGACTGACATTTTAGACCTTATATTTTAGTGACCCACACATTGGCATATTTATAGATCGATTTTATGCCAGCCTATCTGTCCTTTTTGCCAAAAAGAAATACTTACCAACTCATCTACTCTATTTATGACCAACTTTCTTACTTATTTCTCTATTTATGAATGAACTTTGTTCCTTATTTATCTATTTATGGGTCAACTTTGTTCTTTATTTATTTATTCTCCTATTTATAGACCAATTTTGTTCTTTATTTCTCTATTTATTTCTATATTTATGGGCCAACTTTGTGCCATTAATAGAGGACTCAGAGAACAAGTTCTAGGCTCACTGCATTCATCCTCTCTTCACTTGAGCACATCAACAAAAGTTGTATTTTTACCGGACTCGACCTGAAATCTCACTGACAAGAATACCAAAAAATAAAACATGCAAAAGAAATGCTTACCAATTTATCTACTCTATTTATGAACCATCTATGTTCCCTATTTCTCTATTAATTCCTCTATTCATGGACCTACTTTGTACCGTTAATAGACGACTCAGAGTACAAGTTCTAAGTTCATGGTGCTCATTCCCTTTACCTGTGCACACCAACAAGAGTTGGAGTTTTACTGGACTCGATCTGAAATCTCGTTGACAGGAGTGCCAAAAAATAAAATAAAAACGCGCCAAAAAGAAATACTTACTAACTTATCTACTCCAATTATGGACCAACTTTGTTTCTTATTTCTCTATTTATTCCTCTATTTATGAACCAACTTTGTACCATTAATAGTACTACTATTATTTGGAATGAACACACCCTAGAAGTCCCTTTGGAGACAAATGATTGCTAATGTGAGTTAGTTCTCTTTAAAACTACTATACATTACTTTTCAAGTACTATAATGATTACGGGAAAGTATTTACGGTCAAAGAAAACTATCCTTAACACTTTTGAAGAAACTGTCATTATTCAATTTCATTTATTGAACATTTATCTAAAACCCACAACTAAGCATATGTAACTTCATTGACACATTTTGAATGATAGTTCATAATTGATTGCTTGACAGTCATTCATACTCGAAAACCTATCAAATTTTAATTCGGATATTATAATTTATGTAGTTTGTAACATTTAATTTATGTGATATGCATATATAATAATAATAAATAAATTCTATCTTTCGCAAGCATGCAGCAAAGGACGAAATTGAGCAAGACATCTAGAAATAAGCATTACAGCACGTATAGATTTCTCTACTTTACGTAAGATCGTCGAATATTCGTGTGTTATAAGTAGTAAACAAAAAAGATAGTAGATAACAAAATGTGAAAGTAAGTTGCTTCTGAGAATGCTATGTACAAATTTTGCAAGAATTAAATAGGTAAGGATTAAAAGAGTTATAAAATTCTATGTGAATGTCTCCAAGTTAAGTGATTATTTAACTGCGTTGATTTTTTTTTTATGTGAGCATATAAAATTTTACAATAGCTGTATAATATTTAATCAAAAACGCCAAATGTTGCTCTTGTACTAATTTTCAGAAACTGTATCAGATTACCATAACTTTTATTAACTCCTAACTCTACAGATGCTTGTTTATACATGGTTTGAAATCGAGTATTATTTAGATGTATTACGAGCAGTTAAAGAAATTATTACTTTTAAAAGAATTACACTCATGTCCATAAATTAAGAATAATTCAGAATCACACAGAAATTGAACTCTAAAATAAAAATTTCACCTATTAGAATTATCACACACATCTTGAAGAAGAATATGCAAATTACAGGAAACCACCAGATGGCACGGATAGTAGTCAACAATGACGAGAGTGTAAGAGAGGGCTATATAAGGAATGGTGGCAAAGAAGTAAAATTGTTCACAAGCGCTTTAAAAGCCTTTCAGTGCAATAACCGTATAGATATGGCACAAAGGAAGCATTTGGATGATTTTTTACGTGGTAGAATTATCGAACGACTGGAATGGGGACGTACCCAGCTGGAAGTATCCGAGGAACTTGGAATCGCCCAGAGTGTCACCTCCAGGCTTTGGCAACAATTCCAAGATGATGGTAATGTGAGTAGATGTTACAGCACAGGTCGCCCCCGAGTTACAACGCCGAATGAGGACCGGTATTTAGCAGTTACTGCCAAAAGAAACAGACGGAGCACAGCATCAGACCTGTCTCGTCAGCTCTCTTCAGCTACCGGTACGACAGTTTCAAGGCAGACCGTGTACAGATGCTTAGGGTACATTGGTCTACATGCTCGTAGGCCTGTCAGATGTGTTCCACTTACCGCAACTCACTGTCACCTGCGATTGACCTGGAGTAGAGAGCATGCATTCTGGACACCGTAACAGTGGTCTGGTGTGATGTTTTCCGACGAGTCCAGGTTTAGTTTGCAGTCTGATTCTCGCCGGACTTTCATATGGAGAGCGCCAGGTACCCGTTACCACTAAGAGAACACCATTGAACGACACCGTTATGATGGTGCAGGATGGCTCGTTTGGGGAGGAATTATTCTTGGTTCCAGAACTGACCTGCATGTTCAGAGTGTAACGATGACAGGCCACATCTATCGGGATGTCATTCTGGAACAACATGTAGGTTTGTTTCGGAGCGCCATGGGTGCTGAATTTCTGTTTATGGATGACAACGCCCGTCCTCACTGTGCAAACATTGTAAACGAATGCCTTCAATTGGAGGATATCACCCGTATGGATTGGCCAGCATACTCACCGGACTTGAATCCGATAGAGCATGTGTGGGATATGCTTGGCCGACGAATTGCAGCCCGTCAACCCCCTCCCACCTGTCAACCGGAACTTCGGAGGGCATTGCTTGATGAGTGGTGTAATTAACCATCATACTAACCATGTTATACTGTTTTTTGTAAATAGGTTCTTTTTTGAAATTTGCTCCAGGGAGTAAAAATCGCAATTTTTATTAATTATGTCAAACATATAGCATCTTTTTTGCTCTTTACCTTTTGTTTAATAAATAGACTTTACGCATAAGTCAAATTTGTTTTGCTTCTGCCTCTTTCTTTGCCTGAACTTCATTATCCTTAATTTATGGACATGAGTGTATTATTAAGAACTTATTAAGAATTATTAAAGCAATTAGTATCAACATTTATTAAAATTTTGTGATAAATTAGAAGAGAAATTTTGTTTCTGTACCTTCTAGTTTTTTATACTTTAAACCTGTTTTTGTGCTGGGATAGGGACCGCATAAAAAATGTCTTTAAACTTCATAAGTAGCTATAAAATATATTGTTTGCAACACATTAAAAAATTCTATAAATAGGTATAGCATTAAAAGAGTCCCACATATAAAATATGCAAATTAAAACCTCATGATATGGCTAGAAATTGGTATGTCGGTCTACGGTCCTTTTTTTCGCACTTTGGGCTACTTAGACAGAGACCTACAATTTAATGTGGATTCCGAACCCCTCACAAACATCCATGTCACCGCCAGGAATCAAACCTGAAACCTGTGGTACCAAAGGCCAGAACGCTAGCCAATTGGCCATCAGGCCACCGCAAAATTGGAGGAAGTGTTACTGATTCCTTTGATATTTCTTAATTAGGGTTTTTTTCTTGTGGTGAATGTCTTGGTCTTTTCATGAATGTCTTAGTAAACGTCGCTTGCGATGAAGTAATCGACCCCTGACGTCCAAAAAACGTTAGCCGCTTTTACGAATTGATGAAGTATTGATATCGAATTGAATTATATATAAGCCCATGGAGAGTTTTAAGATGAAAATCCAGCTAATAGCAGAAGAAGGGCTGGAGATCTTGGTAATAATAAAATGTGGTGATTATATTGAGAAAGAAGATGAGAGAAAGGAGAGAAAAAGAGTCATACAGTAACACTTGAGCAAGAAGAAAAAAGAACAGAGAGTGAGCTAATAGAGAATGATATCTGCTAAATAAGAAAAGCTGGAAAGCTTTGGTTTGTCACTCTACGGTCATTTTGTACACACTTTAGGCTAATTACACCTACAATTAAACGTAGATTCCGAACCACTCACAAACATCCATGCCACCGCCAGGAATGGAACCTGAAGCCTGTGGCCTACCAAAGGCCAGAGCGTTAGCCAATTGGCCATCAGGCCTCAGGGACTTGATAAATGTTGTGACAATGTACATAGAGTCGACAGTCTGGCTTGACAGAATCGACAGTCACCAATTGGCCATCAGGCCGCGAGAAAAGCTTGAAGAAAATCAGTGCTGGAACGAATCTAGAGAAAGCGACAAGCGAACACTGAAATGAAGAAGTAAAAAAAGGGGGTAAAAGATGTCCTAAGGTTCCAGAACACAAAGGTGAGACCTTGCTTTCTTCAGATGAATATGATGCAGACCACGAAGCGCCAAAGTCGCAGCGTTCCCCCCCTCCCCATTGCTGACCATTGCAGACCTAAACCTGCCATAGATGGCATGTTTAATCTTATACATTACGATGACATCGACATGACATGTGAGTGACAATTCGTTTTATATACGAATTGTCACTCACATGTCACATTGAACCTTTTGGTTTGGCATTGAGTTGTGTTTCAGTAATGTGCACGTTGTTTCGGTGAAAGTTTATTGGTGTTTACTTTACCGGTAGCATTAACAAAAAAATAATAAAATAGGACATTATCAATATAATAAGTCTATTTTTGGAGAAAAATTTTATTAATATTATTGTCGCTAATTTACTATTATATTTTTTATTTGTATTATCTTAGAGATGCTGTTTCTTTGGTTGCAAATTGGCAAATCTGTCCTTTTACTAATCTTATTTAATTATTACTTAATCTTATTTAAAATGTGTATTTTAAATATTAAATCTGATTATAGTCACATGATAGGGTAACAATGAGTTTTTATTGAATTTGTATGCTAAACTATAGTATTATCACATAGTAAAGTCGTCCTGATTAACGCATTTCCCTGTATGGTGTTGAAGATATTTATTTTGAGAAATGTTTACTGCGATTAAGACATTTATTATCCCTATGATTAAAATATTTATTATCACTATTATGTACTCATTTGTCTAAATTATATAATTAAAATATGCTTGATATTTAAATCAATCATTTTGTTTTATTTTATGTATTTTTTCTTCCAATTTGTGGCATGATGGCCAAATGGTTAGTTTGGCCATGGTATATATGGTACGGTTATATATGGTTATATATGGTACTCTCGGCCTTTGGTACCACTGGCATCAAATTCGAATCCTGGCTGTGGCCAGGATGTTAGTGGTTCGGAATCCACATTAAACTGTTGCTTCCGGTCTAGTTAGCCAAAAGTGACCGTCTAGTTAGTGAAAATTGACCGTAGTGCTACAAACCAAACCTGGATGTCTCCTATAAGACATTCAGATTATTCCTATCATCATTCCTCAATGAGAATGCAAATTCAAATAATAAAACTAGCAATAAATTAGGAGGTTTATAGGGAATCAAAAAGTGAAAAACAATGAGTAAATACATATTCATAATATTCTTATATAGCATTTTTGACGACTGATGGCCAAGGGCTTGCGCTTTGGCCTTTGATAGCACAAGCTTCAGGTACGAATCATGGCGGTGACATGGATGATTGTTGGTGGTTCGCAATCCACATTAAATTGTAGGTCCCGATATAATTAGCCTAACGTGTGCACAAAATGACCGTAGAGCGACAAACCAAACCTTCTATAATTTACAATATAAGCCACTGAAGGCTTTCGAACCTGTTTGGTAATGGTTATTGTGCAATTACGGAATGGATTATTTCAGTCTATAGTTATTGCTGAATTTGAGTTATTATGGAATAGGTTATTGCTGTATTTTTTTTAGTATATTTTAAATTTTTTTCGAGTCTTTTTATAGTTTTCTCACTCTAGATGAGGGGTGGCCAACCCAAATGATCTTGCAGCCACTTTGGAAAGGCATCATAACTCCGCGGGCCGCATATGAAATTATATATATCACTATATTAGATTTAGGCCCATTATAGACATTTTTTGGAGTGAAAAATTGAAACATAATAAGTTATTATTGTTGTGTTTACTTTATTCTTACATGTAAACATAGATAATGTAATAATAATGATAATAAACGCACATTGAAAAGAAATATATTACACTAAAAATTAAATATAAAAATTATATAAATATAAATGAAATAAAAAATCAAATCGTTAAAAAATATTTATTTTACTAATGAGATATTTATTTGTGCAAGAATATTATTTTAAAATCAAAGTTAATTTTTTCTCATAATTTCGACAGTTAATTTTTTAATATATGGATGCACACATAATGTACTTTTGTTAATACATTGGTTTTCACTAATTTGGCCATTATAAAATAAATATATTTTGTAAAAGTGTAATAAATCTCACGTTCCGGAAAAAATTTTCAAGGCGGGCCGTGGATTGACCACCCCTGGTCTAGATAGATATAGTATTGTTTATTTTTTTTAAAACACAACACAATAAATTTGTATTATTTCAAACAACTTATTTAAAACTTTAATTCTGTGCTGATATTTTCCTAATAATAATTTTATTATTGTTTAATCATATCCTATTATTTTTTCAATTCCTTCTATTAGCTCACACTCTCCCTATATATATCTTGTTCAAATTTTCAATCGTTCATAAATTAATTTTTATTCATCCACTGAGGTTCAAATACATTTTTTTGAACTTGCACTGAATTACACTTGATGTTAATACAGTTCTTTCAAATATAATTCAGTAATTAAATTTAATTAATAAATTTTAGTTTTTTTTAGATTTAAGTTGCATATATCTACCAATAGATGGCGCCAAATAAACTTTAAAGAATGAATGAAAATTAGTTATAAAGGACTTTCTGCAATATAATGGAAAAAAACTAGGAATTGACTTTAATTTTTTAATTTTTTTTTTTATTATTATTATTACTTGTTTTTATTTTTTTATTTTCTGCAATCGGCTGCTGCTGAGTTATTTCTCCTAATAAATAAGAAGACAAAATTATTGATAAAATTTTTGTTTTATTTATTAAAACTATTAAGCAGATATTACAAATGCATTTACAAATGTGAACTAACATAGAATAAGCATAACGAAGAATTTCTAAATTAAAAATTTCATTATTATTTGTAACAGATTTAATAGATTTTTAACAGATTTTAACATTTTTTAACAAATTTTTATTTAAAATATAAGAAGATGCAAAAAATAAAGTGCATAACCACTAGTTATAACATCTCCCAATTTCGGATGCAATCCCAAAAATAAGTAATAGTTTACTTAAATTTTAAATAAATAAAATAACAATTATAAAATAAATATTATTTTTAAAAAATAAAAATAAATATATTTTTTTTTCAATTTTTAAATAAATATTATTATTTAAGTTTCAAAGAAAATTAAGTAAAATATTTTTAATCTGTAAATTAAATTCATGCAATTTATAATCATTGAAATTAATTTTACTTTTAAACTTTCAGCTTAAAGTTAGTTTGCTTGAATTATCATATAAATTTATAATCATATATTTAATATTAACTTCTTATGTGTTATATTTAATAATATTTATCAAGACCATATATTTAAATATTCAATTATAAATATCCTAATTTAAATAATTTGTTATATATAAATTAATTTCTATAATAAGCAAAATGCAATAATTATAATATTAAACATCTTAAATACAAAATTATTCAAACAATACAATTTACATATCTTAGTTATTTAATATTTTAAAAAATCAAAAGTTATAATTTCCATCCTCCAAATATCAGTCTTTTTTTTTAAAGAACAATTTTCAAAACGACTGACATTCATAAGTAACTATTCTTCTGCTTGTAAATAAATTAAATTGTACAATACAGTTTACAATAACACTACAATTTACATATCTTAGTTATTTCATTGTATTTTTTAAAAAAATCAGAGGTTGTTATTTCCATCTTACAAATATAAGTCTTTTTTAAGAACAATTTTTAGAACAACTAACAGTCATAAGTAACTAATATTCTTTTTTTAAATGAATTAAATTGTACAATACAATTCACAATAACAATACAGTTTGCATATCTTAATTATTTTACTGTATTTTTTTAAAAAATCGAAGGTTATAATTTCCATCTTCAAAATATAAGTCTTTTTTAAAGAACAATTTTTATAACAACTGAAATTCATAAGTAACTAATGTTCTCTCTGTAAATAAATTAAATTGTACAATGCAGTTAACAACAACAATACAGTAGCAATACAGTTTACATATCTTAATTATTTCAATGTATTTTTTAAAAAAAATCAAAGTTAACAATTTCTATCTCCCAAATATAAGTCTTCTTATAAATTTTTAAAGCAACTGACATTCATAAGCAACTAATATATTTTTTGTAAATGAATTAAATTGTACAATACAATTTATTACAGTATTCCATCTTCCAAATATAAGTCTTCCTTTACAGAACAATTTCTAAAACAATAGACATTCATAAGTAACTAATATTCTTTTTGTAAATAAATGAAATTGTACAATACAATTTACAATAACAATACAGTTTGCATATCTTAGTTATTTCATTGTATTTAAAAAAAAAATCAAAAGTTATAATTTCCATCTTCCAAATATAAGTATTTTTTAAAGAAAAATTTTTGAAACAATTGACATTCATGAGCAACTAATATTTTTTTTGTAAGCAAATTAAATTGTACAATACAATTTACAATAACAATACAGTTTGCATATCTTAGTTACTTGTATTTTTTTAAAAAATCAAAGGTTATAATTTCCATCTTCCAAATATAAGTCGTTTTTAAAGAACAATTTTTAAAACAACTGACATTCATAAACAACTAATATCCTTTTTGTACATAAATTAAATTGTTCTTAAATCTTTGGAGCTATAACGTTTAAAAAATTATTAAATGGATATTTCAAACAAACATGAAGTCTGAGCAAAATTTGTAAATAACAAAACATTAGTTCTTCGACTGATTAAACGTGCCATTATTTGGGATGAAAAGCATCTTGAACACAATGACATTCAGTGTGATTGGTGAAAACGAACTTCTTTATTCTGTTCCTTCCGTTTCTTTTAGCAATGCCAGCGTCCCCAAGAAGTGGTTTAACAAAGGCGTATAGAGTCACCTTGTCTTCCGTTTTGGCCACACACTTCTCATAGGTAAGGTCACAACATCCTGTAGATTCTCCACAGCGGTGTACAATGGTGGCAGGGGGAACAGCCCTCATTTTTGTAGTCTCTAGATGTACCACTTGGGGTTGTGGCACACCACAAATCACTTTCCAAAGTACACGTTCGACATGAGCCTGGGCTAGAGCAAATCGTGTTTCGTAGTCTAGTTTAACTTTAGATTCAACTGAAGCCAGTAAAAAAGCACAAATACACATGAAAAATAACCCAAAGTGCATTGTATTTATGGGTAAAAATTTCATTGTATTAAAAATTTTTACAAAAAGTGTTAGAATTCTTTATATTGTTATTCAGTTTTGTGGCTTTAGCTTCAGCTTAGATAGGCTTAGCTTAGGCTGAACTTATGCTTAGCTGAGTTTAGGCTTAGTTGAGTTTAGGCTTAGTTGAGTTTAGGCTTAGCTTAGACTTAGTTGAGGCTTTAGTTTAGAGGATTTCAACTAAATATATGATGTCATTGATTTCCTGAGGAACACTAAACAATAACTTTTATCTTAAGGATTTAAAATAGTCTCAAGTCATAAAATCCACTTTGTCGATTGCGTACTGTAAGTCACGAAACAGTACAAATTGTTGAATTTCGATACTATTATAATGTCCCTTTGAGGAATAAATATACTATAATCATCAACTTCAGAAAATGATCAAACCTCTCAGGTCATCGAAATCTCTCAAGATTCTGGAATCATGCATAGAACTATTATTTTGCTGTAAAATTAAAAGAAAATTTTGTAAGTCACTTGGAAACAAAGCTCAAATCAGAAATAAGACGCAATGTAATGAAAAACTATCTAAAGTAAATAATAAAGTGTAACTTATTACACAACTACTTAGGCATTTTGCCCTGAAATGGTCAATTAAGTAAGAAAATGGAGAGACAAACCTCTTTTCTGTAATGATTTCTCTTCTTCAGTTTCAAAGCAACATTCAATAGATATAGCACTTTCAAAGTACTTGGACGACCAATGCATAAAAACAAGATATCAGCAATTGTTCCTAGATTGTTCAATTGTTCATAGCTATTCTATTATTTTGCTGTAATTTTACTTATTGATAATATTCTATTATTTTCCTGAAAAAATTAAATAAAACTTTTGTAAATCACTTGCAAACAAAGCACAAATCAGAAATAAGACGTAATGCAATGAAAAATTATCTAAAAGTCAATAATAAAGTGTTACTCATTACACTACTACATAGGCATTTTGATCAGAAGTGGTCAATTAAGTAAAAAAAAATGGAGAAACAAACCTCTTATCTGTAATGATTTCTCTTCTACAGTTCCAAAGAAGCCTTCAATAGATATATCACTTTCAATATACTTAGACGATCATTACATAAAAACAAGATATCAGCAACTGTTCATAGATAGTAGAGACTGAATTGCTATTCCGAGAGATCATAAATAAACATTATTTGAAGCGAAGCCGCAAATATAATTGATGAACAGACAACGGATATTTTTTTTATCCTAAAATAGGCAAATGTGTTTTTGCTTTAGATTCTTTATAAGTTTCGATTGCACAATTACGATCACTTATGCAGATCACATACGAAACATTAAAATTCCACGCCGATGTGTATCTCACGCGCATCACACTCACATTCACACGCGCTTAGGCAGATCTGATCTCCCACAAAAGCAAAATCCCACATCTATATGAATAATTTGAGAAGACGTTGATTTATTGGTATCTTTGAAAATTGGTAAAAGATCGACATCCAGACAAGAGACTGAAAAAGCTGCATGTGCTAGGAGTTCTGGTGCATGAGGCAAATCGAAATCGCTTTATCTTTCGATTAGCATCATAGAGGGAAATTATATCTACAGAACTAACATCCTTGAACAAGAAATTGCTTAAAATTAGGGACAAATGTAATTAGAGGACAATATGTAATTTTTCTGTTTCTGTTCATAATTTCCGCCAGCTATATTATCAGCAACTAATTGGATTTTAACATAAAAAGAAAAGGTGCAAATCCATATGGACAGATTATTTTAACAAGTAAAAAAAACCAAAAATTGGAAGGTCGGAATTTAATTGATCATTTATGATCACTTCAAAAGTAATAATTTATTTCGAAATATTTTTAAATTACTGTGATTTAGTATCCCTTTGTTCTTTCGAAATACTTTTTTATTCCGAAGGAATATAGAATAATTCAAATTATAATTACACGTGACACATAAATCTACATAGTAAAATTATTACTTTTTTAAATATTATTTTCAGACTTAATTCGAAGCAATTTTATTCTTCACAGTTCAGATTTTAATCTTTTAATTTGCAGAATCGGTAAGTTTATTGTTAAAAGAATACAATTAGGAGATCTTTAAAATGATAAAAGCCCATGTGAGCAATTAAAAAACAGGAAATATTAAAAAGTTATTGTAACCCAATACTTAAATGCTGGCAACTGTGCGAGATTAATTCTTTTCCTGTGAAAAATAATTACGGCGCATTTACTTGCGTTTATTTTTACTTTCTACTAATAAAATCAGGTTTGAAGTTTGCAGATAAATTCTTAAAGTTTATGAATGATAATAATAATGGTATTTTATGATTGCCATATTGTCGACGTATAGGGCTGTTTTGATATGCTGCGCGTGCTGAAAGTCGTTCACGTATATGCGAAATAGTAACGGAGAAAATATAGAGTCACTAGAAAATTGTGGAAGTCCACTTTCTACTTTTCTGGCGAAAGAAATAGAGTTATTAACTTTGACTTTAAGCGATTTATTAATTAGGAACGATTTGATTAACATAGATAGCGGAAGCAGGAAATAAAATTTTTTTAAGTTTGAAAAAGAGTCCGATATGCCATATCTTGCTAAATGCTTTCGAAAGGTCAAATAGTATATCGGTTAAATTACTTATACTGAAGCCATGATGAATGAGTTCCGTGACTCTGAGTAGTTGGTGCGTAGTACTATGAGATTTTCTGAAGCCAAACTGTTCCAGAATGATAATATTAGTACTGTTACTGAAATCCTTTATTCGAAATAAAATTGCGTGTTCGTAGATTTTGCTTAAGTTGCTTAACACAGAAATTGGCCTGTAGTTACTTTGGATCGATGAATTCGTGCCGATTTTATAGATTGGCGAAATTAAAGCGATTTTCCATGAGCTCGGAAACTAAGGAAGTTTAAAAATTTCGTTTAAAATTACAATTAACCACTATATAAATTTTGGTGGTAAAAAGCGGATCATATTATTAGTAATTTTATCAATGCTTACGGCTTTTTTCGGATTTAGCGTTTTAATAAAATTTGTAATTTCCTCGGCTGCAATATGCCTATTAAAATTTACGTGCGGAGTATTAAAGTATTTTTTCGTTTCGTATTTAATTAGATTATTACTAAAATTGTTGTTCATGTTAGGATTTAATTCGAATTGAAACTCCCAACAATCTGTAATTGCCAACTTTTTAAACTGGGGAAATTGTAATGTTGCCGGAGTCCTTTTCAAGTGGTGTTACTAAATTAGAAGTTTACAAGTCGATTTAATTTTCTTTCAAAATGATGTGGGATTATCTGAAAGTAAATCAGTAAAATTTTCCTATGTAAAATTTTAATAATTAGTAATAATATATTTAATTTCGTTATTCAGTTTTTTATATTGTGCTTTTAAATGAGGGTTTTTTTTTCCATACCAGTTTCTGTGAACGAAATTTTTGAATTTAACTTTATTTTTAATTTCCCGTGGTAGTTTTTTACTATTATAAAGGTTTTTTGGCTTAGAAGCTTTACCGATTGTGTCATATATCGATTTAGTAAGGTTATTTATGGCGATATCGTCTTTTTCATTGCGATCGATATTGGCTGGATTTAGATTTGTATTCCATAAATGGAAGTCATAATCGTTCCAATTTTTTTATGAAGACTTTCTGGAAGCTATGCGGCCGTCGGTTTATTGAAATATCAATTAAAATCGGGAGGTGATCTGAATTTAGTGCGTTTACTACGGTAGCTGAGGCGTTAAACAGAATGGTTTAAAAAAGAGCAAAATCTGAATGTTAGCCTTATTCGAATTGCACGGGTTATAGCGGGTTTGCATAGTCGACGCTGTGATTTTCGTATTTAATTTACTACTTAAACATTTGTTGAGTCCTTTTCCACGTTGATTATTTTTAATGTTGTTTTCCGAAATGCTTAAATTGCATTAAATTCTCCAGCAATTATGGGATTATAATTGATATTTAGAAGTTTATTCAATTCATTGGTTTTATTGTGCGTGAAATAAAAAGTAGTCGACTTGTTACTACTGAGATTTAGTTTTACAATTCTACCTTCAATATCGGCGAGAACTAGAGTAAGAATTTGATAGTGAATCAGTTTTAACATAGATACAAGTACAGTTGTAAATACGATATGAATTGGTGGAGATTCTATCGTTCGTATACACTGAAGTGACAAAAGTCATGGGATAGCAATATGCAAATTTTCAGATGGCAGTAGCATCGCGTAGAACAGGTATAAATGCGCAGTGCTTTCACAGAGCTTTCATTTCTGTTCAAGTTATTCATGTGAAGAGGTTTTGACGTGATGATGACCGCACGACGGGAATTAACAGACTTTGAACGCGGAATGTTAGTTGGAGCTAGACACATGGGTCATTCCATTTCGGAAATCGTTAGGGAATTCAACATTCCCAGATACACTGTGTCAAGAGTGTGCCGAGAGTATGAAATTTCAGGCATAAAATCCCACCATGGACAGCGCAGTGGTCGACCGCCTGCACTTAACGACCGAGACCGGCGACGTCTGCAAAGAGTCGTAAATTCTAACAAACAAGCAACACTGCGTCAAATAACCGCAGAAATCAATGTGGGACGTACAAGGGACTTGTCTGTTAGAACTGTGCTGAGAAATTTGGCTTTCTTGGGCTATTCCAGCAGAAGACCAACTCGAGTGCCTTTACTGACAAAACGACATCGCTTGCAGCGACTCTCGTGGGCACGTGAGCATATAGGTTGATCCCTAGATGAATGGAAAACCGTGGCCTGGTCCGATGAGTCACGATTTCAGTTGATAAGAGCTGATGGTAGGGTTCGAGTGTGGCGCAGACCCCACGAAGCCATGGACCCAAACTGTCAACAAGGCACTGTTCAAGCTAGTGGTGGCTCCGTAATGGTGTGGGCTGTTTTTTCATGGCATGGACTTGGTCCTCTGGTGCGACTGGACCGAACATTGACTGGAAATGCTTATGTTCAGCTACTTGGAGATCACTTGCAGCCATTCATGGACTTCATGTACCCAAACAACGATGGGATTTTTATGGATGACAATGCGCCATGTCACCGGGCCACAACTGTTCGCGATTGGTTTGAAGAACATTCTGGACAATTCCAACGAAGGATCTGGCCACCTAGATCGCCCGACATGAATCCCATCGAGCATTTATGGGACATCATCGAGAGGTCTGTTCGTGCCCAAAATCCTGCACCATCAACGCTTTCACAATTATGGACGTCTATCGAGACAGCATGGCTCAATATTCCAGCAGAAGACTTCCAACGACTTGTTGAGTCCATGCCACGTCGAGTTGCTGCACTTCGCCGGGCGAAAGGAGGGCCGATACTATATTAAGAGGGATCCCATGACTTTTGTCACTTCAGTGTATAATGTGAACTTAGGAATAGTAGGTGTGGGTTCCGGTTGCAAAAAAGTCTCTTGAATCAAGAACGGGATCAGAAACAAACTCTTTACTTCAGACTGTCTGCGGATACCGAAAGCTTTCCAACTTCCATTCCTAAAATAAAAAAGTTAATAAACAATAAAAAAAAATAATTATCTCACACAATTCAATTAATGTCATTTTAATTGAATAAATAAATTGATATAGAACAATTCAATTTAATTGATTCATATATATTTTCAGATTTAGCAATAGTGAAACTTCGTTGGGTTCGCTAGTTATTCATAAATATATGAGTATATATGTAATATTATGTTAGAATAAGAAATTTTTGAATTTAAATTTTGATTCTTTTTCTAATTTTTGTTTGTTTGTTTGCTTGTTTGTTTGTTTGAATATCATTTTCAAACAAAACGGAACCTCTGAAGGATGATATTTGTTACCTTTTCTTCATATATATATGGCATCAATTTTATAACGTAAATTAAAAATGCATAAATTTACACGAATATTCATACATTATTTACTATCACGATGCAATTAATTTCATAAATACAAAAATTCATTATCTGGTTGACTAGATATGCGGACGATTCAGCCATCATTGACTTCTTCGCGCCTAAGTAACTTCGAACTAAAAAGCATCATTTACCCATTTTCCAACCTTTTGACTTCCCCGAAGAAATTACAAGGAGCCAGCACACCGACTGGCACAAATTTGTTATGCTGCCTATACCTCTGTCCTCTTGCACGATAGTTTAAACATTTCAATAGTTATGATTTTTAAAGCATCAAGTTCTAAATTTATTCTTTCAAATTTATCCTATGAGAAATAGATCGTGGCTGGAGGACTCCATGAGCATCTAACTACTTTACTTATAGCGAGAATCATTTAAAAAATAATAATCATTCAAAGTAGAAAATTGCTGGGGGTGCCAAAATTTATTTTATAATTTAAAAAGAAGCTCTAGAAAGACCTTAATTTAAGGAAACTCATACTCTTTTACACTGCTCTCCTACTTATAGATGATGATATTTCTTATCTAACTTAATGAATAGGGAAAACTATATCACTGATATATATATGAAATGTTAAAGTAATGCTGAACATTTGGATTATTATGTTGGTTAAGAGTATAGTAATGCACAATAACAGCTTAGTGTAGGAGAATGAGAATAAGTATATGTAGGGATAAGCCTTTATTTATTAAATTGAATGACAAATTGAGGAAAAATAATTGGCAACAGAAAATTTAGTAGAGTAGTTGTCCTTCAGTTGTATGTGCAGCTGCATAATCCACAAAATGCAAGCCGCCGGAGTTTGTGCAAAATTTAATCCCTTATATCGGGTTTGTACAATATGGATTTTCATAAAAACTAGAATTAATTGTAGAATTTTATATTATATGTGCACAATTCCAGAAATATTGTAAATTTAAAAACTGTTACCTTTTATTGGGATCAGATTCAATTGCACATAACCACAACTTTTTCTTATTATCTGTAAAAATAAAATTCGTATTCAATTTCGAAACTCATATACGTTGGAACAACGCTTCTACTTATAGACGATGACATTTCATTGTGCACGAAAAGACATCTATTCATTTTGCAATTATCGTATTCTAAGATGCAGACAATCCATTTTTTCCACACAACTTATAATAGTATCTTTGATTATGAAACACAGCAAAACATTTGCGTCAGGATATATATATATACAGTATCCAAATCAATCAGATTATAAATTTTATGAAATTTGTTGCTAAATTAAAGTAATTTAATCTTTTTAAAATAAAACTGATATAAAATAATATGTAACTCAAGATTTTCTACTTGTTAATGATTGAATTTAAAAAAAGAAAGAAAAACTGTTCAGTAAATTTAATTAATGTAATCAGATTGTATGCATTGCAATTATGTTAATATATTTCATTTACTATGGGCTTGTATGTGTTTAATGTAGTTTAATTGCATGTACAATTCATAAAAGTATTTGTTGGTCATAATTTTGAAAAATTGGATATCTGTGCTATACCTAAATTAAATATTAGGTTACAATGAAGAAATTTCTAACAATTTTTTGTGATCTTAGTAATAATTTATTTGGATAAAAGATTTTTTTTTTTTTTTTTTTTTTTGGTGGTGGTGCTTAAATTTATTGTATTAAAAATATGAGTAAAGTAAAGGAAAATTATCTTTTAGGGCTCCTTAGTCTCACATAAGTACTTATCAGTTTTAAAAAGTCTTCAAATAAGAACGTTTGCCAGTGATTCATCAGGTAACATTTTATATTTTGCATGTTTTCTTTAAATACAGTTGTTTTAAAATAATTTTTTTTTCTGAACACTGAAAATAATCTTCATTTTAAAAATTTCTATACAGTTAAAGGTATAATAAAATTATGTTATGCAACTTTTTTATTTTTTGAATATTTATGTGACTTTTTTTTTTATCTAATCCAAATTTCACCGGAGAATTTTAGAATTATAAAAGTTTTCTGATAAGTAATAATAATTTCTCATTCTATTTATTGGTCTTAAATTTGTATAGTTTACAAATTTTGTATCTCCAATGTGTTAATTACATATAATTTTATGTTTTCTAAAAACAGTTAATATAAATATATAAAATTTTCAAGACTGTAATCCTTTATATACATTATAAAATAAAATTCAAAGCTCTAAAATATGTTTTAAGTTGGAAGATAAAAAATTAAAAAAAAAATTTTTTTAGCTGTTTATTTTTATGAATTGGCAACTATTGATTTTAACTTAGTTAATCTTTTTATATTCTAAAAATTAACCAAGAACTGTAATCCATAACAGAGAAGGTGAATGAGTAAGACATAACACAGTACGTGCGTCTCAGTAACCGCACATGATTATAAATTTTTAAAAATCGTTAAATTAAACTATCATTCTGATATTTTACTTAGATGTTCTTTTAACTGAAAGTAAAAAAAAAAAATATGTTTTTACATTTTAAAGTGAAATAAAACTTTTACCAGAGCCTTAGATTTTTTGATAAAAATAATAAGCTGCAGTAAATTTTATAAAATTAAGGATAAAAACGAATCTATTATGTATTAATTATTGGGACTTGTTTATTTAATATATAAAATAAATTTCAATGGGAAAAAGTTCAATATAGCACAAAACAGAAAAATTTTGACACTTCCTGGAATTATACAATTAAGTCCTCATTTTCTTTAGAATATTCATTGAATGATTTTGCAACAAAATGCATTCCAAAGAAACAAGATTTTAACAAGATAAGCATAAATATGATGTCTTTCTTTTCTTGCATGGCTGGACATTTTACTTGATTTTAATTTTGTTTGTTTTGTGTATTACTCCACTTTCTGAGATTCTGCTTCTTTTCCTAAAATCTATTTTATCAACAGGCTCAATTCTCAATTTATTCTTGTATGTAGTAGTCATAGGACTAAATTTGTCACTAATCCTTTCAAAACACTATCCTAACAGGGTTTGGCACAAAATGTATGTGTTCAATGTCGTTATATCTACTAAACTGGCAGAAAAGAGCCATAGGCCAGCATGTAGTCATCCTACTGTATGAATAAACAGAGCATTTTTTTTTTTTTTTTTTATCTACTGCATCAATAGCAGCTTTGGTTCTGTTGTAATATGCTATAGTTGTTTCTGAGTCAGAGAAATCATTAGCATTTGAAGAAATTTGTCTGTTCAGTGTGAAATTTCTTCTTAGACAAAATCTTCTTCATAGTCATCCTCCAGCATAACATTGATCAGAAGAATAAATAAATTTCCATGAACCTAACTTCAGACCCAATGTTTACAAGTGCCCAAAAATGTAACACTAAAAGTTAGGTGTTGTCTCACAGACCGCTCGTGAAAAATGCGATGGAATTTTTACCGGATGCACAAACAAAACATTGTGATAAGATGGTATTATGTTCAAGGTAGCCAAACTGGAAGCTAAATGAAAAATCCATTCAATTTTACTAAGCATGTAATAAGGGTGATAGGAGGAATATGTTGAGATGTCAGGAGATTGCACATCCCCTGTTATGGGTTAAAAAGAACTATGAATTTACTAACTAAACTTTACGGTATTCCTTTGTAAATATTAATTAATTATACCTGTTTTAGTTATGAATTTTGAATAAATAATTCTTACTTTTAATAGCATCTAAACCCATGTATATATAAAAACCGCTGTTTTGTAAATTTTAAATAATATTAAAATTAATTTAGATTGTATTTTAATACATTTATAATTTAGATATTGTCTTATTATTTTCTGTAAAATTTTATTGCAGGCATAATCATCACTCATAGTTGTTTTATTGCTTATTCTCAGAATGTAATTAATAATTTTTTTTTAAATGTTTAACTCTTATAACTTAATTTAGAAAGAATTTTCTTTGTTTGTTTAAAATTTTAGTTACGAACTAAATGTTATATATTTAAATAAAATATAATTTCAGAAAAATATATAAAATTGTTCATTTTATAAAATCTGCTTATATTTTGTGGATATCAAAGACACTAAGTTTCAATAAGTTCCATTTCTAATCAGAAAATATAAGTGTTTTATTAAACATGGTTAAGGGGGGAAAAGTTAAATATATGTAAGAAATAAAATTTTAAAAATATAGGAATTTGTAATATTTTCCGTGAATCTGTAATTATTGTAGAAAAGTACTTGCCACCTCTGTAATAATGTGTAACTTTAAATTTAATTGTCTTTTTATTAGAATATGATCTAGTGGTCATTGGTTCTGGTCCTGGGGGTTATGTAGCTGCTATAAAAGCTTCTCAGTTAGGTTTGAAGGTTAGTAAAATTTTTAGTTTGGTTCAAACTTAAATATTTAAGATATATATATAATGTTGTAAAACCAATTTGATACCTTTATATTTTAATTACTTAACTACTATGTTGAAATGAATATGAAAGAAAAAAAATGAGGAAATTGGGATTTAATTTTAGGATATTATCTTAATTATGTGAATCATAAATTCATTTTTATTTTGATGAACTTAATTATACTATTTCTTTTGTAAAAAATTTAAAAAAAAAGATTCTTAAATATGTTTTTAGTTTATCAGTTAATGGGGCAAATATCATTGCGTTCTTTTTAAGAATTTCTTCTCTCTCACAGTCAATTAACAGAACATTTTATAGAGCATTCTAGATTAAACAATGAAGAACTGTACTTCTCTATTCATATTAGCAAGATAATTTTTTAATAAAGATTATTGTAAAATTATGCCAGCTGTATTTATATTTTAAAATATATATATATATTTTTTTCTATTTCATTTTTTCCTCTAATTTATTATAACTGAATACAAAGTAATATCATACATAATACATTTTCCAAGGCATGTCAAGCCTTAAATGTATCAATGTCACTATATCATAAGCCTACCCTAACTACTTGTTTAATTGCATTTATTAAACAGATGATTATACTGTTTTGTAAACTGAAGAAAATTAATTTCATAAATTATATATATTTGTAATTTTTTATAGCAATTTTAAATTTAATACATATATTAGTATAAATATTTTTATTTTAAAAAGTATTATTATTATTAATTTCAATTCATTTCTATTTCAGACAGCCTGTGTTGAAAAAAATGAGACGTTGGGTGGCACTTGCCTCAATGTGGGTTGCATCCCCTCAAAAGCTTTACTTCACAATTCTCATTTATATCATGTGGCCATGCATGACATGAAAAACAGAGGCATTGATTGTATGTTAGTTCTATTTTTTTTTAATAATTATTATAACTTTTAAAATGCAAATAAAAATAAAACTGCATTTTTTTTTTTTTTTTTTTTTTTTCAGTTTAAAAATATTTATTTTTAAATTATTCTTATTCTTCTGAGTCTTAGGAGGGCTTATGCCTATACATTTTTAAACTACTTATTTCTAAAATTGATTACTTCTCTGTCTCTGAAATAAATATGCTTACAAAATTCATATAATTTTTAAAGATTATAATAAAATGTAACATGTTAAGTGGACCATATGTTTTGGTCAGACATTTTTAAATTTAAGTCTTAATGTTCTCTACATTTGTTGATTAATTTATAATATTATGCATTCAAATTATTTTTAAATTTTACTTTTATGACTGATTAAAGTGTTTATCTTGCTTTACTAATTTTTATTTTCCAGGTGATGGGGTGAAACTTAATCTGAGCAAAATGATGGAACAAAAGACTACAGCTGTTAAATCTTTAACATCTGGAATTGCTCATCTTTTTAAACAGAATAAGGTAAATACAAACTACTAACTTATGTGAAAATTTATTTAATATTGGCAGAAGCAGAAATATTCCACCTAGGGATTAATCTTCTTATCATTATTGCTAAAATACTACCATCTTTCCATATATATAAACATACATAGTTTGTTGGGAGCAAATCATTCGTAATCTTTTAGTTTTATGCAATATTTAAGAATTTAATGAGGGAATAAAATAGTTCTATGAATAATAATAAGTAATGGGTTTATTATAGTGATGTCCAACTTTTTGATGTCTTTAGACCACATTTGAATAAAAACAGTTGTCTTGGGTTGTTAGTTATTAATTAAAATTTGTTATGTACAAACTGTAATAATCACTATTAAGTAAACTAAAAAATGCCGAAAGGCAATATATATATATATATATATATATGATTGATTGATACCGATTGGACAAGTTGCTTTGATTAGTGAACTAAGAAATATTGTAGGAAAGAAGAAAAAACTCATCATTTTCATATATGTAACATTTCAAAAAATAACTTAACAAATATATAAAAATATCTATGTTTTAAGAAAGTTTGATTTTGTAATGCAATCCTAACAATGCTCAATAAGTCTTATACATATTTTAATATTATTTATAATATTTTGGCCATATAAATGCAAAAAAACTATTCTACCTTTTTTTTTGTATGTATTTATATTTTTTTACTCTGTTACATCTTTAAAATGCTTATGATTAAAACAGGCTGCTGTTCACATCCTGACAATCTGTGATAACAGTAACATATATGAAGTTAGCTATTAATTCAATCAAATAGTTTTTCTCTCATTAGAATAGTTTGAATACAATATTCAGTTGCATCTGTTTGAAAAATTTTACATCATATTTAATCCTATTTTTTGTATTGTAAGAAACTTTCATCGTAGTAATGTTTATTATAAATTTTGAAGATTATAATATATTAATATAATTGATAATGTCATTGAGCAACCATGAAGCTACTAAAATAAACAGATTATTTCCTTTATTTGATGAACTAAAAGCTGATGGTAGTGAGAGGTTGCTGTTCACATCTTGATGAGTTATAATTGCAATTCTGTAAAGGCTAAAAAAAACCAAATATTTTACATTTTTAATCATCTTTGTGTTGATGGAATATTTCTTTCAAATTATTCATTAAAAGCTGGTGATTATAATGAATTGCTGTTCACATCCTGATATGCTGTGAGGATAATATCTTGTATGAAGCTACTAAAATAATTCAAATATTTTTTTTTTTATTCAATAGTTCAAAAAGGTGATGATTGTATTGCTCATTGTGTTTTATGATGATTACTAGAATACTGAATTTAAAAATTTCCTGTGTGTTATGTTTCTTTACAATGTAGGTAATTGAATCAAACTCCTGTTATTATTTAAAATATGTAAGAATGCTGCATGTAGTATCAGTGTGATCGAAAACTGTACTGTTGTTACATACTATTGTAATCTAATGTATTAGAATGATACTTCATATTAAATTTCTAAACAAAATAGCAGCCAATTGGCCAGCTCTCTGGCCTTTAGTACCACAGGCTTCAGATTCAAATCCTGACGATGGCATGGATGTTTGCTAGGGGTTCAGAATTCACTTTAAACTAAAGGCCCTGGTCTAATTAGCTTAAAGTGTGCACAAAATGAGAGCAACAAATCAATTTAAACAAAATACATATATATATTAATGATGCTCAAAAAGCTAATGATTATAACATACTGTTATTCACACATCCTGATAATGTTGTGAAGACAATGTTATTTGTGAAGCTACAAAAATAATTAAAATGTTCCTTCAAAATCATTCATTATATGCTGTTGCTTTCATACTGTAGTGTTTTGATAATATTGCTCTATCTGTATATGTCTGTCAAAATGAATAGAATTATTTTTTTTCTTTTTGATAATTCCAAATTGCTGATAATTATAACTTACTGATAACAGGATTATATAAAAAATATAATTGTAATATCTTTTGCTTAATTATTTTGTAAAATAGAATATTCTATTGTGAAGACAATGCTATATCTGAAAAAAAAAAAATTATTGATGCTTCTTAAACGCTTATGATTATAACATACTGCTGTTCACATCCTGATATGTTATGATGACAACATTTGTATATGAAGCTAAAATGATTCGAGATATTATTTTACTTAATTAAGATAGCACCTTGCAATTTACTATTCTCCTAAAGAAATATGACAGTGCTGTATATCAGTCTCAAAGTAAATGAATTAATTCAGGCTTCTTTTATTACTAATGATTATAACATACTGCTGTTCACATCCTGATATGATGTGATGATAACATTGTTTATGAATTTGCTAAAATAATTATATGTGGCATAGTGATTCTCTAAAATAGAATATTATATTCTGCTTCTCTCTTAGGGAAGTGTGATTTTAATAGTACAAATATTAGGTTAAAATGAAAAAAATTTATTTGATGCTTCTTTAAATGCTGATTATTGATATACATTATTATTCACATTTTGATAAGTTGTGATGACAACATTGTAAATGAAGCTATTTAACAAATTATTTTATTTATTTTACTTTATTAAATTCTTTAATTTCTGTCTAAATATGTACCTTACATTAGGATTCTTTCTTACTGAAATGGCAATGTGTTACATGAAAAAAACAAATTTTTAATTAGTGCTCCTTGATACTCTGATGATTATAACATACTGCTGTTCACATCCTGATATGTTGTGATGACAAAATTTGTATATGAAGCTAAAATAATTTGAAATTTTTTTTTATTTATTGGTTTGCTTAAATAGCACATTACAGTCTGTCGATCGCTTACAGAAATTTGATGATAGTGTTGTATACAAATTTGTTAAAAAAATAATTGATTCTTCTTTTATTGCTGATGATTATAACATACTGCTGTTCACATCCTGATATGTTGTGATGATATTTTATATATGAAGCTGGGCAATTACATTCTGCTGCTCTTTTACTGGACTATTGTGATGGCAATGCTATATAAGAAAACAAATATAAATTTCTAATTGGAGCTGCTTGAAATGCTGATGATTATAACATACTGCTGTTCACATCCTGATATGTTGTGATGACAAGATTGTATATATGAAGCTTGGCTCTGCTGCTCTTTTACTAAAATATTGTGATGACATGCTTATATAAGAAAATAAATATAAATATAAATTATTAATTAGTGCTCCTTGAAACTCAGATGATTATAACATACTGCTGTTCACATCCTGATATGTTGTGATGACAAGATTGTATATATGAAGCTGGGCATTACATTCTGCTGCTCTTTTATTGAAATATTGTGATGACAATGCTATATAAGAAAATAAATATAATTTTCAATTGGTGCTGCTGGAAATGCTGATGATTATAACATACTGCTGTTCACATCCTGATATGTTGTGATGACATTTATATATGAAACTAAAATATTACTTTACTTAATTGTTCTCTAAAATAGCACATTGCAGTATATTGCTGTCTTACTGAAATGTGATAATAATGCTGTATACAATCTCTCAAAACAAATAAAAATAATAATTGATGCTTCTTTTATTACATATGATTATAACAAATTGCTGTTCACATGCTGATATGTGATGACAACAACGTTTATGAATGTTAAAATAATTATTATATCTGATTAGTGTAACTCTAAAATAGCATAATTATATTCTACTTCTGTCTTACTAAAGTATTGTGATTATAATATAAATATAAGTAGATTAAAATGAATTAAAAAGTTAATGCTTCTTTAAATGCTGACGATTATAACATACTGTTGTTCGCATCCTGATATGTGATGACAACATTGTATATGAAGCTGCTGAAATAATTAAAATATTTTTTTTATTATACTTAGTGAATTTCTAAAATAGCACATTACATTCTATTGCTCTTCATAAAATATTTTAATAGTACTATTTATGAACTTGTTAGAACAAATAATTTTTTCTTAATTGATACTTCTTTAACTGCAGATGTTTATAATTCATTGCTGGATGTTGTGATGGCATTATATATGAACAAACTAATTTAATTTGAATATATCTTTTACTAAATGATTCCCTTGAATAGCATTTTACATTTGACTGATCTCTTATTAAAATGTCCTTATGCAATCTCTCAAAACAAGTAAAATAATATTTGATGCTTCTTTTATTGCTGATGATTATAACATATTGCTGTTCACATTCTGATATGTTGTGATGACAACATTTGTATATGAAGCTAAAATAAATATAATACTTATTTTACTTAATTGTTCCCAAATAGCAAGTTGCAATCTGCTGCTGTCTTACTGAAATGTGATAATGCTGTATACCATCTCTCAAAACAAATTTTTTAAAAAATTGATGCTTCTTTAAATGCTGATGATTATAACATACTGCTGTTCACATTCTGATATGTTGTGATGACAACATTTGTATATGAAGCTAAAATTGTTTAGAGTGTAAATTTTACTCATTTTTCTAAGAAAAGCACATTACATTCTGTCACTTTCTAGTGAAAATGATATGAGGATAATAGTATAATTATAAATCTTAAAACAAATAAAAAAATTGAATTGGTTCTTCTTTGAAAGCTGATGATTAAACATACTGCTGTTCACATTCTGATATATTGTGAGGACAACATTATAATATGAAGCTGCTAAAATAATTGGAATTTTTTCTGTGCATAATTATTCCCTAAAATAACACATTAAATACTTTTGGTGACTTATTGTCTTTTTACTTTATAATTAATCTCAAATCTGATGGTTATGACTTACTGTTTGTTCACATCTTGATGAACTCTTATGTTAATATTGTATATATAAAGCTGCTAAAATGATAAGAGTATTTATTTTCAAAGTGATTATCTCAAAATAGCTTTATATATAGGTATATATATATTATTGCTTTCATTTAAATGTTATAACATTATGCAAATCTGCTGAAATGAATAGATTTTTATTTCTTGATAATTCAGCTACTGATGACAACATTGCAGTAGAGCTATTCACATGTTAATGTATTGTAATAATAGTGTGTGTATGAGACTAATTTTTTATTTTTTTTTCATAGAAATGCCATGATTGTAATATGCACTTTTCTTAATATAAAATGACAGAAGGAGTAAAATTGAAAAGTTAATACCATTTTATATCTAAAACTTCTTATAATATACCAAAATATTTTCTGATAGAAAAAGATTTTGCTAAAATTTTCTTGATTAGTTGATTATTCAATGATAATTTTTATGTAATTTTCTTTATGAATTTCTTCTTACTTTTTGTTATTTACATATGTAATGCAAGTCAATCAACTTAATTAAAAGTGTTATATATTTTTAAAAAAAAATTTAATGGCTTTATTTTTTTTTTATGTAAAAAAAAAATTAAGGAAAATTAATTTTTAGTGCCAATAATTTTGCATTAGTTGCATATAAAAATATGCAGATAGTTTCAATTATTTTTAATCTGATTGTGGATCTTCAACATCATTTGCCAATTTTTTTGAAAGTGAAAAGTATATATTTGGATCCTAATAAAATAATGAAATGTTTTTTATACATGCTTTAAAAATTGTTGAATTGTTAAAATAAGTTGAATCTTTTTTGTTTTAATTCTCTGTTATTATTTAGGAATATATAATTAATTTAAATGATTGAAGAATATATGTTGATTTATTAATGTAAATATATGCAACTTTTAATTCTTGAATAGGTGACTCATTTTAGAGGGCATGGAAAAGTTACTGGAAAGAATCAGGTTACATCTATTAAGGAAGATGGATCAACAGATGTTATACAAACCAAAAACATTTTAATTGCAACTGGGTCAGAAGTTACACCTTTTCCTGGAATTGAAGTATATAATTTGTTTTTGTTTTTCTAATTTTTAATTAGTAGACATTGTATGCAAATTTTTTTTTTTTTTTTTTTTCATTTATCACACAGTATCTGGTAACTCGTCTATCAGTAAACCACAGTTTATTGTATTTTTAAACTTTAAATAAAATTATGGTTTAATGCAACTTTTTGTTTAAGTCAATAATTTGTAAACATATAAACGTTAAATTACTATCAGTTTTAAATAAATACTAATACAAGTTTCTGGCTGTGAATTTCCTTATTTTCTCTGTCCTGATAATTGCATTAAAAAATTCTTGAAAACAGTTATCTCTTTCTTATCTTATGTTAAACAAAAAATAATGATAAAGTTTTTAAAAAATGCAGCTTTCATGGCAAATGTTGTAGAGCAAATATTGTCTGGCCATCACAAGAACTCCTCCCAGTTTTGTATCTCCGATATAGCATTCACTACAGAAACAGATTATATTTGGAAAAATTCATTTCTAGAAGAAGGTAATGGTTGGATTTTTGGCTTTACTTCATTCTGGACACCAGGTTTTTGGCTACAAAAGAATAATTGGTCAGTCTTTGTAATTTTGTTACTGCTGCATGTGTCCTTACTATTGAATTTCTTGTTTTCAATTACTTTTGTTAAATTTCATTAAACTGTATTATATTTGAGAATTATCTTTAGTTAAAAAAAGCAGATATTTTAAAATCTTAAGCACATAAAATTATGCATAATATTGCAGAGTTTTGTTCCAGTTAAGCTGCATCTAAATCTTTTAAAATTCCTCTTCTGCAAGAAATGAAAATAGCTGCTCAAGTAACTGAAATTTTAGAATTTATCAATAAAAGTGTAGAAAGGAAGTGTCAGTATTGGACAGTATGAAGGTTTTGATGGCATCTTTAAAGCACCTTGAGAGACCTATTTTTCGAAATTGTGAAAGTGGTGACTTCGGAAAGTGTGTTATGCTAATTTTGGTGCTATTTTATAACTCATAATGCTTATGTAACTTTTTTCCAATTATATTAAACAACTCTAGAATACTCTAATCTCCAATGATGCACCTGCAAAGATTATTCATTGTTATTTTAATTTCTAATTTTTCAACAAAATATTTTTATTTTGCACATCATTTCTTAAAATCTTAATAGTTTGCATAAATCTTCCATACGTAAGGCATTTCCCACAATTCCTCTAAGAAATATGAAATCACACTGTCAACTTCTATATGATCCATCCATCTTCTCACTCTACTAATCACTTAGTATATGTATTCCAGAAATAGCCAGTAAATTATCTCACATATCATTAGCTAGTTGTAATCAGATTACTGACTACTAGTTATAAAAACCAGTTGGTGAAACATCAAGATATGTGTGCCAATGTGGCGAATATAAACAAAATCCTTATCTATTCAAAATGGATTCCCTTTGTTCTCTTAGCAACAACTATTCTCCAGGAAATGTGGAGGGAGAAGTTTTTGTGATGGCCAGACAGTACCTGCTTATTTATGTACTGACAATTATGAAACTAATATAAAATATAATTTTATGTTTGATTTAATTTATTATATGTGTTTAATACACTTTTTTTTAATTCCTGAGTTTTTAAAAGTGTAAGGAGTGTTAAAACGTTTTGTTCTTTGATGTGAATCCATTAAAATACTGAGGTTTCTCTTTTGAAGAATAATATACGCATCTGAATTTAAGGCAAAGATATAAAATCTTTTGAAGTTATTTTAATGTTATGATGTTTTGATTTTGCAAAGTACATAAAGTAAATGTAGTCATTTATTCAATTGATTATGATTAAAATGGGCATTAAGAAGTGATATTTAAAAAAAAATTATCTTAGAGTAATACATCCATCAAAATAATTCTCATTCTGTACTGAAATTGTAATTTACTTCCTAAGCTCTTTTATTCTATTCTTGATAAAATTGCATTGATTATAGGTAGATGAGAAACAGGTAGTGTCTTCTACAGGTGCTTTGTCTCTAGAAAAAGTTCCTGAAAAAATGGTTCTAATTGGTGCAGGAGTGATTGGATTGGAGTTGGTAAGTATTTCACTTTTCTTGATATTTGCGAGTTATGTTTTTGAGAACATTATTTCTGTGCTTTTTTATATTAGCTAAAAGAATTAATCAAGAATTTCCAATTCTTAAGAAATTTTCTTTTTTGTATAAAGGATCATCAAATATATTATCCTAATGCAGGGGTCAGCAACCTGCGGCTCTTTGGATGTAAAACTGCGGCTCTTTAGCTCCATATGCAAATATTATTTATTTTATCAAAAAAACATTTTAAAATCGTTCTGAATCGATTAACGGGGAATCTGAACTGTTTCGTGACTTCAAAAACAAACCAGAAATCTTGAAAAAAATCAAAGATTTGCCACTATCCGCTAAAACAGTGCAAGATAGAATAGCTAAAATATCTTCAAATGTAACATATTTGCAGGTGGAAGATATTCAACTTTCTTCTGCCTTATCACTGGCTATAGATCAGTCTTGCGACATAAAAGACATGACACAAGTTGCCCTTTTTGTCAGGTATATGTCTTCCCAAGGTCCAAAAGAACTTCTAGGATTGCTACCGCTCTCGGGACAAACTAGACGAGAAGATATAGCGAATGCCGTGCAAAAATGCATTAAAGACAATAAGATCGATTTAAATAAAATCGTTTCAATAGCAACTGATGGAGCCAGAAGTATGACAGGATAAAATAAAGGGGCAACAATGATTCTTCAGAGCAAAATAAACCACGAAATTCGTACGTTTCAATGCATAATACACCAAGAAGCGCTTTGTGCCCAAACGTTTCCGGCCGAAATAGAGGTTATGCATTTGGTAATCAAGATTGTTAACAGCATCTTGTCAAAAGCACTCTACCATCGTCAGTTTAAAGAATTCTTAAACGAAATGGAGACTCGGTATTCCGACCTCCTTCTTCACAATAAAGTGCGATGGCTTTCCAAAGGTAAGGTGTTGAAACGTTTTGCTTTGTGCTTGAATGAAATAAATACATTCCTAAATAAAAAAGGCATTAATCACCCTGAGTTAGAGAATGGCAAATGGCTGCAAAAATTTTACTTTATGGTGGATATCACAGCGAAATTAAATTAGCTGAATCTAAAACTGCAAGGAAAGGGAAACCCAGACTATGTTTTGGTAGAAGAATTGGTTTGTTTTGAAGAAAAATTCATTCTTTTGGCAGAAGATATTCAGAGCGTTATATTACTTCATTTTCAATTTCTAAAGCAATATCGTGATAAAACTAGTGCAACTGTTGACACGAGGTACTTCAGCAGAGTTATAAAAAAAATTAAAGATGAATTTACTGATAGATTTGAGCAATTCAAAACCAACAAAACCACTCTAGTATTCATAGTAAATCCTCTCAACACAAATAGTAACGAAATCCACATTGTGCCATTTGGAATTGATACTGGATCTCTAGAAATGCAATTGATCGATTTAAAAAGTAAACATTGTGGAGTGGAAAATTTACAGAGTTGAAAAGCAAGTTGGAAGAGTTGGAGGTCCAGAAATGTATGTACGTAACCCAACAAAAGTGGACAACTTTAAAAGAAATGCCGCGAGTTGAAATATGGCGTATGGAATAGTCTTCCAGATTGCTACAGTGAGGTGAAGAAGTTGGTATTTGGAGTGCTGACTATCTTCGGATCGACATATTCGTGTGAGCAAGCGCTCTCTTGTATGAATATAATTAAAAGTAAAGTAAGAAGCCAACTAACAAATGAAAATTTAGAGTCGTGTTTGAAACTTAATGCAACAAATTATGAGCCAAATTTATCCAAACTTTCTAAAACCTTGCAAAGCCAATGCTCTCATTGAATTTGTTTGCTCAAATGTATGTTATTGTTTTTTTATTTTAAGTACAAATTACATCGTTTAGTAAAGTTTAAATTTACTACTTGAATAACCATGCAATGTCATCGCTCCCATTGAATTTGTTTGTTATTGAAGTACAAGTTAGTGTTGTAAGTAAATGTTAAATTGTTTTAATTTTTTACTTAAATAATAAGTAATTATCTAATAATGAATAAATAGAATGATATAATGAATAAATAGATATGTTTTCTTATGAATAAATAGATTATTTTTTTTAATCAAAAAACTTGATTTATGCGAGTACTAACAGGTGGGTTAGTATTATTAAATTGGCACTATTAGTATTAAATCCATATGAGTTTTAGTTAGCCCTAACCTTCAAAAGACACATGTATAAATTTGACAGCTGTTGCACTATTAGTATGTGAGTTATAGCATTTTTAGAGAAGCAACTTTTGTTAGTTTGAAAAAATGGATAAAAAGGAATTTCGTGTGTGCTAATAAAGCATTGCTTTTTGGCGAAAAAAAAAAATACTATTGAAGCCAAGGCTTGGCTTGATAAACATTATTAGGACTTTGCACCAGGAAAATCAACCGTAGAGAAGTGGTTTGCTAAATTTAAACGAGGCGAAATGAGCACTGTTGACGATGCTCGCAGTGGACGCCCTAAAGAGGCTGTTACCGACGAAAACATCAAAAAAGTCCACAAAGCAATTTCTTATAACCGTAAAGTGAAGTTGATTGAGATAGCTGAGACCCTAAAGATATCAAAGAAACGTTTTGGACATATCGTGAATGAATATTTGGATATGCAAAAGCTTTGTTCAAAGTTGGTGCCTCGCGAGCTCATAATCGACCCAAAACAACAACCAATTGATGATTCTAAGCAGTGTTTGGAGCTGTTCAATCGTAATAAACCCGAATTTTTTGCGTCGATATGTGACAATGGACGAAACATGGCTCCATCATTTCACACCGGTGTCCAATCGACAGTCAGCCGAGTAGACAGCACGTGATGAACACTAAAAATGCTATAACTCAAAATACTAATAGTGCAACAGCTATCAAATTTATACACGTGTCTTTTGAAGGTTTGGGCTAACTAAAAGTCATATGGATTTAATACTAGTAGCGCCATCTATGTGTCAGCCTACGAACCTTTCAGCTCACCTGTTATATATTGATGTCAAGAAAAAACTTTGAAATTTGTAAATTGCCATTTTTGGCTCTTCCGACTCAAAAGGTTGCCGACCCCTGTCCTAATGTGATATCCATGTACTTTGTTTAAAAAAACAAAATATATGTATATAACTTACTTTTATATATACTTTATTAAAAAACAAAGTATATGTAAAAATAAGTTATATAAGTACAATGAGCTATAAAAAGAAATAAAATATCAGTAATTTATTGCACTACTACAATTAGATAGTAAATACTGTAATTGCAGCTTATATTCTGTGGATTATACATTGAAAGTTTAAATATGCCTCAGTATGGATTATTAGCTGTTTTGGTTGTGAATTATTGGTGGCTTGCCAGCCCCTGGGAGTATGGTTAAACATTCTTGAAAAAATACTTCTTGTATTTGTTGTATCTGAATATAATAGATGAAACTTTAATGTAGAAAAGAAGTAAGCAATTCTTTTAAAAATAATGTGAACTTAAGCAAACTACGGGAGAGAGAAAATTGTTTATTTATAATAAAAGGCAAAGGGGAATGTTCATTATATGCTGTTATTTAGGAGGAGATAAAAATGTAGTAAATGAAGGAGCAAATGATTTAAAGTACTTAATTTATCATAGCTTATTAATGCATATTTCTTCTCTCCAACATACACATTTTTCCATATTATTATTTCAGCATCCTTTGTTATTCTATATTTCAATGTAATATTTTTATTTAAGGGTTCAGTGTGGAGTCGGCTTGGTGCTGAGGTGACTGCAGTTGAATTTTTATCAAATATAGGAGGTGTTGGAATTGATTTAGAAACAGCTAAAAATTTCCAGCGTATTTTAACTAAACAAGGTTTAAAATTTAAATTGGACACTAAAGTTACTGCTGCTAACAGGAGTGGTGATAAAATCAGTGTTAACATTGAATCAGCAAAGGATCCAAGCAAGAAAGAAGAAGTAAGTATTTTGTCAATTTTTGAACATTAAACAGCTGAAAATCATTGGATCATTTTATCATTAAATCACTCCTTAGTTAAAATAGGAACATTCATTGTACCTAAATAGCTTTTTCTACTAGGGTGCAAAATTGTTTTAAAAAAAATCTAAGGAGTATATTGTTTATTGAACTACAATATTGACATTTTTTTCGCCATACTTAATATTTCTCATGTGTATATATTCATTATAATTAACTTTTTAAAAAATGAATACTTTTAATAGCTAGAATGTGATGTACTTTTGGTATGTGTGGGTCGCCGACCATATACTACAAATTTAGGCTTAGAAGAAATTGGTGTCAAGAAAGATGATAGAGGAAGAATTGTAGTTAATGAACGTTTCCAGTCAAGTGTTCCGAGGTAAAATAACCATACTATATTTTAAAAGCATTTTGTTAATACAGTGCATTTTTCCAATTTCTGATTATTTGTTTCCTATTTTACAGCATTTACGCTATTGGTGATTGCATTCCTGGTCCCATGCTTGCTCACAAAGCAGAAGATGAAGGTAAGAATCTTTGTGATTGTTGCATAACATAATTTCTTGTTACATTTTGTAGCTATTTTCTTTTGATTATGTATGCATTGTCACTATATAGTGGTATCTGTGTATTCTTCCTTGAAATCATTTTACTTATACCAAACAGAATATAAGCCAAATCAATTTTTTCCATGAGAAATAAAAAGAAAATGCTTAATCTGTTGCCAAGAAATATTCCTATTGTTATGATGATATTATACATTATGGAGTTGTATTAAAAAAATTTAAATACTGCTTAGTACTAAAATATATAAATATGAAAACAGTCAAATAAAATAATATATAAAAATTTACCACATTTAATTTTCTCTTTTCTGTCTGTTTTCTTTTCTTGACCTGGTTGAGGAATTGTGACATTATCTGGTAAATGTGAAACAGTGCAATTAAGAGTTATTTTAGCTTTGTTGTGGTAGTACTTTTTTACAAAGATGCATGCGTGTCATATTCCAAAGAAAATTTATAGCATCCAAACACGACATATAAAGTCAAATTTTCCAAAATGGATATATACCAAAGTACCTACCACAGTATTTTTTATATTTTTGATTTTATAAGTGTTATATTTAAATGCAGCTTGGCCACCAAACACCTTTTCAGCAGGCTTAGCAAGCATGAATGACCTCCAATATCTCCATATCTTATACCCAGTTATTTCTTATTTTGGGGTTAGCTCAAATCGCAGGTCTATAGAGGAAATCTGCAATTCTCACCAGCACTCTAAGATACCATCATACATTTTGAGGTAGCATCCCATTGATATGGTATTCTATAATGCATTGAGGTAAATATCATGACAGTATATATCATTATATATAAATATCATTTGTATTGTAAATCATGGTTATATAAATATCTCATTTTACAATAATTACCTCATTTTGTCCCCCACGAAAGCTGCAGCGTCTTCAATCATCAAAATTTTATTTTTGCTGTTGTCACACTCGTCAAATTCCACACCACTGTGAATATTAATCTGTCTGTCCGATTAAAAGAACTTTTTTATCGCATTTTACTTATGCACCAAATTTTTGAATTGCACTTTAATGTGGAAATTATGTGTATACTGCCATAATGTACTATGCTGTTTTTATATTTAAATGGCAATAGTTTAATTTAAAAAACTAGTTGTCAAAATAAAAATTGCTAATTTATCAAGTTTACTTTCAATAGATTTAATTTTTCCCCCCTGTTTGCTTAATAGGCATCCTATGTGTAGAAGGTATAACTGGAGGTGCAGTACATATTGATTATAATTGTGTTCCATCTGTGATTTATACTCATCCAGAAGTGTCATGGATTGGTAAAAGTGAAGAACAATTGAAAAAGGAAGTAAGTAATAAGTTATTTTCATTATTTGTATATTTCTTATGTTTCATTTTCTTTTTAATATTTTATTAACTTAAAGACTTCAAAATTATTTAAATATCAATAATTTTAAAGCATATAACAATATTAGCTTATATTGACCCTAGATATATTAAAATTTTCCATTATGTAAATATATCTAAACTTCATTTTACATGATAGATATACTCAAAATTATAGGAGTTGAGGTATCTTCACATCATTTTTATTAAAATATGTCATTAGAACATAATGGCAATAAAAATATATTTGATTGTAAAATTTATTTTTTTGAACAATAGTTTTGTTTGGTATGAATAATTTTGTCTTGATATTATGAATTTAACTATTTCATGATTCATTGCTGCTAGCTAATTTTTATTAATTCTTTGTTTCCTAAAAATAAATTGATTTGATTTGATAATCAATATTTTATTGTGTGGAACTTTTTCAGGGTGTTCAATATAAAATAGGAAAATTTCCAATGATGGCAAACAGCCGTGCCAAAACAAATGCTGAAACAGATGGCTCCATAAAAATTTTATCTGACAAAGCTACTGACAAAATTTTAGGTGTTCATATGGTATGCTGGGTAAGTATTCACTAAAGTTTTTCAAATTAGATTATATTTTATGAAAATTGGAATAAGAATTTTTTATGCTCTCATCTAATTACATACATAATCATAAAAACTTGTCCTGATTTTAACATTATCTAATAACAAATCTGATTTGTTGTAATGTACTTTAATCAGTATTATTTTGCACCAGAGATGAAATTCTCCTTATTTTGTTATTAATAGAGTTCATAAAAACATCTATATAGAAACAAATTTCATTAAATAAATGTAAAATTTGAGTAACACATAACTAAAAAAATAGCTTCATTAACAAATAAAATGCCAACCATTATTTTAAAAACGATAGTAATTATTACATTTTATGAATATGTCTACCTTTACTTCAATTTTGTGAAAATTAGAAACCACAGGTCTTCTGTAAAACGAATACAAAATATTGTCATTGTATGCCATTAAGAATACTGGCATTGTAAATTAAATATCATGATTAACTAATGCTTACATTAAATGCAGTTGATTAAATTTTTTATTAGTGAAGAATGAAATAAATTGTTCATTATTAAGTCCTGATTTGTATATTTGTTATCTTAATTGAAATAAGAGAATCCTAGTTAAAATTCTTATTTCATGATGTAATTCAATAATGTTTTTAAATATAAAACCATGATTCAGAATAGTTTTAAAGGAGGGTTTTTTTTTTGTTTTTGTTTTTTTTTTAAATTTTATTTTCTTGGAAATTTAAACGAAACTTGTAAATTTTCTTGGTTACAAAGTGTTATCATTGTAAGTGGTTTGTAAAAAGTAAACTAACTATAACTTGGTGGTATATCTTTCCAGATCTGGCATCTTTTAGTTTATTGCAATGATCATCTAAAAAATATGGATTAGAATATTTGATAGGAGAAAAAAATAGCCATTATGAGGATCATTTCTTTTTTATCTTGTAGAACGAATCTTGTTTTCATGAGAATTTTTTTCTTATTGAAGATTTACTTCAATATATTAGTAGATGTTGTGATGTATATGTATGCTTTTTCATTTTTTCAGGGAGCAGGAGAATTAATCAATGAAGCTGCTCTTGCTATGGAATATGGAGCTAGTTCAGAAGATATTGCACGTGTTTGTCATGCTCATCCTGTAAGTTTATTTCTTTTACTATGCATGCTCATTAAGATTTAGTGAAGTATAAAAAAATTAAATTCTTTTGAAGTACCATAATTTATATCTTTAATATTCTGATGATTTGCTCTGATTAATTTACTTTCCGTTTAACTTACTATGTGTGAATAAAATTCTTTAAAATTAATTACTAAACCTTAAATATAAAAGAACATATTAAAATTTTTATTTTCATGTTTAGCACATTCATAATTTTCGAATCTTGGTTTAATTATAATGCCATGTTTTGTCTCCTTTTGTAAAAATGACAAAATAATCATTACTAACATCTGTAAAGATATCATGAAGTTTGTTATAATAATAAATTTAGAAATCAACCTTTTCTATGCACAGTTTCTATTGAATAGATTTAGAATTAGCATGTATAGAATATTTGAATAAAATTAAAGTATATATAATTTATATACTTCTTCAAAAAGAATAGTTTATATCTGCATCATCCATAACATTAAAGGCTCGTTCGTACAGAGGCGTGAGGTAGCATGGAAGAAAAATTTTTAGACCCGTTCACACCGAAACTTCAGAAATCCCTTAGTGAAGTTCCAGTTGCTCTACTATTGGCTCAATCCAAGTCATATGACGTTGAAAGTTGGTCAACTCGAAGCGGTGGATTACAACCTGTTTCAGGCGAACGCTGTGATGCTAGTGATTGGTGAACGAGCCTTTAGAGTTATTCCCACTGATGAAAATTATTAGTGTATATTATTTGAATGTCAAGAAGCAAGTCAGTTTTATTTATCTGAAGTATACTTTCATAATGCTTAAAAATTATTATATAGAGTTTGGAGCAAAAGCATATAATTGCTTTTGATCCAAATCTTATGCAATGTGTATTAACATATTCTTACAAATTGAAAAAAATTTTCCATGAAATTTTATATGTTTATAATTAATTTTTTTTTTTTCCCAGACTGTTTCTGAAGCTTTCAGAGAGGCAAATTTATCAGCTTACTTTGGCAAGGCTATAAACTTTTAAAAAAAACATTTTGTACTGTTGAATTGAATCTAATTCCAAGGACATTTTCTGCAATTAATTTGTATAAAGAACATGTAGAGTGACAACTTTCAGTTATGAACCCAAGATCTTCATTTACATTGATAGAAGTGAAAGAAAAATTATTGTACAAAGGTTATAAAAACTGTGTTCAAATAAATATGTATTCATAATATTTTAGTTACAAGTAAATCATTTAATGACTACAAAATATAGTAATGTAACTTTGCTTTAAAACGACAAAAATCAAATTGAGAGGTTTGGAATGCTTCAATTTAGAGGCTATATACTTCAGAACATGTGAAATATTTCAAAATGCTTTATTTCATGTAGGTACTGCACATTCTTACTGGTTGGGGTGTTTTTAACCAATTGCAATATCTGTTTATCTTCTTGAATTAATAATTAGTTAAGTGAATTATTTATCAGTCTGAAGCATATACCGTCTAAATCTGAATTCATTCCAAATGGGGATAATTTAATAAAAGAAAATATTTAAAGACCATATATTAATAGCAGATAACCACAACATCATGATTTGGGGGTCTGGGGGGATGATTCAAAGGACCTCTTTTGTAAGTAAAGGCTACATAACCTTTTTCAATATAATCAATAATACTATGGAATACATTTCTTTTTTCATACATGACACTCTTATTATTTATCATAAAATATAGGAAGTTCATAATAAAAACTTGTAAATGGTCTTGTTTTTAAAATACATTTATAGAGAACATCATATTTTCAATTCCTTCACTGTTGTAAATATTAACAGAATTTAATATTTTTTCCCACTATTCAAACTAGTGGAAATTCCAAGACCATTTACTTCCACTGAAATTTTTAATTTTATTACTACCAGTTAAAAGATAACTATTAAACTTAGAAAAAGTCATGTATTAATTTTTTGCATAAAATTTATAGTTTTACAAAGATAAAAAATATTATTGGCATATTTGTATTAACTCTTGATTACATACAAAAAATACATTTCTAAAAAAGGCAATATTGTAACAATTTTTAATAACTATCTTTTCTAAAGGATATTAAGTAAGGGAAATTTTTGATTAATGTGGATATAACCTAAAGAAAACCCTTTAAAATAGTTTTAAAAATTAAGTAATGAAGATCTGATAAATTTTTTATAATATTTGTATTTTTGCATGCAAGCAAGAGTTAAATATTGAACAAAGATTAATACTAATTCCTTTAGCATATAGATTAATAATAATAGAAAAATTTGACTCAAATTAATATACAATATTTTTTAAATTTTCGTGGAATAAAATCATTTATTTGAACATATGGCAAATGCAACATATTGTAAACAAAAAATATATCAAGATGTAGTCATAATACTTTTATCAAAATAAAAGCATAACAAAATGTATAATATATAACAATTGTATAGTTTCACAATAAAACAAAATATACACAACTAAATAAATTTAAATATTTTTGTTTTATAAAAATGACTAGAATAAGAATGGCACATTTCTTTAAATCAAAATCACTAATATGTGTGGCAATAAAATAACATACTTTGTGTAATTACAACTTTCAATTATCTAGATCAGGGGTGGCCAACTTAAATGATCTTGCGGGACATTTTGGAAATGCATCAAAAATTATATATCTCCATATTAAACTTAGATCCACTATAGAAATTTTTCAGGGGATTGAAAAATTAATACAAAGAGTTATTATTATTGTGTTTACTTTTATTCTTGCATGTAAACATAGATAATATAATAATAATGATACTAAACGCACACTGCAAAGAAATATATAGCTCTAATAAATGAAAATATTTATTTTGCTAGTGCGGTATTTGTTTCTCCACTCATCTAGAGTTCACAGAATATAATTTTTCTGCAAACTCATAAATAAAACAGGCAATATATGTCATATAATCGCAAGAATATTATTTTAAAATCAAAGTTAATTTTTGAATATATGGATGCACATATAATGTATTTTTTTCATACATTGGTTTTCACTGCTTTGGCCATTATAAAATGTATTTTGTAAAAGTGTGATAAATCTCACGGACTGAAAAAATGTTTAAGGCGAGCCACGGGTTGGCCACCCCTGATCTAGATTTTAAATGTCTTCTCATTCATATCATATGCTCATTAATTTTTAATAAATAGATGGCAATTCAAATTAATCTTGCATATATTTACATATACATAGCCTGAAGATAAATATATATATATACTCTTTTAAAATTTAAAGATAGCTGTATTTTGCTTTCTCTAATTTAACAGTTGACATATATTATAGAATTTCAATATAAAAACAGTAAAAAAAAATTAAGAAGTATGAAAATTATGCACCTGAATACACTGTATTAATGTATGGTTAAAATACATATTTAGTATCAAAATGAAAACAATAATATATAATATAATTAAAACAACACAAACATAAACAATAACATTATAAAAAAATCTATAAGCAATTTCAATGTAGAAAATTTTTGTATATTCCCCATAAAATTCAAATTATATCAAGAATATTAAATTAGTTATATGAATGGCAGAGGAATATATTTTTTTGGCTTTAATATATAGATTAAAATTGTTTAAATTGAGCAAATTTTTTAATTTCATACTTTTTGCACCATCATTCATGAAATAACACTTTATAAATAAAACCATTTGAAGAAAAATATACATAATCCTAAAGGTTTATTTATATGAATTAAATTTATTGGTATTTTTTTTTATAAAATTAAAGAATAAGCAAATTTAATAAATATCACGAAACAGTGTATTAAGAAAAGTATGAAAGAGCCCATAAAAGTATGAAACAAAGAAAAATCAAAATGTTATTATAAGTCAGCATAAGTAAAGTAAAGGTTTTTTTTATTTATTTATTACTGAAATAATCAGGAGCATATTTTATTTATTAATACATTATTTGACAAATAAACTTAAAAAGAATAAATAATAATTGTAAATTGGTGAATAAATTACAGAGAAATTTTAAGTTCCTCAAAAATTATTTTATAAATTTAATATATCATTTGGACACTTCACAAATTTTCTTTTAAAATATAAAAGTTACTTTTAAGTAGTGATTAATAGGTTTTCTCAAAATTTTAATTTTATTCATTTTTTCTCTTTAAAATTTTTTAAAGTTATTTTTGTATTATTACATTATTATTTGTAGAAAACTTAAGCAGATGCATTTACTTTTGGATTTCATTTATCAAAATTGTAACATTTAAAAGTTCTTTTAGATACATTTTTATTTTGCATAAAATAAATATTACTTATCGTAGTGGTTCTTAAAAATAAGGGTCCCATCACCCAGAGGTAGCAAAAAGATTTTGAGAGGTTGCAAAAATATGTTTGAAAAATTGCCCCTATTTTAAGTTTTTATTTTCACATTAAAAATAAACTTATATTAACTTTTAGTTCAATATATTGTTAACTTTTTAATTAAAAAAAAAAATGTTTTTTTCAAAATTGTAAATATTACAGTTACTTATACAATTTTTAGTTCCGATTATTTACAAATATTTTTTTCAAATATGATTTATTACATTTCTATAATAAAATATAGATTTTATACAATATTTTTTCATACTTTTTTTGCACCTCTATGGTAGGTAGGAGCTGTAGGAAATTTGTATACACACACCATTTATTAGCATTTATAAATTAAAAATTATTTTTAACATTTCCTTTTAGACAGGATCAGTAAATTATTTAACCGTTTGATAACTTATGTCATACTTTTAGTTAATGTTTGCTTTATAATTTAGCAAAGAAAGTCCTTGTATAAAGAATTTTGCCAATATAAATCAAACTGTTTATGAAATATTTTCACAGCACATTGTATTTCTTCTTAACAATTTGAATTGATGAGATATTCAGGAAATTATATAAAATAATACAATATAAATCCATTAATCTTTAAAATTGGAACTTTAATCCATCAGAAATTTATTTTGGCTGAAAAAATAAATATTAAATGAATAAAAATTACTTAAATGTATATAAATATTTCAATGCAAAAATCAAGTGTAGTACTTTCAATAAATATAAAAGATATCTTTATGCTAGATAGCATTTATATTTTTAGTAGTATTTCTTTTCATTAAGAATCAAAACTCAGACTGAACCAATGTTTCATGTATAATATAAAATACATTAGATTAAATAAAAAAATTTTAAAAAATCAACTTCGCAAAAAAGTAAATTTAAATATATTATAACAAATTAAATAGTTTTAAAATAATCTCAAATAACAATGGCTGAACTGCACAATAGTATGAATTCTTACAAAAAAAGTGGTTTCTCATATTTTAAAAGTGGTTTACTTTTGCCAACAGAAAAAATTAAATAAATATACATAAAAACCAAAAAAATATTCCTTTTTTTCTAAATATTTAAATATTTTTTGAAGATTTATAAATATATAAATATAGATTTAATTAAAAATATTTTTATTTTTAAAAAATATCAATAGTAAACTAAGAAAAAAAACACTGCAAATGAATTTTCTTTTTAAAACTGAAAAAAGGAACTTTCCAATATATATTTAAAAATAATTGTATCACTAATTTATAAAATTAAAATTACTGCCATATTTTTTTCTTCACTTAAAAGTAATTGTATAGCTCATAATTATTAATTAAATAAATTTATTAAAAATAGTATTACAAACTTACTTGTATTGAAAATATAAAAGATGGTTCTGTCTTCAGTTCTTATGCTTCAAAGTCAGCAATATTTCTAAATACATGATATCTAAAAAAAAATATTGGGGTATTATTAATTTATTATTTTAACTTTGTTTAACTTTTAATTTTTGTACTTTGCCAAATATTCAAGAACTAAAGTTTTTTTGTTTTTTTTTAACTTTGGCCGCAAGATATCATTAAATAAGCAACAAATAGTCTGTATATTAATAGTTCTCAAATCAGGATAGTCAGTCTTTTAGGGACCACAAAATAATTTTAGGAATACTCCAAAGAGGTCACTTAATTGAAATTTTAGGCTATATGTTACAGTTGTCATAATCCATTACTTTTACTTGGTTAAATGATACCTTTTATATTTGTAAAGTTCTATCATCGTTGTTAATAGGCCCCGTTTTTAATTTATTAATTTAATTTTAGTATTTTTTTATCTAATTAACAATAGATAAAATGATAATTTACAATCTGAAAAAAAAAAAAAATTTCTCAGTTATCATATTAATCAAAATTTTTTATATGTTTGCACCAAATAATAAATATATTAATGGTACTAAAATTTTTGTATTTTTCCTCAATGGTTAAATAAAAAATGAAATTAAAATTTCAAAAATTTTTAGCAGCTTGATATTGATTGGCCAATTAATATGAACTTCAGAACAAAAAGCTTATATATATATAAATATTTATAAACATTATGCCTAGTATACATTTGTACACATGAACATTTAAAAAACATTAATACTCAGATGACTGAAAACTAAAATATGTTTCTAAATTTCAGATAATTTATATCAGATTCTTACTCAATATAAAGTTTAACAAGTAATTTAAAAACAAACTTTTTAAAGTCAATTCCTTCTTTTTTTTCACTATACTGCAGGAAGTCCTTTATAAATAACTTTCATTCATTTTTTTAAGTTTATCTGGCACCATCTATTGGTAGATATATGCAACTTAAATCTAAAAAAAACTAAAATTAAGTAATTAAATTTAATTACTGAATTAATATTTGAAAAAACTGTATTAACATCAAGTGTCATCCACTAGAAGTTAAAAAAATATCTATTTGAACTTGAGTGGATGAATAAAAAGTATTTTATTAACGATTGAAAATTTGAACAAGATATATATATAGGGAGAGTGTGAGCTAATAGAGGGAATTGAAAAATGAACAAACAATAAATATTTTCATTAAAAAAATATTTTAAAGTCTGAAAGCTCTAAAATAATTTAAGAAACTGTCATGCAAGAATCCCAAGTATAAGAACCCCTATTATATATTTATGGAAATGTACCTTTATAAAATCTAAAAAGTAATTTGGCAGCTGTTATAGGGCAAGATTTAATATATAATTATTCAAATGATTGAAAATAAACATATTTTTCTTAACTTCAGATACTTTGTCAGATATATTTCATATGTGAAAATTTTAAGATATCACTTATATTTTTGTTTTATTTGGTTTGTTGCTCTACGGTCATCTCGTGCACATGAGGGCAAACCAGACCGGGACCTACAGTTTAAAATGGATTCTTGACTACTAGAAACACCCATGGCACAGCCGAAACTTGAAACCGAAACCTATGGTACTGAGCGCCACTCGGCCATTAGGCCCCCATTATATTTTTGGAGCAATGAGCAATCCTCATTTAAGAATGTAAATATTGAAAATATATACATTAATTTTATTTAATAAAATGTATACATTAACTTTTAAATGAATATATATGTAGCATGATATTCATATTGTATCTATTGCTTATATTCTTCTCTATATTGCCTATGATAAATAAATATGCCTCAAGTAATATTAAACTTTTCACAAGTTCATGGTTTAATACGCAATGGATTCATTTGATAATTAATTACATTTAATTATCTCTTTTCCAATACACAGCGCTACTTCAAATCCTATTACATCTCATAAAAAACATCATTTGCAGACATAATTATCAAAAAAATTTTTTTTTAAGGGTTTTAGATGTAGAAAGGCTATTTCAAGGTAGAAATCTTTACAGGCAATTTATTTTTTTATAACATAACAGGCTTATTAATACTTCTTGTGACTTGTAGTCAATTTCATTTTAATCTCTCTACTATTCATCTCATTGTTAAGATTCAAAAATTAGTTCAATAGTTTTAAAATTTGAATAGGTTACACTCTTATTATCATGCCATTACACAATAAAGAATTTGATTTTAATTTTGATCTAAATTATATCCACTTATCTTTCGACAATTCTTTTTTGAATCTTAGGGGGCAATTTTAATTTCTATTTTCTTGAATCATCTTTTGTTAATAATGTTGTTCCCCAGAAATACTAACAGAGAAAACATCTGCATAGCATCATTGCTGCATTACTATACAGTTAACGTTTTTTTTTTTTTGTTACAGTCAGGGCCGGATTCTCCTATAAGCTAACTAGGCTTCAGCCTAGGACCTCAAGATACAGCCCTCTTCAACCTAGGGCCTCATTACATTCAAATTGTTAGCAAAATTAAAATTACTACTAATTACTAAAATTACACTATTCTAAAAACAGTAAACACTAAAACACTGAATCGAAAATAAGGAGAAATTCTACACAAATGACTAATAAACAAGCATAAAAATGTATTGGTTAAGATCAATGCATTCGGCTCATTGGGTCTGTTCGTTTGTATATAGATTGCACCAAAGTATAGTTCATACGTTCACTGATTGCTATTGCAAATATTGACGTGCCTTATGCTACTAAGCTTTAATTTGATAGAAAATATGATAATTTTTATTGCATATTGTATTTTCGTAGTCAAAGATTTTTATTATTTGAATTTTGTTTCTTTGTAAATGTTGTATGTTATGTTTGATTAGTTATTGCTACAAGTACTATATAGGGTGCTGAGAATAAATGTCTAAATAAGTGTTCTACTTTTTTTTTATTTATTATCCGTGCCACATTTTTTTATAAAGATTAGTGTCAATCACAACATGTTTCATTTAACATATTGATATATATCACAACAACGATGTATTTTATTATTATCTTTCATTATAATCAAATACAAACTTAAAAATGGGATAAAAATTAATAACTAAAATGTGGTTAAATTGTATTTACAAACTAAATACAATTAATTTGTATTTACAAACTAAATACAAATTAATTTGTAATTTACAAACTTAAAAATGGGAGGTCAAGGGGCCTCATAAGTGAAATAGCCTAGGGCCTCTTTCCATCTAAATCAGGCCCTGGTTACATTACATAAATCTTTCTACATTTCTTTCTTTTCCTCCACCACAATACCAACTGTGTTGCTAACCAATTCAGGCAACTTATTAAATAAAAAAAAAATTGTTCAAACACTAATTGTCGTCAAACAACATCAGTAGAATTGAATAATCATATTTCCATATCATCATAAAAAAAAACATATATATTCAATAAAGTGTAAATTATAAATTATGAAAAAATATATATTGCATAAAGAAAAAAAATTCAGTGGAATCAGTGTCGTATGTATTGTAGAATTGCTGTTTGTGCTCTTCTATTTTTTTTAGTCCGAAAAGTAATTTTTCATAGTTAGGAAATATTAGAATGTAGATTAGTATCATTTTCCTTTAGTGTACAAATACTCTTATTTACACAATAAAAAATTTTACCAATTTTTTTTTTTTTTTCCACCAGTCATTAAACAAGAATTCTGGAGGATTCTACCCAATTTGTAATACTCCAGCATTCTCTAAAAGTGAATTACCTTGTTATTAAAAAAAATCAGTACCTCCTTTAATAACATGGATTAGTTAATAATGCAGAGTTTACTGCAAAAAGGAAGATGGGTCCACACTTTAGGCAGTTTTAGTGTTCTATTTGTCATCTTTCCCCCCCCTTTCCTTTTCCTAAAAAAAAGAAAAAAAACTTTTGTTTGGTACAAAAAGATGTACCTCAAAATGTCTGTCTCATTCGTTTGTTCATGAAAGCAATATCTCCCGAAATTCCAAATAAGATCATTTAAAAGAAAACATTCTGTAATATTTAAAGGAAATATTTTTGTGAAAAAAAAAATATTTCATTATATTTGAATCCCTGTGATCGCCCACTTGACAGTAATAAAAAATTGCCAAATCTCAGGGTTTTTAAAATGCAGGTTATACCTTGAACCTCTACAGTGTTGAATAATAATTTTCACGAAACTCGAAATTTCAAATCTTAAAGATTTTTTATGACTTTCAAAAAATTTATTGTAGCACTTCTGTCAATCGCTGTTAGAAAAGTTATTGCAATACAAAAACAAGAAATAATGTGAACAAATATTAATAAATATATTGAAATATATAATGAAAATAAACCCTATTGTATTAAATAAACAAAATGAATTAAATTTATGATAGATTATAAATGTCTTACACAGCAAAGAGAATGGAAATGAAATATGCGAATATTATAATAATCTTGTACGTTTCCATAAAATCTTGAGTGCAATCAATATATTTCATGTACATATCGCATAAGCTGTCAATACCAAGCATGCTTAACAGAACCATAGTTAAAACAACATACAACAATAATATTCTTAAAGACGACATTGTGTTGTACAGTTTGTTTACAATTAAAGATTGTATGATGTACAAAAAATGTTTTAAAAATGGCCGTCGGGTGTATTCTATTGGTTACAATATTGACCGTATTAGCGCTAGAGTGGTATGTAATGAACTGCGAGAATGTAAACTGGGAATGTTATGAACTGTTTAAGAGATTTTTTTTTTTTTTTTCACAGAATAAAATAAACTTTTCGCTATGTAATTCTTTTATTTATTTATTAAATATATCATAATAAAGCTATTAGTATATTTTTTTGGCATTAACACAGAACTGTATTTAATTTATTTGATGATACTTATTTGAGTAGATGAAAACCGGAACTTTCTGGTGGAAAGTGAGTATGGGCTTCTGAAATATAAGGAATTTTAGTTCATTAGACGCCAAACCAAAAGCTTTCATAACTATACAGAAGAAAATACTTCATTAGGTTCGAAGAGCAAGATACGAGTTTGTGTATTGATTAAATATTATACTGAAAGGAATTTGAGAAATTATTTAAATAAATTTATACAATTTTTCTGAAATCGCTAGCAACTAAAAAATTATTTAAAATCATTCTTTGCAATTAAAGATGATATAAAAGGACTAATTCAAAATATTTACTAAAGCACAATTCATCATATAATATGCAGTACATAAAATATTTACCAGCAAAAAATTAAACCTATGCATTTAATAGTTTTGTAGCAAAAATATATAGAAATTTGATACTCCCCATTTTGGGAAAACTACTTTAAAATGAAAGCGATATTATTAAAACATTCTTGCTTCATATTTTCAATATTTTATTTATTATTATTATGAATATGTTGTCCTATTTCCCCGTTCTCATTCTTCCTTCATTTTTTTAATTAATGTATTTTTCTTCTAAAAGAGCTTTTATCTCTTTTTACTTAGATGTTTGGGAGTAAATAACATCAAAAAACGTGCATCTCTGCTGAAATTGTTTTTCCAAATTTTTGCTTTTACTATATTTTCTCTTGGAAATACTTGATTAAGTTATATATAACAAATAAGAGCCAATTGTCAATTTGCACTAAATTCGTTTTTCATATGCCGTGTTATATCCCATTATGGTGCTTTCCTATTAATAGCATACCAACAATTAATCGCTCATAATAATCTCAGCGCATATTAACATCAACGTTTGACCTCACTTATCTTTTGTTAAAATTCTCCGCCAGAACAATATTAGAACCTTTTTTGCTAAACATTTTCCGCCCGACACAAAACTTGGTTGACATTCACCAAAGCCATGCGACAAAGACCAATGGCAGTGATCAATCTCTGGCTCGCAGTAATATGTAAATACCCCCCCCTCCTCCTTATTGTCACTCTTATTTGGATTTTGTTTCGGGGGTTTTCAAGCTATAATTTTCTAAGCAGATATGGGTAACAGAAATTATGTAAAATTGACCGCTTGGCTTCTATATAAAGCATGTTTTGATGTTTACAAATTGTTTTTGACCACAGTTTATAAAATTATTCGAAATAGCAGATGCGATCAGCAAAATTATTATTTCCGTTTGCTAAATTTATATTTAAGATATTTTAATTGGAATTTTTTCAAAAATAGTGTAGCTTTTATTAAATTGGAGATCATTTTTTAGTAATAATCTCAAAATAAAATCCCTTTTTGAGAAAGGTCGTTCAATATGATACCACAAATTCACTTGGCCAGAGTAAAAGAAACAGAAGGTTCAATCTCGCATACTTCAATGAGAAATTTTTATTATTATAGATTCCATATTCAATAATGCCTGCGAAACAAATTCTTCAGCGCAATATAATAACAAAATAAACAAATCTATTGCCTCATGGATAAATATCTCCTATATCTTAAAAAAAAAAAAAAAAAATCGAAGTGAAAGTCGGCGCGGTTAATGTAAACATCCTGTGGGCATGAGGTGAGTGGTTTGGTTTGTTGCTCTACGGTCATCTTATGCACGCGAGGGCTAAACAGACCAGGACCTACAGTTTAAAGTGGATTCTGTACAACTAACAATCATCCATGTCACCGCCACGATTCGAACTTGAAGCCTGTGAGCTGACTGGAGGGAGAAAGAAATGTAACGCAGTTAGTGGTGGTTTGGTTTTCGAATAAAGCAGATGTGTTTTTACAGTCCACTATTGTACTATGTGTTTTATTCTTAGACCATAACGAAATCAACCACAGGAACATTTTTAATTTTTTCACTCCCCGTTTTTTATTATTTAGTATTTTTGTAAGATATTTCATTGTTTCGGCATGTAAAGAAAGAAATTTTGTAATCATGAATTTAGTTAAGAGTATGAATAATCCTTGAATATAAACATTTTTCTGTTAAATATATTCAATTACTCAAAAATTCAGAAATTAAAATCCAATTATAAAACAAAATTAATTCATTAATGTGATAATTAGAAATGTTTTGTACGTCAAACTAAAATTAATAATTAATATTAAATACGAAAATTTATCAATGAGATTTTTATAAAATTTAAATTTTTTTTAAACAAAATTATATTATATGTTCACATGTTAAGTAAATAATTACGAAAACAAAGAATTCCAAAATAGCACTTCGTTTATAACACTAAATAAAGTGATCTTATTTTAATATTAAATTAATAGTATTATTATAGAAAATCGGGGAATATGCATATAAAATAACTTCATTGTTTTATTAAAAACAGTAATGTTATAAAATACAAATCATCAAAAACCACACAAAACGACAATGCATAAATATTTTTTTTCCCGACAGTACAGTATTTTCAAGAATAATCTATTTAAAATTTAACAGAAAATAAATAGTCATTTGAAACGAAGAGATATTAAATATTTTTAACAGTAAAATTATTTCTTAACTCCGAGATTCCGCGAATTCTCTTTTAGATTCTCCAATTTAGTTTGACTTTCGTCAGTTATATACATCTGATGAGTATTAAAATTTAAGTAGTTCTTTTCAGAAAAAATTTATTTGAATAGATATCTTGATATAAAACGAATAAAGTAACATTATTATAATTTGATGAAATCTAATAAATTAGCATGAAACAATAAAAGTCCCAGATTATAATATTTTAAATATTTACATTTTCAACTATTTTAAATAATATTTTGTATTAATTAAATTATTTACTAAGAAAACATAAGAATGCACGCATTTATACTCAATATACATATTACTGTAATTCGTACTATTTTAAAATACATCCAGCAAAATAGTTTATTTGTTTTAAACTATCTTACTTGAATGCAATATTTAATCCATTCACGAGAATCATCGGCAATTCATAAGGACAATTCGTTTATTATAAACGTAATAATAAACAAATATATAATAATAACGAATTTGCAATAATTTTTAATAATAAACATTACTTATGTTATCAGATTAAGAGGAGCTGATGGCAATCATCATGCAAATTTATAGAATTCAAAATTTGTTGTTGAATCTTCCAATTTTCAATCTTTAATTTAAATTGAAGACATTTTTTTTCTTTAAGATACAAGCAATCAATGATAGCACCAAACACTTCTTCTTAAGAACAACATTAAAAACATACTGACACAAGGAATAGGAAAATTCGAGAAGCTACGAAGCACTTTAGTTTATATTGGCTCTGTCTTTGCCACAACAAACGATAGTATTTACAACGTTTTTTCTTCTTAAGGAATATTCAGGACAATTTATTAAAACAATAACAAAAAAATGTATTTTCCTTCAACAATATTTAACTCGTAGCAGTCCTGCCCACTACCAGTCTACATTCCATTGGCAACCCTTCATCAGGGAGAAAGAGTTAGTATTACAATTTACTAGCCAAAGATGCCAAATATACATTAGTCAAAGGCGCCAGATGTTACATTATCGTTTACGAAAATACAAAGTGATCCTTCTGTTTCTTTTACTTTGTAGCTGGCCCTGCGTACTGTAGGAGCGAATTGGCCGGGAAATATCTGTGGTTGTATGGTGATGCTGTAAATAACCAAGAAACACTCACACATAAAATGACGGGGAACTGATCTGATCAACACATAAGAATAAATTTTTGTCATGTTATGAATAATATTTAATGATACTTGATTCATTATTTTCACAAAACAAAAAAAATATAGAGATATTAAAATATATTTTTTGTTTCCTAATGCAGCTGGCAAACAGACATGGGCGTCTTGGATGCCTTAAGGCAAGCGCTGCACAGACGTTACTCACTTTGCATTACCCAGGGGGCGAGTGTAACTTGATGGTTAGTCACGGACGCGGAGTAACAATGCCCCCGCAACGCTCTACGATCCTATTAGGACCGGGACCTACGGTTTAAAGTGGATTCCGAACCACTACAACACCCATGGGCAAAGCCGGGATTTGAACCCGATACCTGTGGTACAGAACGGCAGAGCGCTAGCCATTTGGCCATCAGGCCCCATATATTAAAATATGTAATCACTTAAAAAATGCAATTTGTCAATTTTAATTTTCTGCCTTTAATCTTTGATTTATGATATTATCAGTTTCCTAAAATTCAACAAAATCCTTATTTCATATCAGGTTGCAATGCAATGCGAATACGGGATAGTCCATTTTATTGTTAGCATACAGGCCGGAGAAATCCGCCAGACAGACAGTTGGTGTGAATCTACGAGTGATGATGAACTGAGTTTCTGTATCTGTGCTGGAGATCTGTCGTAAAATTCTTTCATTAACCTCAAGAAAGGTGCTAACCTCCCGGTACCCCCTTAAGGGGATTTATTAAATTGGGATGGCAAAATGTGAATAAATTACAGCAAGACTTGTGTGACCTGAGTTTATCAAGTGAGCTGGAATCTGCTAAATATCCACCATTGTGGTGGCAAATGACTAAATTGGAAAACAACTGCCAATATTTATGCTGTGAGCTGGAGCGGCCTTATGCATTTGGATTGCAACAAGCCTCCTACGATTGGGGGCGAGTTAAGCAGAACCACATCATCATCGCACCCTTGAAAAAGGCGTGTATAAAAGCTCGGGCAAGTATTTCCGCTATCTCCACGCTCATGCTCACTCTGTATTTTGGTATACAAAAAAAGAAAAGAAAATCCTTCAAAAGTGGAGTACACGAACGTTCAACATGCGATACAAAAGCGACCAAGTTGTTGGTGAGTATTCAAACTTCACTTCCGTGAGCATGCGTTATAGCATTGTAGAGCCGGTTTATTCAGATGGGTAAGAGGCTCACCTGCAGCGTCCAAGCCTCCAATGGTACACCCTGGGTAAATCTACTGAGTTCTGAAGATATCTGATCAGATTCAGGCTAATAATCTACTAGTTTGAATCTGCAAAATATCCATCATTAAAGAGGGCAATTGGCTGCAGGTCAATACGTCTGATATTGGAAAATGTCACTGTCCATGTCATGGAGTTGCTTATGCATAGACCGTTTGGGTTTCCGAACAAGGGGATTGGGTTCATTCTCCGATGAGCAAAGATGAACTAAAAGCTTCATTTTCTATGCCGGAAGTGGACACGACAAGTCTGTAAACTTAAATGGCCTTCCACGATGGTATAACCACTTACTCCTGGGATGATCGTTCACAGTTATAGTGATATAATGGGAACGATTCATTGGCTTCCCATACTCTACTTTGAGAAACGTTAAATCCGGTTTTGTTTGTAGCAAATTAAAGTGGAACTGATTGGGAGTCTCAAGTAGTGGTGTGTTGTAGTTACACATAAACTACTACTGCCATTCCTATAGACAACTAGTGTTTAATTGGGAAAGTTAAACACTATTTGGTACCTCAGCATAATTTTTTTTTATTCAATTGAGGCATTTGTAAATGGTAATTAGTTAAAAAATAGGGATACCATTTGCTCACAATTTGAATAGCGCGATTTAAATATGAAGCTATTTTAATATCCAAGAATTAAACTAAGAGAGAGTTTCACTTTGTTAAATGGAAATTCAAGCCAAAACAATAAGCGTTTACAATGCTTTGAAGACAGATGACATACAAAACAAAGGTGAGGGAACAAATGGTAATTTTCAACAAGCAGTTGGTAGTTTTTAGTTTTGTTTGTTTGTTTTCAGCAACGAATTGATATTCACAATATTTGTATTGTTGGTGAGTCTGATAATGCAGATAAAGAGACTACTTTAAGAGATCCGAAAAATCCCAGTGAAATAATACAAAAAGCCACAAAGATGAACAAATATTTAAAGGTAGATGAAAGGGGATTATTCTACAGAAGTTGCCTTCGTGTACTTTTAAAGCAGCCAATGAAAAGTCGTGGCATAAATATATAGTTTCAAAAAACTTTCTAATTCTGTTATTAGGTGAAAATGCAGCTCGAATTATCAAATTAAAACCAATGCTTGTGTACAGTGACAAAAAACCGGGAGCTCTTAAAAATATAGCAAAAGTAATCTGTCAGTGTTGTGCCCTTCAAATGAGAAGAAATAGGTCATAAAACTATAATTTGAAGAATATTTCACTAATTATTTTTGCGCAGAATTTAATTGTAGAAGGGCCTGAATGGCCGAGTGCTTTGAGGGTTTTCAATGTAACCCCTTTTGAACAGCGACCAAGGGGAAGACCGAAAAAGAGATGTGTCGACTGTTTAGACTCTCATTGTAATGTTATTAAGATAAAAAACTGGAGGTCCACGGCCCAAGAGGAGAACAGCCTGGCTGGATCTTTTAGAGAAGGCCAAGGCCCACAACGGGCTGTCGAGCCAGTTATGATGATGATAATCATATTTGGTGAAACGAAGATTTGGTGCAGTCACAAAATTTGTTAGCAAAAATAAAAATAAAAAATAGAAACCAACTGCAAATACAGAATGGTGTTGATTAAAGAATACTGCTGACAATAACAGAGATAACAATTAATTCATTGATTACAACACATCAAGTTCTTCCATCTTATTAAATTTATCCGTAATTTTTATTTTCACATTGTCCTTCATTTCTGTATGTTATACAAATGCTTCTTTAGTTTATTTTAATAAATTTAAGATTCAAGGAGCCTTATTTACTGTATTTGTAAACAAAAAAAATCTGTTTTTCATACATATTTTTATAACTATACTTTTCTGTTCGTTTAAAAAGATTCATTTCCGAGAGGGGGCAGTGAGTAGTTGTTATTTTTTTTATTCTGAAAAAGAGTAGCAGCACAAATAAGTTTCAGCAACACATATTTACCAAATTTATTGAAAATACTTTTACTCCCCACTGTTTGGTGGCCTGATGGCCAATTGGCTGGCGCTCTGGCCTGTGGTACCACAGGTTTTGGGTTCGAGTCCCGGCTGTGCCATGGATGTTTGTAGTGGTTCGGAATCCACTTTAAGCCGTAGGTCCCGGTCTCTTATAACTGTAAGAGCGTCACGGAGCAGAAGTCAGACTTCTACCTACGGGTGCTCCATCAGAACAGAAGCTGCACCCCTCTTCTGTCCTTCCAAGAAGGACACGATAACAACATTTAATTGTAGAGAAAAAACGATTAGATTTTAAAATTCCATTGATTTCAGATAATGCCCCATGTCATCCGCTGTGATATAAATGGAAACGTACAAATAAGTTTGTTTTTTTCGCCAAATACGGCGTCATTGATCTAACAATGGATTAGAGTATTATCGCACCATTTAATGCTCATTTCTCTTTCCGGACTTTTTTGTAATCCTTAAATTAAAGCTGGATTATGTCATATTCAGGGCATTGAATCGAAAGCAAATGACCTTGATAATGATAATTTTATTAACATAGATGAACAACGAGTTTATGTGGAAAGACAGAACAATGACGATTGTGTTGATTGTCTGCCTCCAGGAGATTTAAAACTGAAAAATTATCGGTATGGTTGAAAATTTATCAGAATGTATTCTAGAAATTGATCCCAATGTCGAGCATCAAATTACAATTACCTTTGTTACAGTTAACTACAATGATAAATAATGTATTTAACTGTAACAAAGTAATTTATGTAGAGAAAAAAAATATGCGCAGACATCAATATTGCAATTTTTAGAGAATAAAAAATGCATTTTAATGCATATTTATTTTTAATTAAGACATCTGAATTTTTAAACCTCGTTTTATTTTTGAAAATAGGGAACTTTAATGATTCGTACAATTATCTGAGTTGGTATTAATTTATTTCCTAAATATTACTGTATATACCTGCCTGTATTTCTTTAATATATTTACTTCATTAGATGCTGCCAAATACAAATAAAACAAGACGGTTATGATCTCAAAGTCTGTATTTCATATTTTTCTAATGAAAAAATTGCATCCATAAATAATTAGTTTGACAGTAAGTTTCCCTTTTCAATCAAATTTTAGAAATTCAAAATGATATACAGTTTATGATAATATATATATACATTCCAGTTTTATTCAGGTGAAAACTTTCTAAATATGTTGGGAAAATTTAAATTTACTGGCAATTAAAGCTAATTATTAGCTATCGCTTGATTTGTAATAAAAATTCAAGTAAATAAAATTTTAATTTAAATTAAATTAAGATGCATTTTAAATTATAAAGACTGTTAACGTTTAAGGTATTACACTAGATAGTGCAGTTGATAATCAATTAATCAATAATCAATGAAACACCCCATTTGTCACCAATCCCTTTTTGCAAACCTTCTAGACAACTGAAACATCCGACCTTACAATTTAATTCACAATTCTCCACCAGTTAGTCAGAACTCGAAAATCCCTTTTCATCTTGATGATTTATCCTTTAAAAAGTTATCCATCCAGTCATCAAACACCTTTTTGAACAACATAATGATGAATACTGGAATGATAAGATTATTTTGGGCTCAGATGCATCTAAGACACATCTTAAACAAGTCCAAGTCTTCTTCAGATCAGATTTCTACTTGGAATGATTTTAACCATTTGTCATATGTTCGCTCCACTCATAACTACATCCTTCCTAACAGACAGTCTTTTCTGTTCAAGCTTTAAAGAATTGCAAATTGCAACAGTGCCATCAAATTACTCGGCAGTCAATTACAAAATGTTTTAAGCAGTATTTTAACAAGTGAATTCATCTTTACTCCAGGACACATATGGCATTACAGAGAATGAACTAGCAGACTCTAGCAAATCAGCAGCACACACCATTATTTTTCACTGGAATCTTCCGAGGATCTTGCATTTTAATAATAAAAAAAGTTCAACAGACAACAGATCAGAGGATAAGTGGAAAATAAGTATAAAAATTCATTCATTTAATAGTCTTAAGCCTTCTCTCGATTTCTCTTTAGAAATCGAAAGGAAGGCATTCTTCTTCCTAGATTTCACATAAAAACGTACCCATTAAACTCTAAACTCCATATTTAGTCTAATCCAGGGGTCGGCAACCTGCGGCTCTTTGGATGTGAAGCTGCGGCTCTTTAGTTCCATAAGCAAATATTATTTATTTTATAAAAAAAAAAACATTTAAAAATTGTTTAAACATGTATGTACGTAACGCAACAAAAGTGGACAGCTTTAAAAGAAATGCCGCGAGTTGAGGCACTTATATTCGACGCATGGAATAGTCTTCCAGATTGCTACAATGAGGTGAAGAAGTTGGCATTTGGAGTGCTGACTATCTTCGGATCGATATATTCGTGCGAGCAAGCGTTCTGTTGCATGAATATAATTAGAAGTAAAGTAAGAAGTCAACTAACAAATGAAAATTTAGAGTGGTGTTTGAAACTTAAAACAACAAGTTATGATCCAAATTTATCCAAACTTTCTAAAACCATGGCAAAGCCAACGCTCCCATTAAATTTGTTTGCCCAAATGTATGTTATTAAAGTACAAGTTAGTGTTGCACGTAAATGTTTAATTGTTTTAATTTTTTACTTAAATAATAACTAATTATCTAATAATGCCATATATATATTATCTAATTTGTTGAGAAAAACACTACTTATATATGAGTAAATATATATTTTTTCTTATGAATAAATAAATTAGTTTATTTTTTATCAAAAAACTTCATTTATGCGAGTATGTATGTAATTTTATTGTTGGCAAGAAAAAATTTTCTGCCCTTTTAAAAACTTTGAAATTTTGTAAACTGCAATTTTTGGCTCTTCCGACTCAAAAGATTGCCGACCCCTGGTCTAATCCCATTCTCATTTATGTTCATTCTGAAAAACACTAGAAATCATGGAACACATTTTGTTTCATTCCACAAAATATGTATATCCAAAAAAAAAGCTACTAGGTGCTTTCGGATACAAAGTTCGATTCCACTGTCGAAGTTTTTTTATTCAAAATGTTTAAGGATGCATATTACAAGACAAACAATGCTTCATTTTCTACAAAAGTCTAATAACCAAGTGGAATCCGAATTTTCTTTGGGTTTTTTTTGTATATAATAGCTGTAATTCAAATTTTCTTGTCCTCTTTCCAATTTTATAATGTAGTGGTCTAGTCAATCAACAGTTTTATCTATTCCTTTCTTTCTTATATTTATAAACCTTATTTATTTTCTTTTGGTTGCCGGAAATAAAGTACAATAATTCATTTCTTCCAAAATCGTATTTAAAGCCCAACATGAGATAAATTACACTTGAAAGATTATCAAGGATTCATGAATTTTGGGTTTTATAGCAGTTTGTTTATAACTGTTCAATCATCACAGTCTCTTATATTTTAAGAGCATTTGGATAAGTTAAGATAAAGCAGTATTAGCGAACATAAATCTCAAAATCATAAGTCAAATTAAAAAAGAAAATCTTTCATTATCCAACATTTAATTGCCACAAGACAAGAAACATTCGTTGTATAATAATCAATGACATATCACATTCTTCAAACTAATAAACATAAGCAAATAAGTTTTAGAATGATCAAATTAGCAAAATATTTTATACTTTTCATAACACAAATCTTTGTCAGATAGTCGTGAGAGATGATGGTGAAATAAACATTGATCTCCGTTTCACCACAACTTATTCCTGTCATTTAAAAATACTTCAAACTCACATTGCCTGTCTTTACTTAACCAGCAGCAAAAAAAGTAGCACTTGGTACTGAAAGAAAATTATGCATTTTTAAAAGATAGGATATTTGATTTACTTAGCATTTGGTCTAAAAACCATTTCCATTGTCTACAAACGATATGAACATTACGGTGGGTGGGATATTATGTCTGTCGAAAATACTTTCAAAAATTGCACCAAAAGTGCCCATGATTTGTTAACCATATAGGAGGAAATTTCCATTTCATATTACTCCTCAACTGTGCATTAAATTATTACCTAATTCTTTTATAGTAATGACAGCAAATGCAAGCCACTCACGTCAATTCATTTGTTATGCACTGAGCAATGCATACTATTTTTTTAAAATCAAGTGAGAAATCTGCAACTGTTATAATTCATTGAATTTATCAAATGAGCCAATAACTACAAACATAAAAAATAAATATATTTGTGATCACATTACAGTATATACACATGATCTCTGTACAGAAAGATACCAACAGTACTAGAAGAAATCGCTAGCTTTGTGTCTTTTTGGCTTGCTGCTGGGCACAGGAGATGGTGTCAACAGGGGTGTGCTAGGCTTCCTAACGGGTGAAGGAGAATAGCTCGCTCTAAGAGCACGGTCAGATCCCCATTGGACGCCCAGTTTTGCACAGGCCAGCCTCCTGGCTGCGGGGGACATACTCAGAAGTCGCTCCTGGGTAGTCATAGGACTGCAGGAAGGAGAGCGCATTTGATAAGGACTGAAAAACAAAATAAAAATTATCATTAAAAGTAGAGCAAGAAGATGTCAGGTTCTCAAATCACTATATATACACTGTTCAATGAAAATAACAAAACTACCCAAGTGTTATACTGATCGAGTTATCTGCAAGCTAAGATAAATGCATGGGACTGTGCTCTAATAAATAACAGTTCATATCATAGCAACATGATAAAAGAATATTAAACAAAGAACAGATCATGATAACCAGATATTTCCCAAACTGCATTTCTCAGCTGTACATGGCATGTGTTATTAGCATGCATCAAAATGGTTAAAAAAATTTGTCAAACTCCATTCAAAGACAAAACATTGGTCAGGGAAAAAATGAAAAACAATGATGATAAATTATGTAGATTTATTTAAATAAAAATTGTATGTAAAGTAATGAATCTAATATTTCTCTTAATAAATTGGAATAAAACATGAGTACCATAGTAAGATCACTATATTAAGTAAGTAGCATTAACTAGCTAAGCTAAGACAAAATAATAATTAACTATTTAATACTGATAGGCATGTAACATAGAGCTATTACCAATAAATTTAATAATGGCCATGAAGTTATACATTGTTTCCACAGGACCAGAGTTGTACTTTTTTCTTTTTTCTGGTTATTTTTACTATATTTATTCACAAGCTAATTTTTTTTTACTTTGCTAACTGTGCCTATTTCACTGAGAAATCTCATTTTACTTTATACAGATAGGTAACTAAATGCCCCTGCAATATTTTCCAAACGAAAACATGGAGCAACGAGTACAAACAACAATATCATAATGAATGAATTTTCAAAAAAACTGAACTATTTTTTCACAGAAATTTTTTTTAATTGATTAAGACTTTCATTCAGAAAAGGGTATTCTTAATTATAATTTTTGCAAAATACTCACCTCTTCCCAGAAGGATTTTTTCGGTGCTTCTTGGCAACTTTGTCTGCTAGTGAGTGGGCAATCCTCTCTCGTGCAGAAGGCTGAGGAATTTTAAACTGTTGTCCACTCAAATTCTGGGGAAGGGGTGTGTCCCCTCCATCCAGCCGAAAAGGTGTACCTTCGATCTCTCCCCATGTCATTAGGGGTGTGTCATTAACACCTGTAAGAAAAAACAGTTTTAGATCTTGACAAAAGAGATAATAATTTTAATTGAAAAATATTAGAAAATAATTAAATATTCTCTACAAATAAATATGTTGCCTCCTAACTCAGATCAAAGTAAACCAATTACAAAAACAAAGAAATTAGTGTCTTAAGTTAGCCTTTCAAAAGGATGATGCTTTCTTTTTTATTTATTATTATTATTATTATTATTTATTATTATTTTATTTATATTTGTTTTTGTTCAATGACTTTTTTAAAACAAAACAGGGCAACTTCTTAAACTATTGCTACATGTAAAATATTTTATTTTACTGTTGTATTGCTAAAGGTCTCTTGTTCATTTAATTTATGTAAATGAAGGCAGCAAAAAATAATTTACTTATTTTTTAACAATTAATTGAATTTTTTTCATTTACTATCTTCACTTAAAATTTTAAAAGTAATTCAATAAAAAATAGAACAGAATTAGTGAACAATATGGAAAATTAAAAAAAAATTTGTATTTTATTAACTAATTGTATTTTTTAGGAGTAAGAAACATATTAACAAACTGGTCCTCTAAAAAAACTGTTGTGACAAAATTGCATAAAAAGAATATAAATTGCTTTCCTTCTGTTACTTACAAAAAAGTAATGAATCTATTATTTCTCTTAATAAATTGGAATAAAATATGAATGCAATAAGTAAAATCACTATATTGAGTAAGTAACATGAACTAGCTAAGCAAAGAGAGAACAGATATAATAGATAATAACTATTTGTCTACAAATTTTAAACTATCTATTATGTTTTGAAGAGATACAATAAGAAAACAAAAAGAAATATTACTAAATTGTTAGTAGGTGAATGTTAATACCTGGTTGGGGCAGAGGTGTTCCCACAAATCCATAGCCATTGACCTGTGGAGACTCTTCAGGCAGGATTTCTTTCCCATCAATGCCAACCTTCCCTTCTTTCATCTTTGCCTGGAGGGCAGCAGCCTCTGCAATCGCCTCTTTGTGGGCATCACCAGCAAAAGGTGCACCTCCCTCAAAATGAGTGTTCTTGTGTTTAATCTCTTTTCGGCCCAAAGCAAGGCGTTCCTCTGCTGTCAATTCAACTCCTGCAAAAACAAAACGATCAGATTAAGAACCGATTGATTTAATAAAATAAGGAGGTTAAGATGATTTTTGTTATTCAAAAATGAAATCTATGAGAAGGCTGGTCAGAGGAAATAAACAAAAGAAGTTTTTCATATTTAATTTACCTTACCTACCATTATGCCATTTCTAATAACATATTTCTCTTGTGTAAAATGTAATTCATTTGCTAATTTCTTTTGCCCATAGAAAGGATTTGGATCTACAATTATCATGTAACCAGCAAAGCATACATATATATAGGATAAAATCCAAATCACATATGAATACATATTTACCTATAAAATAAACTAGCACAGAAAACATCAAATGATAAATTTTATTTAATTGTTATTAATTGTAAGTTTTTATTAAGTTATTCAAAATATTCTTTTTTTATAAAAAGCCTTCTTACATTCCTTATAAGAGTATACGGATCCCCCTTTATATTGCTTCTTTCTATTTATTTATTTGGAGGTATTGCAACTTTTATAAGTATAGTTGTTTTTAGATAATCATTAAGGAGAATAGATTTAGATGAATTGTTTAGAGTTATGTATGTTGTAAAACATGTAGTATTATTAGGCTGTCTGATAAATTTGTGGCCTGCCCAAAATATCACCACAAACAAAAAAAAATTCTTTTGTTACCAGATAATGAAAGCTTTAAATGATACAATGTCAAATTTTATGTAATTCTATATGTTAATATTTGTTTAGTAATCCATAGAAAGAAAATATTTTTTGATTTTTATTCATTATAAAAAAAAAGTGATAAAACTCTATTTTTTGAAAGGCAAAAATGCAAAAGAAGTTTAAGAAAAACTTAATAAAAATTATGGAGAATCTGCAACATCAAATCCACTGATTACATTTTGGATGGCGGAGTTTAAATGTGGTCACAGTGATGAATTGCGTCCAAATTGTCCAAATGAGAACAAAATATTAAAAATGATTGAAAAAATCCACGATATGACTTTAGATGACCCAAAATTAAACATGAGCTGAGGCTGTAGGCATATCAAAAAAACAAGTGACCACTATTTTGGATGATCCTTTGCATGTAAAAAAAGCCATGAACGTGAAGGGTGCTGCATTGCTCACAATTGATCAAAAACATAAATGTGTTCATGTTTCTCAGCTTTATTTGAAGCAAAAAGAAGCTGAATTTCTTCATCAAAATATCACAATTGAAGAAGCTTGGATTCACCACTATACTCCTAAATCAAGAAGCAAGCAAAATAATGAATTTTAGTGAAAGAGTTCCAATGCGACCGAGAGCTCAATAATCAACTGGAAACATCATAGCAAGCTTTTTAGAATGCGAATGGAATAACAATAATTCACTACATTGCAACATTTTTAGGTCAACTGGATGAAAGAAAAAATGGCATAATTTAGTCGATAACAAAGTGTTGTTTGAAGAGGTCAATAAAGGCAACAGTAAAATTGAATGAATTGCCCAACTACCTGTCGTATTCACCAGATTTTGACCCACACAACTATTATCTATTCCTGAATTTGACACTATGACTTGAAGGCAGGTGATTTCATTCAAATGAAGAGATTAAATGCAAAATTGATGGTTATTTTGGATATTTACAGAAAGAGTATTATTTGGACATACTAAAAAGGAAGTATGCTAAAAACAAAATTACATTTACATTAAATCTCAATTTTATAACTTTTAAATGCAGGACTCATGCCTGGTCAAGCCATTTAGTAGTTCAGGGGTTAAAAAGCAACAGACTGTATCTTTTCTAAAATAAATAGACAAAATTATCACATAGAATATAATTATCACACAAAAATACACACACAAACAAAATCAGGAGAAACAAAAGTTTCCCATGTGAAGCACATATGAAGGAATATGCAATAAAATAGTTTTCAGACAATATAATGCTCTTTTATGATGAAAAAAGTTTAAAGTTCTGTTTCAATTTAAAAATATTTTGAAATGGAAGTTCCAATTTACAACTTTACCAATTACTTTTTACAAGGTTGCTGTAAAATGTGCAATGATCTGAGTTGCCAATAGTGAGCGACCATAAAATTGCTGGTTGCATACATGCTCTTGTCTGCAATTTTATATGATTTTTAGATATTTTTACAAATCTCCCTGGCTTCTTCTACATTAATAAAATATCCTGACTTTTTCCTGATTTCCTTGACTTCCCAGTTCCATCATCAACTTGATATATTTTACAAAGTCACAAAGAAGAACTTTTGTAAATTTCTATAATTGTAATTTTTTTTTTATTGGTAACAATTTTATAACAGAAAAAAAATCCCTCACCTTCTAAATGGCAATTTATTTTAAAACAAACTTATAATTTGATATTACCAATTGAAAACAATGCCTGGTAAAAGATTACTAGATAATACTTTATACAAATTATGAATAACATAAATTATTTACACATTTTTGATTGATGTTTTTAAAAAACTAAATTAAGAAATTTAATAGCATTTTAATTTGATTAGGATAAGTATGGAAATTCCTTAAAATTGGATGGATTGAAAAGTACGACTTACCATCAGGAACATACATAAGTGCATTCTTATTTTTATAAGTCCACATGGCAAGCTCAGGTTTCTTAAATTCTATTGCTGCAGTGGGTGGTGATAGCATGTCTGTCACTTTTTTTGATTCCGTTTCTTCATCTTTATACAGCCAAGGATATTTTTGTTTATGAGCATGCTCCGAGCGCTCCATGACCACCTGAAAGGAAGCATTGTCCTCACTTGTTGTGTTGTTTAGGAACTGGTCAAGGCTTTTCTCTAACTTTTCTGAAAAATAAATACATTGTTTAGTTTCCATTATTGAGCTCTTACTTAATAAAAGAAAATACATATGTTACCTTCAAAATTATACTAAACTCTGTTGACTAAAAAACACCTAACCTAATATATATTCAAGTTTATGAAATTTTTGTTTAAAAATACTTGTTTTCTTCTCTTTCTTTTCTTATATTGTAATTATATAAGGTACTGAATAAATAAAATATGTATTAAAGTTCTTGAATGTTTAAAATTATCACAGTAGAATGATAATAAACATATAAAATAATAATAATAGCAAATAACCTTCATAGTAATCATTCTTCTATACTACAACTTGTTATTTATACTTAGTAACTAAATATATATACAGATTTTTACTGTATTCAAGTGTTTACATTGTTAAATTATTATATATTTTTGTAATAATTTAATTCAGCATATAATTTACATTATATAATTAAATTATAAAATTAAAGAAATATTAAATAATATTTTCTAATTTAGATTCATACTAAAAATTTGATAATCATTTATATAATTGTCAACACAATAGTTATTTCATTATTAATTATTTATTTATTATATTATATGTTTATTTCACTCGCATATGCATATGTTAAGATTAAAATATTTTTATTCTGAAGAATTCTTAGTAATAAATAAGACCATTATTTACTTGATTTATAAAGATAAACATTTTGTACTAAAATTTTAGTGCATTATATAATATTAATTAAAAGCAATAAAACATACATTAATAAAACAATAATTATTATACATTAATAAATCATCTATATTATTTATTATGTTCATATAAGACTATAAAAAATTATATGAAAAAACAAATATGCCTAAATGTTGCCATTTCTTCAGATGAAAGTAGCACTGATGAATACACATGCAATACAATGGTAGACTAATTCATGTTTAAAAATGAAAATAAATTTTAAAAAATTAATGTAGATTTTTTTAGGTAATAACCAATAAGAGTAAAAATTGAAATTCCCATTTACGCCAAGAAAAAAGTAGGTGAATGTTAAAATGACTGTACAGAAAATAAAAATATATAGAAGGGAAAACAATAAAGGAACTAGATTTGTCGCTTTTATATGAATTATTACATTTTTTTCCCTTAAAAATTTCTAGAAGGATAAACAAATAAAATACTATCCTTCTATCCCATATTTCCCTACTCCATACACCCATAATTTTCCTTTTGAGAATATTTGTCCTCCATTTGTATACTTAATAAGCTAAATTAAATTGTTACATAACATTGCAAAATGTCAAAAAGTTTTTTTTTTTTTTTAATCAATCACATTTAAGGGTGGGCAAAAACTTTGTGATTAACTATACAAACTGCAAATGTGCTACTGGTTTTAAAAATTACCACTATAATAAAAATTATCATTGAACATTTATACCAATAAAATAGTATTTACATACCTGTAGGTGCTGATTGGCTTACTTCTGTCTCCTCTGTTCTTGAAGGAGAATCCATTTGTTTTATATCAGGTGTTTCAAAAGTGGCAGGAGTAAAAACTGTCAAAAATAAATAACAAACATATTTAAAAAATGCAGATACCCATACAATTGTTTAAATTTAAACTAATATACTAAAATTTATTAACAAAATCAAATTAAGTTCTATGATGAAATGTTCTTATAAACTTCGTCAATGAAAAGAATAAAACCAATATTTTAGTGGAGAAAGATAAAAGATAACAAGTTTACAAATATAATGTTTATAAATGAAGAATTGATATTTTCATGCCTGTTAAAAATATTTATTTATGGAATGCTGGTGCCTGCAATTCGAGCTAAATCCAAATCAACCAACAATCTAATTATCTCAGCCACACATCATTATTGAAATTTGCCTCATTCTAACATCATCCCAGCTATAATGCAACAAAAATAATTAAATTCACCAACTCTCTTAATGTGAAAAAAGCTCCAAGAGAATTCTCAAATGGTCAAGAATCTTCCACTTGATTCATTTATTGGTTTACTGTCATTTTAAGCAATCTTTTCCAATTTTCACACTTCCCAAGCTATTGCAAGACAACAGTTGTCACTCCAATTCATAAAAATGGATCTGATGAAAACCGCTTGCCAAATTATAGACTTATTTCACTTCTTAGAAGCCTCAGCAAAGTCTACAAGCACATTATTTTAAATATAATTGCAAATTTTTGTACAAAAAATAATATTCTTATTGCAGAGCAATTTTGCTTTTTTAAGTTGCTCAGCACAACTAATGAATTTATCTGAGTCACTGAATTCAATCTACAACAACTTTTCAAAATGTCTAAACACCAATATCCTTTTCATTGACATTGCTAAAGTATTTGATAATGTTTGACATACCAGACTTCATTTCAAATTCAAGTGACTCAATTTGTAATCTCCATATGCACTTTTGATTAAACCCTTCTTCTCACTGTCCAAAATTTAAATATTAAAATTAAAAATCATATGTCCAGAATGCCAATCATCACCAGTGAACTACCACAAAGATCACTATTCTCACTGCTACTATTTAGCATTTACATAAATAACATTCTGTGCTCCCTCTACATTTAAACTGCAATGCATGTTGATGACACTGTATTTATTAACCAGAATAAATAATAAGACCCAAAATGAAAGACGCAATAAAAAGTATGAAGCAAAATAATATTTTATTTGGAAAGGTTTGGCTGAATAAAATGTCACCCTTAAAAAAACTTATTTTAAATTTTGCTTATAATTTTAACAGTTTAAATTCTAACAATCTTTAACTAAAAGTAATAAAAAAAAATTTATTTCTAAATCGAAAGTTACATACAATGATATATGACTCAATATAACAGCATTCATGCTTTGCCACTTTGTCGTAACTATTTTCTGATTACAAGATCATTCAATTTAAAAAAAAATAACACACACACACATCATAATTTTCATTAGTTGGTAAGTTACACATCATATACATAACTATGGATCCTTTTTTACTAACAAATATGCAAAATTTAAAAAATCTAAGCTTCTGATTGCAATTATGTTTTTTACAATAAAATTAAATTTTTATTTAAGACATAATAATCATTATTTGAAACCAGAAATAAAAATTAAATAAACTATACAATATTACAAAAAAGTAAATAAAAAAATTTTAATTACATTTAAAGAATACGATATTGTGTTATAAAATTTGCAAGGACCAATATTTTTGTTACTGAAATTTACAGGAAAATAAATTTAAAAATGTTGAAAGAAAGTAAGTAAGAAAAATTATATATAATTTAAAAAGCTGTCTAATCAGGGATTGAGAATTTGTTTAATATTAATATTATTGCCAAAAGTATTTATAAAAAACCCCAATATTTTATGATTTTGTGTAAGTTACTTTATTGCAACAAAATTGCATTGGTTTAAAAAAAAGGTACTGTAATTTGAATTATTACAACAGCTATATGTTGACCATAACAAATACAAGATCCCATTTGATATGCCAATGTTAACTACTATTACTTCTCGCATACTTTTTTTAATAATATGAATAATACATCAATTAACTTAAGAATCTTTGCAATAAAAGGTATTTATCTTGTCCAGTCTGCTAAATGTTTACAATCTTGTAAATCAATTCCATCAAATTCATCTAGGCAATTTTGTAATCAGCAGAATTGTAGGTAATTTATGCTAGGTAAATATTCAAATGCAAACTCTGTGTTAACAATATTTCACAGTTTCTAAAAATACCATAAAGCTTGTGATCTGTAACTAGCTGCCATCAAAGATAACTAAAGGATTTGTTAACAATATAATCTAATGTATCTTTTATGGAAAAAGAAAATTCAATTTATATGGAAGATTAGTTCTAAATACTGTATAAATTGAAATAGCAAATTTGTTGGGTTTTTTTAAATAAAAAAATGTATAAAACCAAAAAATATGTATAATAAAATTAACTTAATATAAAATAAAACAAATATAAATAAATGAATGACAGATATTTATGAATTATAAACATACCATTCATTTTATCATTATTAAAACACAATTCATGAAAAATTAATCTAAAAGTTTGATTATTATTTATTAATCTCTTCTTGACTGACAAGATATCATTATTATTTGATAATATTTTAAGCTAATCTACATGCTTTAATAAATTTTTAAAAATATATTTTTGTAAAAATAAGCAAAAGCAAAATTGTGAAAAAAAGACTTTACAAATTGGAAATTTGTAGAATAGAAAATTAAAAATGAGATGTACCTGTACTTCTTTCTGACTGCATTTTGGAGCGTGTACTGTCAGTCAATCTGTATGCCATTTGAATCTCTTGTATTCGAGCAATGTCTCCTTTGGCCATGGCATCCAAATATGCATTCTGAGCTTTTAATTTTGGTAGGTCAGGAAAAAAGTCTCGAGTGATAATTTTCTCCATTTTCTAGAAAGAAATTTTAAGTTAACTCATTTTTTTTTCATTTTAAATTAATATATATCAAACTGTTGCAGGTATGGATATTATATTAAAATTATAAACAATGAAATCATAATTAAAAAATAAATTTCAATACATTAGATGCTTCACCGAACTGATATAATTAAAAAAAATAAGGAACATTTGCAATAATTCAAATTATTTAGGAAAAATTAAATGCTAGCTAAAAATTAAGAGAAAGTTACAAGTTAAAGTTAGATTTTCTATAATTATAGATAGTATCTTAAAAAATTTGAGCCACAAAATGAGATTTCGTTATATGCCCCCCTCCCCAAATGTCCAAATTAAAGTAATTGTAGCACACAAATATAAAAAAATTAATTAAATCCAAATTATTTAAAAATGCAACGTGTCAGGTTGAAGAATATAATCAGCACTACACATACACATTGTATGGATAATAATTAAGAAACAGCATACTCTCTAATTTACAAAAGGGACAGATAGTTTGTAAAACTATACCAGTATGTTTTCAGTATAAAAATGTTTCTATGAAGGATTCTATAAACACATTAAATATCGGTGGAATCTTTTTAGTAGAGGAATCAAAACTGCATCAATTACAAGCACATGTGTAAAACTACACGAATAGAATACAAGTTACTAAATGATATTAAAATAAGAAGGGAAAAAATTGAGCCGTCAACAAGACCTAATAAATGTAAAATCGATAATGATTAGGCCAATTTAGTTTCAGAAAAACGCTATTGTGGCTGCTATTTAATGTTTGAAGTGAAAACTGATGTAAATATGTAGTTCAAATAAATTTATTATATTGCAATAAAAAGTAACTAAATAAAGTATGTACAATTTCTGTGTATTATGCATGTTTAAAACCCTAGTAGAAAAATTAAAAATAAGAAAACATATAATAAACAAATATTTTAAATGGCATACTTCTGTGTACTCTTCTTCTGTTAATATTTTTTTCGTTTTCTTCTGGGAATGTATTTTTGAATTCGTATAACTAATCACAGATTGACAATTTGGACTTTCGCTAACTTTCATTACTTCCATTATGATAATTGTAAGGCAAATAAAATTGCGTTATAGAAAAATATTAGTAAAATTAAATCCCTGACAGTATGCTGCTTCGATATCAAAACATAAGCCTAACGTTAAAGACAGAACAGTTTTTGGAGAGTTTGTTAGAGACAGAACCATGCATGTTCTTGCAGGGAAAATAATGCTGGGGAAAACGAGAAATTCTTCAAACTACAATCAGGGTTATACTGATTCCTCGCCAAATTGGAACTAGTTGCTCGCGCCAAGCTTTTCGTTATCTTTTTGAATAACCACTTCGGAAGGATTAAAGAGCTGCAATCATATTGCTTCATATGAATGCAACAAAAAATTACTAGTATTAATTTCTTGATTAATTTTTAAAATAAAATATACAAAAAACTATATTTTTAAATATGAAACTTTTATCCTACCAAATCCTTTTACTTTTGAATAAAACGCTCTCTAATTTTTTCCACTGTTTTAATCGTACCGAATAAATATTATAAAATGCTATAAGATGGAGATAGATAATTGTATTTAAAATGTTTGGTGAAACATTTCTAAATGATTGTGTGTTTTTATAACAGAAACTTTTGTACAACTTGCGGCTGTTCCTTTTAATCTGTTTCCATAATTTACTATAAAATATTGTGAAATTTTGCAATATTCCTCTTTTAAATCGTGAGTAAATTTTTTTATATAGTATTGCTTCATACAGTCTTTTTTAAACACTATGACCCTTTAATGTTTTGTTTATATGTAATTATATTTTAGACATTATTCATATATCAAAATTAAAATAGCATGGAATTTTTTTTATCATTGAAAGAAAAAATATTGCATCTTCATAAAAACATCATAAGATACTGGCGCATCTCATCTGTCATAAAAACTTTTGTTTTTATATCTCACATCATGCTATAGGGAATACTTCATCAGATTCGTATATGCCAAATCCATTAGTGTTATTAAATTTAAAATCATAAACATTTGTACCATGTATCAAATCTACATTATTTTATACTATTACAAAATTTAACATTTCCTTCTATAATGGCATTGAAGAGCGATAGAAAAATTTCATATCCGTGTGTTTCCTAAAGCAAGTTTATTGAATCCCAAGCCAAACTATAAAAATTTAAAAATTTAAAACTGTAAAAATTTATAAAATGTGGATTGGATTGTGGATTATTGTATAGATTTGATTTAAAGGCATTATTTATTACGAAATAATTTTAATTAAATAAATATTTGAAAAAAAAGTCCTCAACATGATGTGTTACGATTAAAAATATTTTAACTTTTATATACATTATTATTAAAAAAAATTATTTTTAAATAAGTTATATTCAATCAAGTACAAATACGAATTAGAAATTAAAAAACTGATTGAATACTTTATTTAAAGGAATTAAAATATTCAATGATAGTTAAAATTATAAATAGAGAATTTATAGTTTATTTGTAGAAAAATTTTAATAGCATATATTTGTTATCATAAAAGTTTCTATAGGAAGAACGTTTTTAATAAAATTTGAATTAAAAATAATCGTACTGAAGTATCGAGTAGAGATTACAATTCAATGTTAAAAATTTGTTACATATCAATTATACCCCAAATAGGCGCTTTTGTGCCAATTCTTTCTACTCCTCACTAGCAACCCAAGGCTAAGTTTTACATCATAAAAACTCTGATCCAATAAGACAAGCCACTTGTAATCCGAGATAACATTCAAATTTGTACAAAGCAGCATGGGTAAAATCAGTTCTGGCGTTTGGTTAGGAGATGCTCAAGACAGTCCCTTAATACCATTTTTGTCCCTTCAAATTTTTCCCTTTTTAGGTGCAAGAGGTAGCAACTAAAAGAGTTACAGCATATATAACCAATGAATGGATAATAACCAAGAAATAATAAAAGTATAAAAAATAACGCTTAAAAACAATAGTTAAAAATAAAAAAAGGAAGAAAAGAAATTTTTTAAAAGAAAAAAAAAAAAAGAAGAAATTTAAAATTTAATTTAAAAATGTGGTACAATTAGGACTAGTTGCAGATGCTGTTATTATGGTGCATATAAAAAGTTCCTTAAATAAAAAAGTCAATTTCTCAGAATCGTAATTTTTTTCTTATTTCATCACATTTACTTTTCTTTTTTTCAATTCCTTCTATTAGCTCACACTCTCCCTATATGTATCTTGTTCAAATTTTCAATCGTTAATAAATTACTTTTTATTAATCCATTTAAGTTCAAAAGCATTTTTTTTAACTTGTAGTGGATGACAGTTGATGTTAATACAGTTTTTTCAGATATTAATTCAGTAATTAAATTAATTAATTTTAGTTTATTTTAGATTTAAGTTGCATATATCTACCAATAGATGGCGCCAGATAAACTTAAAAAAAAATGAGTGAAAATTATTTATAAAGGACTTTCTGCAATATAGTGAAAAAAAAGTAGGAATTGACTCAAATTTTTTTTTTTTTTTTTAATATTACTTGTTCTTTTTTTTTTTTTTTTTTTTTTAACTTTTTCTGCAAAAATAAAGGATCGAACAAGTCGTTAACACGTTACTCAGTTCATTGCGTCGGTTCGGCTGTTTGTGTGAATATTATATTAACAGAAGAACAATTGATCCTATTTATAAAAAAAATAAATAAATAAATAAAAATTAAAAAACCTTCTTTTAAATTAAAAAACAACAACTAGAATTAGATTTTTGTAAGTGTTCGTTTAGAATATTAATAATTGATAGATGGCCATACCATCGAGCATATGAAAGGGTTGGGTTTTCCAGAGTAGCGGGAAGATGCAAAGGTACTGTCTTGAGCCTCTCCTGATTCATTCTCAATTGACGATCGACAAATGCGAAACCAATGACCAAGAAGTATCGAATCCGTATTTCCGATAATATAAGAACTGATACGGTTTCAGTTCGATGCGAATCATGAGATATAAATCCTACAATACAGAGTAGTACTATTACTACAGATTATTATCGTATTAATACGCAGGGTATTAATTACGATTTTATGCGGTTGACTAGAAAATTACTAACAGGAATCATTTTAAAATCATGATCTAAATTATTGGATATAAACCATTTTTAAATGAATGGTTCGTATAGTACGTACTGATGTAAGGATTCTTACCATTTATGCAGTTCATACGAATTCGATTTATCACTAGTGTGGTCTAAATCTTGACATCTAAAAGACAAGACCTTCACCGATTATTTTCTGCACTATAAGCGAAATAGCAACTATACTTGGGTATAATCAAAGTTTAAATTTTTTCAAATCTCTTTACTTCTCTATACTATCTTCCTAGAATTTAAAACAGTTTTTATGTCCTATCCTATCAATAACTTATAATGCTATTATTTTTATATTTCTATTTGCAAACTTGATTTTAAAGTAAAATTTAGCTTCTAAAAATTTATTTATGATTTGAAAACTTTCTAATATTTTATATTATTTATAAATGGTCCCAGACTGACATGCAATAAAAGAATGATGCAGTATGTCATAAATATGCCATTGAGTTATTACAGGTTTTTGCAGGTTGGCATGCAGTGTTAAAAAAAAAAAACACTGAAGGATGCACAACATTCTGGTCTATGCTGTTGTCTTAATGTGAGAAAACCTTTCTGTGAATAGATTTACAAGGGAGGGATGAGGAGGAGAGTTGAGGGGTAATGGATGAAATAAGGAGTGAATGGTGTAAATCAGGGCTGCTCAACCAAATGATCTTGCAGCCCACTTTGGAAATACATCGTAACTCCGCGGGCAGCATATAAAATTATGTATCCCCATATTAGATTTAGGCCCCCTATACACATTTTTTTGGAGTGATAAATTGAAACACAATGAGTTATTATTATTGTCTTTTTATCTTTTTTATTACAATTCAATAACTTTATCTCTTTTCAGATCAATGAAACAACAAATGAACCTATAAGTTAAAATGATGATAAATGAAATATCCCTATATGTTATATAATATATGTTATACTATAAATATCCTTATATGTTAAAATGATGTATGCTTCAATGATATATTTCCTATAAGTAAAAAAAAAGTTATATTTTTATTCAAAAAAATTATAGAAATATGAGATATTATTAATTCATATAATGTATTTTGTATATTAAATATAAATTCCATGATTGCTAAACATATATTCGAAAGTTTTTCAATCAAAAATATTTAATTAACAATAATTATGTGTGTTAACTAATGTTTTTTAATTTAAAATTAACAGTACTTTTAATTATTTCCTATTAGGAAATTGAGTAAGGGCTTAAAATTTATATTTGATTAGAATTTCATTATTAATTCTAAGCTTTTTTATTTCTTTAGAGCTAAACAGAATATAAAATCTTCAGTAATAAAGTCTAAATTATATTCTACTACATTAGTTTCCAAATGTATTCATTTTGCTCTTTTTGGGATTTCTTCTCATTGGAATAACTTTCTCCTATACTTTTAATTAAATTTTACATAAGAAATATTCAATGAATATTGTCATTTATTTTTTATTGTATATGATATCACAATTTTTTTCTTTTAATCTTTCCTTGTTTATTAATATTTTAAAGGATTCATACAAATTCATTTTAAAAATAAAAAAATGAAACAATTTATGCTTCAATTGTGTTGCCAAGCAGCAAAATGAAATAAAGTCTCCTTTTGACATAGCAAAAGAATAATATTAATAAAATATATATACTATATGTCTACTCAGAAATTAAATAAGTTGTATATTAAGAATTTTAAACAGCAGCACTTAGTATATTGTGCAGAAAATTGCCTTTATAATTGTGCAGTGCTTTATTTTAACTATGGAAAATTTAAGAATTAGCATACATATTATGTAATAAAATATTTTTGGTATTCAGTTTGATTTTTTCTAGGTTTTATGGAGTAACAAATTATTATATTGAATTTTAACACAAAAAAAGTAACATGGTTAGATGACTTTCAGGTACTATTAAGTATTAAAAAACTGTTATATACCAATAAATAAATATTCAAGCACCATAAAAAAAAATGCACTGATAATGTTTTTATGTCATGTAAAATGTTTGTTAATGTGATTACTGTGAAATAATAAGAATTTTATACTTGATTATGGAATGATAGTTGGAGCTGGATACACAAAACTATACATTTCTGAATTTACTTCAACTGTCAACATTTCTTGATTCACATTGTGAAAAGTTTTCTAGCAGTTCCTGTAGAAATTGGTAAAGCATAGCTACCAATCACATCTACTTACTGGCCATTTTTATATAGGGAAAAAATAATCCATACTAACAGACAAAAATTGGAACAGCATGAAATGAGGGCATAACTGAAGTCCATACCATATGAAGTTACTGCACTTCCACCTGATGCTAGGATAAGTAAATATTAAATGACATTTCAATATGACAGATAAAATGAGATCATGTATTTAAATTAATTATAACAAAATAATCTCTGAATAATCTCTTTTTGAATCTGACATTGACTTAAATAAGAAAATAAAATAATAGAAAAATGTGAACTTTTGCATGAAAAAGATAAGATTTATGTAAAATATAATTCATTGCTTAGTTATTTTTGTATTGAATATATACAAAAATATTGATAGTAAAAATGCATTAAAAATAATGAATAATTGATAGATTTTTATATAAAATACTCTCATAGAATCTATCAGAAAATTAAAAATTATTGCATTATTGCTGACATAAAAAAAAAAAAATAGAAATAATAAATTTAAAAGAAAATTCAGAGTAATTGATAAGAAAGTTATTAAATTACTTATTTAAATTTATTATACACATAACAGGGTAGAACATTGGCACTGACATAGGATGCAAGGAGAGGCCACGATCTCTCTCTCCCCCTCTCTCCAAGTCTTTGGAATTTTGAATCCCAATACCTTAAAATATTTTGCTGTTTTATTCAAATTAATATTTTTACTGAAATATATAGAATAAACCACAGTGAAATCAGCATTAATGTATTTTTTTTCTCTAAAGAAATAAATATACAGATAGTTTTTAGCTTAAAAGTTAAGAGTATTTTTGCTCAAATATTGAAAATGTTTTTCATTATTATTTTTTGTGTGTGTGTGTTTAAATTTTTTTAAGCTTTCTTTGAAAAAGTTTCATTAATATCCATGATATTATTAAAGTGAAATATAAAAAATTCCCAATAGAAAACAGTTTGTAATTGGCTTGTAAGCATTTAGAAGTTTGAAAAATAATGAATAAAGAAAAAATAACTTTTAACATTTCAAAAAAATTTATTATTATATAAAATCTTTGGTCAAACAATGCTTATCAGTCATTAAAAAAATTATAGGAAACAAAGTAGTATGTACCACATTGAGCAAAATGGTTATAAAATTAATATAATATAAATATAATTTAAAAACTCATTATTAAATGCTTTATTTCAATGATTAACACAATTACTTACACACATTATTAATTTGCTTAAAAAACATCTTTCAAATAATCATACAAAACAACAAAAAAATCTAAAAGTAAATATTATCAAATATTAAAATATGATTCAAATTTTATATTCACAAGAAATACTGTGAAAGTTATTTAAATAAAAAATAAATATATGATTTTTGTTATAAATTAGCATAGTTAATTTAATAAATTCAAGTAATATTCTTTGTTATTGTTATAATGAGAACTACTTCTTGATATTTGACAATACATATAATGGTTAAGTTTTTTGTTTTAAATTTTATATGAATGAGTTTATCTAGCAAATATTCTAATCAGAGCTGTCAAATATAAATACTAGGCAATATATTTAAAACTAAATTAATCAAAATAAAATTAGCATGAACTATCAAAATATAAAAAAAAAATATCATTACAACAATGAGTATTAAATTATATGATAAAAAAAATCTGCAAAAACCCCCACAAAAATATTTTTAAAATTACAATATGGCTAAGTACTTATCACAGTTTAATGTATATACTTATTTGTGCTTTAGCATTATCAAATTAAAAAAAAATTACGCTTAACATTAAATATGACAGTGAAGATTATTGTAAATTTTTCCGTCTTATTTCTTGTATTAAATTTTCATGATAGACTTTCCATCGCAAATTACCAATATTAAAACATCCAAGTTTATATGATCCAACTACTACATGATGTAATCTTGCTTCTAATTGAGCACAACCATGCATTTTAGTTCTGGTGACATTAAGATCATAAAAATGTAAACATAAATCTGCATATTCTTTCAAGATTGGTGCTCCAAAGCACATTGGTGGAGGATTTCTTGCTGCAAATGCAAAAAGAATAAATAATATGATAAAATAAAAGTCAATATAATATAATAAATTCAATCATTTTTTTAACAATTAGTTTGAATTATTAATAAAAAGTACAACTGAAAGAACAATTAGTTAGTATTAATTTATTAATAGAAAACAATTCTTAAATACTGAGCAATTCATAAAAAAATTATCCAACACTAATATTGTAATTTTTATCAAAATTAAACAATTATACTATTTGAAATTAAAGATTTCTCAATCTACTATGTGGAGGAGGATAAGAGAAAATTTTTAAATTTATATAGTATTTCTTCACTGTAACCTAATGATAAGCTACTTAGACCCAGAAAATTATGAAAATTTAAACATTTTTGCTTTTGTAAATCAGATTTATAAGTGGTTCACTGTCAACTTTTGTATAATCTTGAAGTTGTAAATTTAATTAAAGGAAAATAAATTACATATTTACAAAAAGAACTATAATATTTCTCTTCTACATTCATGTACTAATTACTATTTTAAATTTAATAATTTAAAATAATATACATTTTGCAATTGAAAGAAAATAATTTATAAAATTTTGACTTCACTTCCAAATGATTATCTTGGGCTCTTTTACTTAACATGCATATTAATCATATTGTATATTTTGTATTAGAAAAATTCAAAATACACTTTTAAAGAAATAAAAGAGATTTGGAAACTCATGCAATGTATAAAACATGAGCACATATAAATGGCACCTTTCATTTTATTGTTATTATTATTGCTGTTAATAAGTAGCATTAATAAAAGTTATTCCATCCTTCTAAAAATTTATTTTCAAAAGTCTTCGCAGATAAAATCTTAACGGCATATGAAAAGTAAATACATCTTACAAAAGATTGGTAAAAATTTATGACTATATGAATTGATGTTTCTGAACTACTTTATAAAAATAATTTGTTTAATACAAAGAGGAAAATAAAACAAGATCTGTTTTCTTGAAATAAAATGTTAGATACAATGAACAAAAACGATTTTTTAAAATTTAAAATGCATGCTAAATAATTTTATATGGCCAACATAAGTTTTTCTTATTTATAGTTACATTTAATGATTACTAATGTTTCATGAATAACACAGAATAAAATTATTAAATGTGAACAAAATATGATAACTTTTAGCAAATAATTGCTCATTAAGTAAAATGAGCAAAAAAATTAACAAGTTTTTATTTTTCTACATTATAGAAAGATACTTAAATTTTCTTAAAATGATATTAAAGACTAAGACAAAGAGATTAATTTTTAATGTTAACAATAAAAATTAATAACATTTTATAATAATTATACTAAACGCAAAAATAGTTGCATAAAATGCAATTATACATTACCTGATATTGTTTCATTATATATAGTGAGATTATCAATTGTCATTGTAAAAGATATTCCATATTCATTGGGAAGGTATGTAAGATTCACACAACCTTTAAAAAAAATTAGTTTTAAGATGATTAAAAATAAAATTAGTATTTATATATATATATATTAAAATTATGTAGTATACAATACATTAATAAGAAACAAACAATTGCCATTTAATAGTGCTATTAATAAAGAAATTAACTTCCATTCATCTTTAGATGATTTTTATCTAAATCAGGGATGATATTTTTTAAGAATCGGTTCTTTAAATGCACTTGTTTATTATAGTTTCTTATTTCTAATGAAATGATAAATGAATTCAGGAAGTTAACTAAGTGGTTTAATTTAAAATTAATGCATCAAAACACTATATCCCAGAATTATTTTTAATTTTTAAAATAAAAAATTTTAACAAACATAAAATTTTTTAATACACAAAATGAGATCCATTTAGTAATACATTTAAATTTTTAGTGATTTTTATACTTATGAGTTTAATTTAAAAATGCAATCAAATACATATAAGCAACATAAACTTTACATAAATACATCAAAAGTTTAATAAAGATTAAACGTTAAATTATACACACTAGCATTTCGGTTTGTTTACTACATAATATTAATTAATGTATTGTACCAAAATTATATCTTTGTACTGTGTCTGTGTGAAGGTGATCACGAATTTGTTAGTTTAGATTTAGAGAGAATCATTCTGAAAAACTAAAATCTATATTCTGAGTAGGAAGTAACCAATGGAAGTTTGGCTTTATTTTATTTTTGGTGCCAGTTTATGGCTGTAAAAGAGCTGTTAGTCCAACTTTATTGTGGTTTTGTCATTGTTGCACACACAAGTTTAAATAAAAAATGCAAGTCAATGTTTAAAAATTATGAAAAGATGTGATTTTCCAAAAAATTTCACCATAAATATACTTTGCTAATTTTGAAAAAAAATTTGTATTGCAATTTAAACTTTTCTATAGCAAATATTTATTATTCTTAGACTCAATTAATTATCTTCATATGATTAAGGAATCTTTATCTTTATAACAAAATAATGTATTCAAATCATTAACTGTATAAAAAAATGATTGTCTAAGTCACAAACATCAAGTTTTTAGGTATGTGAATGGCCTAATGGTGTTCTTGAAGAGATTATTCACTCATTTTAATTTGTAATTTTTCAGCTCATTATATCTGCATATTATTTTAACAATTTTTCACCGTGTTTTGCAATTTTCGTAAACCCTCCATATTTTGGACAGTTCCCTACATTTTATCTAAGGAATACTAAATGACGATGTCAATTTCTATATAACCCAATTATTTTATGCTCTTAATTACTTAGTAAATAGTTAACAAAATAAGATGGATGAGTTGTATAGAAGTCTCAACAGTAAGCAATTTCCACTTCCGAAATTTCACATTAGTCATAATATTTAATGAATTTTTGAGAAATAAGAACCATCTGGTGAAATATCATACATCAAGCTAAGTGTGACAAACTTGAATGAAACCCTACATACACAAAATGGATTTCCCGTATGGTAACCTGTTCCTTTAGCAATCACCATCTTACAGACAATCTGGGAGGCACAGTACTCTTGGTGGACAGAGAGTAGCCTATTTCTAACATTAAAATAGTGTACTACACACCAGAAATTCAGTGAAAAAAATTAATACCAAACTAAACATAAAATACACTTTTTAAAATGACTGCAAACTACTAATCAAGAAGAAAATTTAAATAATAAAGTTAGAAAAGGGGTTCATAGCTCACTTGACAGCAAATATAAAATAAATACATATATAACAGTGTTTTATAATTACCAGTATCATTTAATCCAACTCGTGGTGCTTCAATATGTGCACAACAACCACAAGTGTAATTTTGGCATACACAGCCATAACTGGAATCTCTAAAATTAGATCTGGATACTTCTGCACCCGATGCATAGCCTACAAAGAGAAGTTCATTTATACTGCAAAAAAAGTTTCAAGGATATAAAAAAAGAAAAATAGCTTTAAATAAGAATATATATATATTTTTTAACTGGCAAATGAAATTGCAACTCATGAATTTATTACAATAGAAAACATTTTGTTACCTGATAAAGAACAAATTTATTTCTATGACAAGTGAAAAAAAAATGTTTAAGTAAATCTGTTAAATGTAACAGAATTGTCAACAATTGTTACTGTTTTATTAAAATGACGTTATTTTTCCTGGTCTCTTATTTTATCAAGAGGCAGTAATATTTTGCTCAAAAACAAATTGTTTTTGAACAGTACTGATTAATTATATTTTATACCTATTTAACTAGATAATATTGATATCCTCATTTATTTTTAATAAAAAAATATTAATGTGATTCTCATTAGCAAGCATTAGATTATATAAACCACATTTTTTAATTAAAGTTTTTTTATAATTAAAAAAAATTAAATGTTTTTTAAAATTATGACATTTATATCACAATAACATGTAAAAATAAACCGTCATGCTATATTTGCAAAACCAATAACTAACTAGATCCAGGTTAGATTGTGGCTTTGCTGATAATTTTCCAATAAAATTATATCAATTTATCAATACAAATAAAAATTTAAGTGTTAAATAACCACTACATATTGTAAAAGAATATTCTTACATAGAGTTATGAACAGAATGACAGCTGCACTTAATAGAGATTTCATTTTTATTTCAAAAATAAGTATTACGGCTTTGGTTTAACAACAAAAAATAAATTTTATCAAAATGTAAATAAAAACATGTGACTGCCATTCCGAAGTAAAAAAAAAAGACTTATTTTTGCTTTAAATTTCTCGATTGGCTGTAACTCAGCTATATTTTAGAATATAATTATTTTTGTGGTTCAATGTATAAATAATAGATATATGTCTATATTTTTATGCAAGTAAATGTAATATGATTTACAAATTTTTTTTAATTAGGAATGTTACAGTTAAGTCAAAAATACATTTTTTGTCCTTTTTTAAATTTTAATAAAAAAATTATGCTTGCAAATCTTTTAATTTTCCATTTTTTTTTTTTTTTTTTCATATTTTATAATCTAATTTTGCAATATCTTCGAAAAACATTTCCATAAAACAAATTTTTAAAATTTTGGTTCTGAATGTGTTCAGTTACCTTAAGGATTGGTTTGGTTTGGTTTGTCGCTCTACGGTCATCTTGTGTACACGAGGCCAATTTTCGCTTTTGTTTGTTATTTCCCTCTTAATAATTTTAATGACTATAAAAAATAAAAAAAAAAAATAATAATAATAATAATAGTAGTGGGAAAAAAAAATTCTCTCTCTCTCTCTTTTTTATTTTTATTATTGTTATTGTTGTTTTTTATTTTTTATAGGACAAGCTCTCCATTTAGTCTTACCATTTTCTACTCAGCAATGTGTTCTTCATTCTTCAAAGGACTATTACCAGACCGGAGCTAACGGCTGCTTCGCAGCCAAGGAGCTCCACAAAAAAATTACAAACCAACACGAGGCTAAACAGACCTACATTAAGTGGAACCAACCAACTCATAATTTAAACTAAATAGTCAATTTTTTTTTTAAGTCAGCTTCTGGCAAAAATTAGGTTCTAAACTAATGAATAATGATTGGGTGCATGAAAAAAATACTTCAAAAGAATGAACTTTAAATAAATATAAAGCCCGACTCGGGGCTTACTGATAACGTGTACAACTCGCATGCAGGAGAGCTGTGGTTCAAATATAATGGTAATATCCGCAGTAGTCACTCCTTTCAGAAACGAGCAGACTTTATGGAGATTGTGACAACATACATAGAGTGTCTTGCATGGATACTCAAGTTGCTTGGAGGAATTTTAATGTTTTTTTCCCGTACGACACGAAAAGGCGAAGCAATTAACCTTAAAAGTCCTCCTTTTATAATCCTTCTAAGTATGCTCGTGGTATACTTAAGCGGGACATGAGAATCACCGATGTTCAACATGAATGAATATAGCATAAGAATTTCTTGAAAGAACTTCGTACTCTAAAGGATTGTTATGCAGCACAGCTGGCAGTAAAAAAAGTAAAAAATTAATACATTGGTCAGACGCAACTTTTATGTTGCATCATATACAAATTCACAATTCAATTCGGTATAGCATAGATGGGTAGAACTAGAATAAGAGTTTCAGATGGCATCGTAAAGTGACATTACTTTCATTGTTTGTTTTCTGAAATGTGAAAGTTATCCTCTGTCAATACTTTATATAAAGAAATTCTACAGAATAAATTTGAATATTTTAAAATATTGCATTTGATTCAATTGTTAATCATTGATATTGTTATAAAATTTCTAACAAGTAGTTGCTCTAATTAATTGGTAGCTTTTGTAAGTATTTACGGTTTAGATTACTTTGTTGAATTGATTTATAAGAAAAAAAGCTTTTGATGTGTAAAACAATGAAAAATGTACACTGGGGGGAATAAAAGTATTTTCAATAAATTTGGTAAAGCTGTGGTGCCCAAACTTATTTGTACTGCCACTCTTTTTCAGAAGAAAAAAATTACTCAGTACTCTCAGAAATTAATGTTTTTTAAGCAAACACAAAAATATAGCTAAAAAATTCTGTTTTTTTTAATATATTTATACATCTATTTAAGTCTAAAAATATAGTAAACAAATATGTAGTAAATAAGGCTCCTTGAATCTTAAATTCGTAAAATTTATTAAAATAATAGTAGCATTTGTAGTAATAATAGTAGCAAGTATTACACACAAAGCAAGGACAATATGAAAATAAAAATTACCATTAAATTTAATAAGATGGAAGAACTTGATGTGTTGTAATCAATGAATTAATTCTTGGCTCTATTATTGTCAGCAATATTCTTTAAACAACACTATTCTCTAATTGCAGTTAGTATATATCTTTTCTTCTTTATTTTTGTTAACAAATTTGTGCCTCACCAAATATTCGTTCTACCAAATACGATGATGGGAAAGCAATTATCTTATAATTCTCTTAGTAGCATTTGTAGTAATAATAGTAGCATTTGTATTACACACAGAAAAGAAAGAACAATATGAAAATAAAAATTAATGGTAAATTTTATAAAATGGAAGAACTTCGGTGTTGCAATCAAGGAATTAATTCTTGGCTCTGTTATTGTCAGCAATATTCTCCAATCAGGGCCTGAATGGCCGAGTGGCTGGTGCTCGGTACCACAGATTTCTGGTTCGAGTCCCGGCGGTGCCATGAATGTTTGTAGTGGTTCGGAATCCACTTTAAACCGTTGGTCCCGGTCCTAATAGGATCGTAGAGCGTTGCGGGGGCATTGTTACTCCGCGTCTGTGGCTTATCTTCAAGTTACACGCGTCCCCTGGGTTATGCAAAGTGAGTAACGTCTGTGCAGCGCTTGCCTTAAGGCATCCAAGACCAAGCTGTCTAAGTGTTTGCCAGCTGCATTAGCAGAAAAAAGCAGTATATTCTCTAATCAACACTATTCTCTACTTGGAGTTAGTTTCTATTTTTGCTTTTTTGCTTTTTTGTTAACAAATTTGTGGCTGCACCAAATATTCGTTTCACCAAATATGATGATTGGACAAACAATTATTCTTATTTTTACCTTTTTTATTTCTTCACCCAGTGGCGTAACTATACCATCTGAGGCCCGGGGCACATTTTTCGAATGGAGGCCCCTCAATGCAAAGTATCGTCATTGTATTTTCTTTTTAATAAAGTACTACCTATACTTCATGTATAAAATTTGTAAGGTTTAGTTATTATATCGCAGCGAGAGTTCGCGACTGTGACCAGTAACTGGGACCTTAACTGTGTGGTCCAGTGCGGTAAGGACATGCGGTTAGATCTTGAGATCACGAGGTGAACGCTAGGAGCGTCCGAGCTAGAAATACGGTCAGGGACCGTATGTTATGTGTTTGCGGTTATTAGATATAAGATGGAATTTATATTGTAGAAGAGGCACAGGGTGCCATGTGTATGTATGACTAATATTGTAAATAAATTAATGTAAATAGAAAGAGAGATTGGTATTACATCCTGACCAAACTAGTCTCTAGCAAGTAGAGATAACAAATTGTAGTGAATCCTTTATTGATCCTAGAGTGGATCTTTTATTCACAGTCTCTCTGCTCGGGCCTGGGACCCATGGAAATTTGCCTATCTTGCCGCCCTATTGTTACGCCACTACTTTTACCATTCCTTTAATTCTTTTTATTAAACGCCCCCAAATACACTCGTGGTTGTTATTGCCCTCTTTGATAGTTCAGTACTACCTAGGGAGAGGTTTAGCACACTTTGGAAGTCAATGTTTTAAAGGAAGCTTTTTAAAATGATTCGAGGCGTTGATTAAACATCGTGATATTTTTCTCAAATGCTTTCCGTAATTTAGTGTGTCCTTTGCGATTTTTATACAGAATGCGCAGGTGAACTTCTAAATATGAATTGTATTTGGCGTTGAAATTTGAAAAAAAAATGTGAAAAAACGAAAATCTTGTAAGTGATATGTGCATTTTTTGCAGTCTATTTTTCGTGCATTTTTACAAAAATAATTAGCTTTTAAAAGAAAATTTTGCTTTTAATGTGAAAAAATTTCACACACGAAAAAAATCAACGAATAAGAGTTTAATATTAATCATTATTGTAATTATTAATGTAAAATGCGTTTTTAATGCAAACCAATTAAAAAAGACTACGGTTTAATGTCGAATTTTAATAATTTGAGATTATAAATTAAAAACAAGAAGATTCATTTTCCTGCATTATTAAGAACCATCTGTTCAACCATCCTTTATTTTTAATGACTCGAATTTGAATCGAATATTCTGAAATTTGTTTAAATGTTTCGAACTACATTTGATGCGTTTTCTCATTAATAATTTTATTTAAAATTATATCTAAAACTTTATATCTATAGTTATGTTTATTCTTTAAGCTGCAATCAATTAATAAAATAATAATATTACAGCTATTTATATGATTCAACGGAAAAAAAATCATTTAGAATTTTTATGTAATTCTCATAGTATAATTTAACACAACAATATTCATGCATATATCCAACACTGAATGATATTACGGTTTGTATTATTATTATTATAATTATAACAATTATTGATAAGCTTTCGAGTTTTAATAAAAATAATCATTTGAAAGTGGGTGTAGCATTTTTCTCACGAGAAAAGGTATAGCATTTATGTTCCCAGGAGAAAGGAATGTATATTCTTTAACAAGTGCATAACAACTACCTATCACTCAAATCTGACAGCAGATAATCAGTGTCACGGATATTTATATTACATGCAATTAGTGCTTTGTGCAAATGAGAACAATCTGTCCCTCAAATCTGATAGCAGATAATCAGTGCCATGGATAATGAACCCTCCAGAAATTAGCGCTTGTCTTTTCCACCTTCCCAGGTCGAAACAATTGCAGATGTAATATGGACTACGCCATGAATTGTTGAATCGTGATTGGTGATAGACCATGGGCTGAGGAAGTGCCGATTCCAATAAGAAGTGAGGAAAGCTGACTCCCACCCCCTTGATGGATTATCTTAAAGGGAGGTTTTTAGAAGTGTTTTTATTTCTCTTTTTCTGAAAGTGATCGAACCGGTTGTAAAGTGGCTGAACAGACCGGAGATTCTGCCTGTTTATTTGTGTTTCGTGTATCACACCGTGTGATAATTAAGGTCTGCTGCAGTCAGGGTGAATTAGATTCGTCGTAGACTCGAGAACTCTTAAAATCTTCGTTCTTGGAGTGAACTGCATTTGCGAATCAAATTTAAAACTTTATTTTTTATTTTATTTTTTGTAAATAATAATTTATAATAGACATCTGTGTATATGTATATAATGCTTGTAAAAATTAAAGTGTTTCAATGAACCTGAAAGTGTCCATCTTCTTGAAGTTGTTATAGGTCAAGTGTAGGCCAATATGTAACAGGATATAAAAATGGCGTAGTTACTGATAACAATACTACAATGCAATATACCAAATAAATGGAGCTTAATTTAGATAATGGAGGCGGAAACCTGAAAGTTATTAGACAATCATATGATCGTGTGTCTTTTCTGTTTCATTATCATTGACTTATAATTATGTAGATAAGCTTAAAAGTAATTTCATGATTAAAAAGAAATCTTAATATTACCTGAAAATTCTTTTACATCTGCTAAATTACAAAACGCACTTCTTTAAAAATTTTTGATTCGTGTATATTAATAAAAATAAATTGCTTAATTATTAAATAGCTAAAACGAACCATTTCGAATAAAATGTTAAAAGGATTGCTAAATTAAATTTTTCAATCGGTATTTTTGAAAATTGGAGAAATTTATCATTGAAGACGGAGATCAAATTATCAATCATTTCACATTTAAAGATGGCAATGCTGGCTACCAATCAATCACGTGTTCTACGAGCTATACATTTCAGGAATAAATTATGCATCTTCAGTGTAAATTTAATCAAAATGAAAACTCGAACATCTTCAATATTTCTAATATTCGATTTGTTCCCAAGAGAAAGTTGCTATCTTTCATCAATTACATGGATTACGCCCCAATTATTCAGTTCTTAAAATAGACAATACAATTAGGTGAAATGTCAGAGTGGAAGATAGTTTCGAAGGTTTACGTTTTGGAGAAAGAAACATTTTTACAGTTGGTCGTAATTCTGAGTATCAGCTTCGTTCTTTTAATTGTATTCTTTCAATTTATTAGACGTTTAGTTTGGAAGATACTGGAGTAAAGGAAGATATTAAATTGAAATATCTGATATCATTTAGGAAATTAAAAATTTATGGTAATGAATTTTTGTATAATTGAATTATATGTATTCATTTTAAGATGTATGTATAAGATTATATGTATTCATTTTAAGAATGTGCTATGTGAGTAATTTGTATTAATTTCTTCGTATATTCTGACATAAATGGTTATATTAGTACATATGACACTGCGTTCCCAGGTAACAGAAAATAATAAAAAAATTTAGCTGTGGTAAATTTTACTAACAAAAAATATATGTTCAGAATTAAAAGGGTTTTTTTTTCAAATGTCTTGCCTCAAATAATATACATTGGATAAATAAAGCAATCGTTCTTATTTATGGTTTTGTAATAATTTTTTTAATCCATTAGTATATATTTTTAAACATATTATAGAGTTAATTTGGAAAATAAAATGAAAACTAATACTGTAAATTTCACTTATTTTATTTTAACTCAGTTTTGTAAGGACAGCGCCATCTGGTGGAAGAAAAATCTGATGTCAATAAAAAATAAAGTTTTTATTTAATTAAAAATTAATTAATAAAACATATTTTGTGATATTTAACAACGAATTTGCAGAACAAAATATTAAATTCAGAGAAAAAAAAATAAAGATTTAAGTGTTATAAACTTTTAAATTATTCTGAGACGTATCCCTCTATCTTTATATATTAAGTGATTTGATTTGGTTTGTCACTCTACGATCATTTTGTGCACACATTATTCTAATTAGACCAGGACATACATTTTAACGTGGATTCCGAACCACTCACAAACACTCATGCCACTGCCAGTATTCGAAACTAAAAAAGTCTGTGGTACGAAAGGCCAGAACGCAAGTCAATTAACCATCAGACCGCATATGTAAAGTGAAGATCATACAATGAATATTCAAATTATGGGGCCTGAAAGGCCTAGTGGCTAGCGCTTGGTACCACAGGCTTCGGGTTCGAGTCCCGGCGGTGCCATGGTTGTTTGTAGTGGTTCGGAATCCACTTTAAACCCTAGGTCCCGGTCCTAGTAGGATCGTAGAGCGTTGCGGGGACATTGTTACTCCTCGTCCGTGGCTTATCTTCTAGTTACACGCGCCTCCTGGGTAATGCAAAGTGAGTAACGTCTGTGCAGTGCTTGCCTTAAGGCATCCAAGACCAAACTGTCAAAGTATTTGCCAGCTGCATAAGAAAAAAACAACAAATTATTAGATTTCCTTGCATATCATTTCAATGCAAAAATTTTACAACTGCTCCTGACTTTTAGTAAATGGCTTTAAGGAGAAATAGCCTTTTAAACTTTCAACCTATTTTCTTTTCTTCTTCAAAACGTGCTAGTTTTGCAGATAGTGCAATGATAAAAAGCACTTAGGTTACGTTGAAAATCAAAGATTCGATACCTTTCTACATATAAATTTACTCGAAAATAATGTGCAAAGTTATTACATTTTCATAAAAAAAATTGAGTGTTCTACATCGGTGGACCTCTTGTTCCATTTATGTATACCACTAAATCACCAATACGTGATAAAAGTAAGATATTACCTTACGGAAAGACTTGAAGTCCAGCATTTATGTATCGTATGAGTGAAAACCTGTAAAATATCCTCTAGATAGTTTGTCTGTTGATGCGAAAAGTTTATACACATGTCACAAACGCCATCGAGTTTCTTGATTTTTAAAGCAGTGACTAAAAGAGAGCCGTCAGAAAATCCGTCATGTCAGGAAATGTTTCGCATTTTCAAGAAACATATCTTTTAGTTTATGTGGCCATTTTCTACATAGCAGATTTCTGACAATCAACGAGATTTTTTTTTTCTTTCTCTATAAAAAATAACTAGTATATTTAATAACTTTTCCACTCATAATTTGACTATATTAAACTATTTATAAAATATTAATTTTTATTTAAATCATTATATGTAGATAAATTCAAACACTATCATTTAATATAAATTTAAATTTATGGAAAAATTATTAATCCCCAAATTCTCCAACAATAAAAAAAAATTCTTATATTTTAACTCTTACAATAACTTGCAATAGTGTAAATTAAAATTATACAGATCACTTCTGAAAGAAAATGGAACTCAAAAATCCTCCTTACATTTGTAATAATATAAAAAACTGGTATATCCCGATATGTGTAATGTTTTAAATTTTTCATTAAACATGAACATTCATCGACTACATTTATAGATCTTTTTTTTTTTGCACACCAAATAGTTATAGATGTAAAATGAATCAAGCATTGTCATTATAATAAAAAAAAAAAAATTTCTCCACTTTAAAAGATTAGTTTTGCAAGATATTGTCCTTAAGCATTTTATCTTCGTACCCCCTCCTTAAAACAAAATTAGTCATGCTTTAACTCTGCACTCTAATAACTAATGTTTTATTGAGTTAATATATTAGCAACATAAGCATCCTGGACAAAATATTACAAAAAACCGAATTTACCACGAATGGATACTTGTTTGCAAAGCATCAAAAGGAACTGCTGGTCTGGCGCGCAGTGCCACTTGTTAAGGGTTCAAGTCCCGGCGGTACCATGGCTATTTGTAGTGGTTCGGAATCCAATTTAAGCAGTAGATCACGGTATAATATGGCTGCTGGGTGTAGGACTGACAACCCTATCCTGTAAAAAGTCAGTGTCACGGAACCAAGTCAGACTTCTACCTACGAGTGCTCCATCACAACATAAGCTGCCCCACCCTTTTCCTTCCTTTCATGAGACCACAACGGGTTCTTGAACTTGGTCTAGGTGTTTCTGTCTACCAAGTGGGATAAGAAATAATGAATAAAAAACAGTTGAGGAACATCGAATGTGTAGCAAAACTTGAGATCTATGTACATCATGTAATGGACCAACAACTGAAGCAATAGAACCTAAAGCAGATTTAGGTATGTCTATCGAATGCAAGTAAAATGAATAAGTAATGGCTTTTATTCTGAACAAACAATGCCTAACCACACGCAGACAATCGTCGAAAGAATATCGGCGTAAGAGTTTCACGGCTACACTAATTGCTTTCAAAGAAATCAATTGTTATCCAGGTTAATGTTAGACTGATCCATATGTTTCCGAGTGCCTCCTGTGCTAGGAGCTGTATCGCATGTAATTAAATTCAACTATATATCTAGATACATCCACACGTTCATAGCAGCCTAAAACCTGAGGGAAATCTCATGGGCTACAGCACATTGACAATAGAGGGCAGTATAATTAAGATAATCTTCTATTACTACATCATCTGATGGTGTACCATTCGGACTGTGTTCAGGAATCGATGCAGCTCGGGACTATATTGCATTGATTGCTATTGACTTACTTGTATAAGTCAACACTCCAATGAAAGCTATACTCATGCAACAAAATTCTTTCATGTTGACTTTTATCATGGTGAGCACCTTCTCACAGAACCTGCCTATCAAAATAATTGTATCATATGTGCGTTCGAAAAATTGGCAGAACTAGATGTTCCACACCTTGCTTAGTCAACTAATTAGCCTGATTTTAATTTCAAAGAGGAAACGTCAAGTTTTGGAATTTGATGTCAAGATGAGCTTCGCACGTTTGGTGTCACTAGCCAAAACAGTGGCTAGATTGAATAACAGCAATTGCCAGCTACCTCATGATAGCATGCCACTTAGATTCAAGATAAGCTCAGGACCATTGATATTACTTAATCGGGTTTAATTGAGTCTCTTTTGTCGGGGTGTTTATGAATAGCAGAGTTTTATTTTAAAATTAAAGTATCCACAATTTTTGTTTTCGGTGGGCCCTTATGCATCATATGAACAAATCACCGAAAGGCAATGAAAAGAGAACATTATCTTCCGGAAATACTCCCTGAATTTATGCACCAAGTTGGAGAAATCCCGCAAAACTCCCATCAGGAAATCAGATTGTCGACGCTATATGCATTGTCATAATCTTCATCAAGTACCCTTGTTCTTCAGAACATTGAATTCAAATGACTCTAAATAACCTGATCCCTCCTGTACTTTACCACTAGACTACCAGTTAGGATTTCTGCTTAGATAATTGCCATAATAGAGTAGAGAAATTATATACTGCCTATCTAGCCTAACTTGTAGCTCAGAGATGACGGACACGTATAAACAGAAATCTACTGGCAGCGTCTATTACAGTCATTGGTTTTGAAAACGAGGGTGGCTATTGGGATTGTGTATATGTTTAGCAGTTGTATGGTGGGAGTTTTTTTTCTTTTTTTTTTTTTTCTATTTTTCGAGTCAGTTTTGGAAAAGTTAAAGTATTATTGGGAATCTTGAGTTTGGTTTGTCGTTCTATGGTCATTTTTTGTACACTTTAGGCTAATTAGACTGAGACCTACAATTTAACATGGATGTTTGTAGTGGTTCGTAATCCATGCCACCGCCAGGATTCAAAACTGAAGTCTGTGCAATTAAAGGCTAGAGCACTAACCAATTGGCCATCAGGCATCATTGGGAATCTTAGATATCAGGTTGTCTTCTTTGTTAATACATCAGAAATCTTGTTGCTATTGTTACCCACAAAATAGATATTAATAATTATACTTTTATTAGTTTCACCTGTATGTTTGTAACAGACTCTTTGAGCTCGATTTTGCCCTACTTTAAGCGATCAGATTTAATTTAAACGTTGTAAACTTATCAAAATATTTTATTGTCGTCGGTCCTTGTTAAGTTTATTATCTCATCATGATTAGAATCGCCAAGATTAGTGATTTTATTTTAACTTATCAAGAGCAATTTAACCCATGTAGAATGAAAGCACCACATTCAAACCTACGTGGGGCAGCGGCACAACGGTTAACGCGCCTGACTACGGATCAGGAGATTCCCTGTTCGAATCCTGGCTGGTTCGATATATTCGCATTTAGCCTTTGTTTTATTCACAATTAAATTATTGTGAGAACTATAGTTCCAGTCCTCCGTACCGGGACCTCATTTAAATATTATAGTTTAAAAACACGCTGTTGGAGTTAATCAAACTAAAAAGTAAAAAATAATTAAAACATGTTAATAATTTTAACATGAGAATAAAATTACTGACGAGAAAATTAATGTCACTGTTCTAAAAGCGTCGGGTGCTTTGTATGACATTTTTAAACTAACTCTGCATTTTGGAATGAAACTAGTGAAAAATTATAACGATTTGCTATCGAGCACACCACGCTTTTAGAACAGTGACATTCATTTTCTCATCAGTAATTTTATTCTTATGTTAAAATTATTTTGTACTTTTTAGTTTGATTAACATGACAATGGAGATTGGCGAAGAAGATACAATTTTGAACTTCACACTTTTTAGAGATATTGACATTCTAAAATTTATTAAACTGAACAAAATGAGATGGGCCGGTCATCTCATGAGAATGGAAAGTGATAGAGCTGCTTTTAGGGTTTTTAATGTAACCCCTTTTGGACAGCGGCCAAGGGGAAGACCGAAAAAGAGATGTGTCGACTGTTTAGACTCTGATTTTAATGTTATTAAGATAAAAAAAACTGGAGGTCTACGGCCAGGAGGAGAACAGCCTGGCTGGATCTTTTAAAGAAGGCCAAGGCCCACAACGGGCCTTATAACCAGTTATGATGAGTTTGATTAACTCTAACAGCGTGTTTTTTTAGTTTTTTTAAACTATAATTTATTTTAAGTTATATATCGCGTAAGTTCTTTTTAAATAAATTAAAATGAAAGCAATGACAAGAGTAACAAGAAAAAGAGTCACAGCATGAGGTATACACGAGTTTTTTTTTTATTCAACAACTTACAGTTTACATTCTGGGCAGCGTCCAGTTTTGCTGGGGACGCGCCGACACACCGATCACAGTGCCCACAGAGCGTCAGTACAGGAAGCAAAAAAAAAAACACACAAAGATATCGCAGTTGGAAAAACGCGCACTGTGACGGGAAGAAATAAAAAATTAAACATCACATTTCTTTTTGCCTTTTTCTGAAGGAACTATAAAGTCCATTTAACATTTACTTGGAGATACAATACAGATATATGGAAAATAAACATTAATTCGAACACCAAATGTTTTACAAAAAAAATTAAGTCACTCATTTTTTTTTTCCTTTTTCATGTGGCTGTTTTAAAAAGCCCATATACACAAAAGCTGGGTATGCATTGGTTACAATAAAAAGAAGCATGCTAGATTTGTGATATAAAATATTGTCGAAGTGCTCTTAATAATGCAGTACCATAGCATATATTTATGTGTGTTCACAGTCCATTGGATATAATAAGTTATTCAATAAGTTGATCATGCATATTAGAAAACATTTGATGTTCGGTACAGGATATAAAGTATAAGGTACACCTAAAAAAAGGAAGGGGGGATAGTATTGCAACAGACAGTCTAGCTCCGGGCAGCATACATACGGATTTTCATGAATCCAATTTTTTTTTTATCTATATAAACTACAGCATACATTTTGCTTAGCACTGTATAATTATAAAATGCTTAGAAGAAGCTGGAAAAACATTTTGATCTGGCACATACTAGGCGGGACATGTAAGTTATTCCTATTATATATTTCTAGCAAGTAAATTGTAAATAATTAATATTAAAAAAAGGAACAGCGTAGTATTTCTAAAGCTCGTTATCATTATTCAAGGCATTAACACACCATGCAGAATCCACCTTAATCAACTAGTTTTTCAGCTACAAGAGAATTCGGTTTCATTGTGGTTTCAAGTAAAATAACTTGCAAGTAACCACACTCAACCATGTCATTTAAATATCATACGTTAAGATCTGCATAGTAGTCATTCAAGCCAAATTCATTCTTCCACATACTAGAAACAAAACATCTTCGCATTCGGTTGACTTTCTCAAGACGAAAGGAAACCAAAATGATGGCGACAATGTCATCATCATCATCTACCATTTTGTGCCAAACTAAGGGTTTTGTTAAAGTACAGACAAGAAGCTTCTAGGGATAACATACAAGTTGGACATAAGTTTTGCAAGACATTAAAATTGTAAACGCATTGTATAGAAATCTAAAAAGATATCACCACGAAAAATAATTTAGTGGAAAAAAACACTAATAATATATCCTAAATGATATATTTCCACCTATTACGAAAAAAAAAAAAAACTAGGTGTGTGCAAAATCTCACGTGGTTTAAATATATGGAGTAGAAATAATTGTCCGGTCCCGCTGTGGTTCCCAAATATTTTTTCCTTATGTTGTGGCAGCCCCCCAAATTAAAATTTTTCATTTATTTTAATTTAATTTCAATCAGGACAAAAATTAGTTATGATTAAGAAAAGATAAAATAATTCATTAAAATTTCAATCTTAGTACACGCCAAAAATACGATATAAAATAGAACATTATAGAGTCAAGATATTCAAAATTTGTCCGCCACAGTTATAAGACCATCTCTAAAACTGTCAATGTCACTTGGATTCGCCAATATGTGTTTCTTGCCATGCGTTTTAGCAAAAAATATTTGATTCACAATTTAATTTCTTACATTTTCTCAGCAATTTTACGAATCCATCTTTTCATTAATTTTATTACTAAAGTCAGATACCTTTTAAGCACGATCTGGCCTTATTAATCTATGCCTGAAATGGTGTGTGTATGTACTTGGGAACCATACTTAAATAGCGCCTGCGAAATTGCGAAAAGCATAGATTCGAGAGTTGGATTTGGAAGGCAGCTCGAATCTTAACGACGCCAAAGCTTGTATGACTTTTTTTTTCTGTAAGTAAAATTTAATTACAAGCGCAACTAAAAAAATGGAATTAGTCTTGGAAGCATGATTATGTTAACACAGTTAAATGGAAAAAAGCATCATGCAGATGAGAAACAACAATCATGCCTGTGGTAGAAGACGTTTAAAAAACTGTTATAAAATATGTTAAAATGTGTTCTCCACAAGAAGTGTGAAATGAAAGATAAATGGCGGATGTTGAGTATGTTCTTAAACATACAATTTAGTTCCAAGACTTGTGGTCAAGGCTTAAAGCAGCATTAGAGTTAGAGTTAGACAGACTGCTCTGCACAGGGTAAAGCATGCAACTCAACTCAACTGCTGAGATTTTGCAGCAATGCATCTGCAATAGGGCTTTGAGTTTAGAATTATTACTTTAAGATTTATTTATTAGCAAACTTACAATGCATATCTAATTCGTAAACAGGTTCGCCAATACTGTTTTATTAATTTTTATGTTAATTTCCCAACAATTAGCAGCCTAAAAACTTGCACCAAGGCATTAAAAGAAAGCCCTGCATTGCTTCTATAGAATAAGTTGGAATTACTTCACTTCATTTTAGTTGTTGAAAAGTAATTTGGTGATACGAGTTCCTCCAGAATATCTTTTGGGGAATATAATTTTAATTTACAAAGCCTGCATATTCCTGTTTTTAGTCTTCGTTTTTAGTTGTAACGGCTGAAAACTGCTCTTTTTGCCACGAATCGTTGCCATTTTGTTAGAATGATAATCCACAAAATATGAAAACTGTTAAAAAGATTCTAATTTCTTATTCGACGTTTTGCAATATGATTATGTAAATTATGCCGTGGTATGAATTTTAAAATATGCATTGTCTATTGGAAATTCTGAATTGGTTTTAGAAATTTAAGCATTATGGGAAGAATTTTTTTTTTTCCAAGAGAAAAATGTAAATGGAAAGAAAATAAAAATCTCTTGGGCTATAGAACTAGAACAAATATAATTATGAAACTACACATTTGTAATAAAAAAAATATCATCCATAATTGCTGATAAACAATTAATCCCGATAAAAATTTGATACAAATAAAAATTATGTCTCAGAAAATTTGTTGCACACAATTTTAACGAAAAAGCATTTTCTTTGGAAAATTCAAAGGGAACAAAACCATAAAAAAATATATATAAAAAAAAACTCCAAATAAAAATTTCACTAAACTTAGAGAATACAATTGACTAGTTTTAAAATTCAGTATTCAGGAAAAAAAATTAAGAAAAACATAATACTTTTGACAATAAGAAAAGAGAAAAATTAACTATATTATTGCATTTATAATTCTCTCAAACACTTCAAACATTTGAGTTAAAATATATTGCACGCATAAACGATTAAGATTATTCAATGCCCATACCGATATAAAATTAGTTTTGGTTGAATAAAAGGCTTTATAATTAATTCGGTTATTTGAAAGAGCATCACGTTTAACATTCAATATGAATCAATTTGTTCATCTGACATAATTAAACATAAAAGTGAAAAAAAAAAAATATATCCCCTTTCCTCCAAGACAATATAAAAATAATTAAAAAGGAAAAATATTTTTAGGAAAATATTGCTTTTAGATCAATTTTAGCTCCCAAGACATAACTCTTATAATAAATAATTTATCTATCATTCTTTTTATAATTTAAAAGTGAATTTTTTTTTAAATTGTGAATATTTTAAATAGAAGTGAATGAATATTAGTTATAGTTTAAAATTCTGTATTAAGAAAATTTAAAATTTTTTTCAATTGCTATTTATTATTATCAAATGATTAAAATAGTTAAATTCATGAGAGATTTGAAAAAAAATCATCAAGATTTATTAAGCATATTCTAATTTTTCATGACTGAAATTACAGTTTTCAAAATATGCAAACAGAACACAAAAAATGTCACAATTTCAAAATAAAATATTTAAAAAAAAAAGCCATTTAATTAAGCTAAAAAGACAAAAAGCACACACACAAAAAATTTTTTTTAGAGTAATATAATACTTGAGTTAAATATAAAAAAAGAATCACAAGTTAAATATAGTATATATACATCGTGCAATCGTATAAAATGACTTTTTCTCAATAAAAATTCAAACGCATACACGTATATAAATTTTGCTTCGGATATATATCATAAACATTAGAATAAAATACTACATTTTACTCATTCAAGAATAGCCTCCAACAATGTCTCGACGAAACAGAAGCAAACAAGACGTATAAAGTAGAAAATGTTTTTTTAAACTAACATCTTATTATAATTTTATATCTTGTAAATTACTTTTACATTAATTTCTCACTTATTTCTCAATTAGGCACTAAATGGAAATCTCCAAAGTGGAATACAGGATTGGGAAAAATATATATATATATTTAAGAAAATTTCCTTAAGTAAATAGGCCAAAGACACGTATGCAATTATTTTTTCTTCATTTTAATCATCATAGAATTAAAACAAATGCAAATATCTTACTGTATTCCACTTTGAAAAGGAAACTCAAACACTTGCATACATTTCAAAAGTAGTTTAATTCAATACATTATCAAAATAATAAAATTTTCCACTCGTGTTGAATTCTTTTTTTTTTTTTTTTTTTTTGATAGAAAATAAGGAAATGTTTTTTTATTATTTTTTTATTCACCAGTTTGTTTGATTCGAGTAGTTCTTTTCCTGAAGGTTGAAAGCTAACAAAGAAGCACCCATTCAACAGAAGCATGTTTTAAAAACGTTCGAAGAAGTCTTTATTATTATTTTTTTTTTACCACAATTTTTTTAAAACTCTAAGCGATAAGCAGCACAGCTTGTTTCATGGTCTTGAAGATTCACCGTGCATCTGCTAGCAGATGGAGCCACTTCAATAGAATACGTGGCCAAATCGTCCTGGTTCTGGGCCATCCAATAGCCCAATGTATCCGTCTCGTAAGTAGGTATAATGGTAACTTCTAGATCTTCTTTCCAGGATTTCTTGGCCTCAAGCAGCGCGTTCAGCACTTCTTTGCTTGGATTGATGCCGCTGAATACATAATATCTAGCACGAACTTTCTTGAAGAACTCCACATCGCAGTATTGTGGATCACCATGGTGAGGAACGTAAGCCAAATCGACGTAAACAGGATCAGAACTGGATTCTTTGGTTGTTTTAGGTTTTGGTTTCTTCATTGGGGAAGACAACTTAGATGCCACACTGGGTGAATAAGCTTTGCCGTTAGTATCACCTGCAGTTTTGGTTTTAGTGAGAGATTTATCAGCCTTCTTTACAGCAGTTTTCGTGCTGTCAGGTGGAGTGGGAAGACCCATGGGCTTTCCCCATTCTTCCAGATGAAAATCATAATTAGTTTCACCAGTGGACTCTTGGAAACCTTGAGAATAACTCATCTGATGAGTGGTCACCGTCTGTTGGTTCTGCCCCTCCATTTCTTTCAAAATCTCAGACTTCTCCATCATAAACAATTCTTGTTGATTGTATTGTGACGACATATAAATGTGGTTACCATCCACATCTTCCTCTTCCTTGGCATATGCCTTGTTGGTGTACGCATAATGAGACACCGTTCCAGGAACAGAAGAACTATCTTCGTCTTCAGACGATTCGCCACAAGGAATATCTTGGTTTGTATTGTGTGTTTTATTTGGCGACAACGGAACACCTCCAACATTGGCTAAGTTAATGTTGGAGTAGTCATCTTTATCAGGAATAAAGGATTGGGATTTGCTACCAAGTACTGAATTCTTTTCGTCTAAATGGCCATCTGAATTTACTGGATAAGGTGGAACATCAGGAGAGGAATCGCTTCGCATGACGTTGTCTTCAGGGGAATCGGAATGAAATCTGGAATTGATTATGTACTCAGTTTCTTGTTCCGAGCTTGTTGTGTATTTTGTGTTACTTTCAACTATAGATGGACTAGTTTCAGAGACGTACTGTGATGAGTATTCTGAATGGCTCCAAGATCCTTGATCTTTTCCATTGGTTAAACCAAAAGTAGTCTCAGATGATGTATGCATTTCTCGTACTCCATCCGAGGATTCAATTTCTTGGGTTTTTGTTCCAGTTTCAAATGTCGTGGAGGTTTTGATGTCATAATTTTCTTCTTGGGTAATGTCGCCAACGAGACCTGAATTTGGATCACCAAATTTGGATGTTTCGAAGGCATGCATGCCATCAGAAAAGTTGAAATCTGTCTGGTGACCATACAGTGCTGTATCATGTTCATCGGTTGTTGCAGCATGCAAGGTGCTGGTAACTTTAGAAAATGAAGTTTCTGTACTTTCTCCATATGTGATATGTTCCTCTGCATAAGTCGTAGTTTGTTCGAAATTCTTTTCGGAAGTCGAATGTTTCGTTTCTTCGGAAATGTAATTGTAGTTCATGTTGTCGAAGTTGGAAGTTTCAGATAATGGTATTTGAGATTCAATTGTGTCTGAAACTGTATTCGTAATCAAAGAACTTTCGCTATAAGTGGCGTTTGAAGTGTGAACATTCTCTTCAAACTTCGATAATGTTTCGTATTGTTTAGCCTCGGTAATTTCAGTTAATACTTTATTTTCTAAGCCGGAGAAGTTTTCAGAAAACTGTGGACTAATGTCATCTTGAACATTGCTTAATTGGGAAGAAATTTTTTCATTTGACACTTCAAATGTACTTTCAGCATGAGAAGTTTCTGTTGAGAAAGAAGATTTATTTACCGAATGATATTCCTCATGTCCCATAATTTCAGTGTCTTTACTTTCATACTGCGTGTAGTCTGATCCTGGATATTCAGGAATATCTTTTACATTAATTTCTTCATTAGAGTGAAAGTCAGAAGTTCCGTAATGATGTAAATCTGCTTTATCAGAGCTTAATCCAATCTGGTTTGGCGAATGCGTGCCATATCTTTCATCCATTGTAACATTGGTCTCATAATTATCCGTAACGACAGATTTTTGCTCTTCATGGAACTCTGATGGAATGTTGAAATTATCTGGTACATGGTCCTCTTTCTCAATGTTCTTATAATCAGCTGATGGAATGTGTGTTTCATCGAGAATTTCTGACTCGATTCCAGAACCAATATTGATGTCTTGGTTAAATCCAGGAACAGGCGAATGAGCAGATGAAATGTTCTCCATTTCATGAGCATCTGTTTCGAACTTTTCAGAAATTTCAGGAGTTATCTTTCCGTAAGAACTGTCTTGAATATGTGAGATTCCAAATTTCATTTCTGAATCTTTTGATTATAGCCCATTTTAGACTGAATTACTTCTTGAATTTCATCCTTTTCATATTGAATATCGTGTTTGTTGTCCTCATTATTAAGTTGTTCAGCTCCATAAGCATGAGATCGAGTATCTTCATGAGATTCATAATTTCCAGCTTCTTTATCTCCATAGTCATCATATCTGTCGTCAAAGTTGGAATCGTAACGATCATCTTCATGCATATCAGATTTTCTCTCATCATCCATTATATCTGACTTTCCATCATGTTGATTATCTGATTTATCATCATGATGTACGTCAGATTTTTCATCATCACCAGCCTCTGATTTTTCGCTCCGTGTTTCGGATTTCTCATTTTGGCTGAAAGATTCTTCATCAGATGGTGCATCGTAATCTGTGCCATGAGCACTATCCAATGTGTGGTCAGTTGTTGCGTTATCCAAAGATGGTTCATGAGTACTGGACATTACTTGATCCTTCAAGATGCTAGGCTCCTCCTCAACTATTAAATCTTTTGTGACTAATTCTTGTGCAGAAGCATCTAACTTATAATCAGTTTCATCTTTTTGGAAAGTTTCTTCAGAAACTGGCAACTCAAATACATTTGCGCCATCTTGATAAAGAGGGCTATGAGTTGAACTCTCTGAGCAATCATGTTCACTTAGTGCATCCATCACAGCAGATTCCGATACAGTTTTCTTGGAATCGAAACCAGTCTTTGGTGATTGAGGTTCAGATGGAGTAGTTCCTCCAGATACTGTAACTAATTCTGGGAAATCGGCTTTGATAGCACTTCCAAATACAGGTTGCTCAACAACTGGGCTAATAGATCTTTCGGATCCAGCTTCTTCAGGCTCTTCATACAGAGGCTGTTCAGTTATATCTGGAACTTGAGATTTCAGTCCAGGAGCAGTAATATAATGCTGTCCAATTGGATCCCGCATCTCATCTTCTGAATATTTCATTTCTGGTGGTGTAGGATGTCTAATCATTTCTCCGTTATCATCATCATCTTGATCTTCGGCAGAGTCACGATCTTTTTCATCAAAATCTTGTTTTTCTGTTAAATATGCGTCATCGTGAGTAGCTACTTTTTCCTCTTTGGAAACTGCAGAACCTTGTGTGATGTCAATTTGTCCTTCATAATCAACAAATGCATGTGGAGTTGGGCTTTTTACTACATCTTCATTGTCTGAATCGGAATCGTGCCTTACATTCAATTTGTCATGATCGAAAGAGTCTTTTCTATCATTAATCATGTAATTTTGGATATCTACATCATCTTCAGATTCAGTGCAGCTCTTTCTTCTCACATCATCGTCATAATTAACTCCCAACTCGTTGTCGTTTAACGTAATTGAAACAGCAGATTCCTTACGAATTATTTCTTCAGGTTCATCAACAGATGATTCTTGCATTTCAGCATCATCAATGATATTTTGTGGTATATCGTAATCATCTCCTATTCTGCGGTCAATTGAGGAAGTTGGAATTTCTTGATGTTGACCAAATTCCTGTTCGATAATGTAATCTTCATGCTGCGATTGGTCAGTTGAACTAATACGATCCTCTTCAAGACATTTTTCGACTGTTTCTTTTTCTTGGATTTCATTCATATATTTATCATCAGGTATTTCTTCAATAGTGCTTGTAGTCGCCATATTTAATCCTAAATTCACATGAGAGTTTTCTTCATGTGCAAATTCTTTTTCATATTGATGTTCTGCAATACTGTGAGAAGTTCCTACACCGTGTTCGTTTATTTGTTCACTATTTGCAAAACTTTCGTGCATTTCGATTTCTTGCTTTTCAAATTCTTCATCTTCAGTTTTCTGTTGATCTTCAACGAGACTTCCATGCATTTCAACTTTCTGTTTTTCTTCAACAAAGCTTTCCTGCATTTCAACTTCCTGCTTTTCTACGACAAAGCTTTCCGGCAATTCAACCTCCTGCTTTTCTCCAATAAAGCTTTTTCAACCTCCTGCTTTTCTCCAATAAAGCTTTCCGGCATTTCAACCTCCTGCTTTACTTCAGCAAAGCTTTCCGGCATTTCAATCTCCTGCTTTTGTTCAACAAAGTTTTCCTGCATTTCGACCTCCGGCTTTTCTTCAACAAAGTTTTCTTGCATTTCAACCTCCTGCTTTTCTTCTACAAAGCTTACTGGCATTCCACCTTCCTGCTTTTCTTCAACAAAGCTTTTCGGGATTTCAATTTCCTGCCGTTCTTCAACGAAACTTTCTGGCATTCCAACTTCCTGTGTTTCTTCAACAAAGTTTTCTAGCGTTTCAATTTCCTGTTTTTCTTCAACAAAGTTTTCTAGCGTTTCAATTTCCTGTTTTTTTTCAACAAAGCTTTCCAGCTTTTCAACTTCCTGTTTTTCTTCAACAAAGCTTTCCTGCACTTCAATCTCATGCTCCTTTTCAATCTCTTCAACAACTATCGTGAATTTCAAGCTCATTTTTACTTTGAATTTCACCAACAAAGTTCTCATTCATTTCAGGTTCGTTTACATCAGTTACCTTTTCATTATAGCCAAATTCTTTTGATTCTGATTCATTGTGAATATCTTGTTCAATGAAATCACTAATACATTGTTCCCCTTCTGAAATTTTAACATTAGAATCTTCTGGTAAATCCCTATTTTCTTGTTGGAAAGGAGATCTTCCTGCACAGAAGCTACCTTCCATAGATATATGTGCTAATTGGTCATCAATATTCATTTCTTTTTTTTCAATATCATCATCTCCATCCTTAGAAATTTCTTTATTCCCATCCTCGGTTTCAAATTTTGCTTCTTCAACATTTTTCTCAGAATATGTACCTAGAATGTTCGCGGCAGAAAATTGCTCTGGCGCGGCTTCATTTTTCAAGACAACTTCTTCGATTTCTGGAGTGTCGATGTCTTGTGCACCAATAAAAGACGTAGACATGGCATCAGCATTTTCTTGAAGTTTAACATGTGTCAACTCCATTTCATCAGCTTTATTGTTCAGATCTTCTAACTGTTGTTCAACATTTTCAATAGCTCCTTCTTGGGTTGCTTCAATTTCATACGGAATCAAATCTTGTTCGATTTCTTTTATTTCATTAACTTCCTTCTCTTCCATAGATATAGGTTCATTTGTTAGAGGTGGTGTTGGTGATACTGTCTCCAAAGGTGCTGAAGACAAGGTATCTGATGGTGTAAGTGATATAGATTCAGATGGAGTAGGAGATACAGCTTCTGGTGGGAGAGGAGATACATTTATTTCCTGAGATTTGTCAGCAATCTCGGCTTCCTTAAGTTCCTCGGCTACTTCAGGTTCTGCGTCCACTATTTTGTCATTCTTTTCATTCAGTTCCAAAGCTGCAACAGTGACTGCAACTGCAGATGCCACAACAGAACTTGCAGCAACAGCTTTGGTCATCTTGTTACCTGGCTTGACTGCTTGCTCGGCCGGCTTTGTTTTTGGGGCAGCTTTAGGAGTTGTGTTAGCCGATTTTGGTTTTGTTTTAGGAACTGCTTTTGTTTCAGCTGTCTTCTTATTACTAACATCTTTAGCCGATTTTGTTTCAGATAACTTTGGAGGGGCAGACTTCCTAGCTTCAGTTTTCTTCACGGCTAATGTTTGGTTAATGTCTTTTTTCGTAGCAGTAGTAGTGGAGGTGGTTTTTCGGACAGTCGACGTCTTCTTTATATCACTAGTTTTATTCACTGACGTAGATTCAATTTTCTTTGTTGTGCTTTTCAATTCTGACTTTTTATCGATAACAGCTTTTAAGTCTTTGCTTTCTTTTTTTACCACTTGTTTAAGATCTTTATTGTCTTTCTTTTCCTTGGAAACTTCTTTTTAACAGCTACATCTGTTTTTGGAATCGATGTGGTTTTCTTAACTTCTTTTACAGCAGATTCCTTTTTTATTGGTTTTTTAACTTCTTTTTTAACAACTTCGGTTACAGTTTTTCTTACCTCTTTCTTTACACCACCAATATCGCCATTTCTGGAAGCAACACTAGAAACCGACAATGCTGGAGATGCAGTGTTTTTCCTGTTTGGAATAGATGCCTTGCTTACAGATTTTTCAATTTTGCTAACGGATTTGGTGACAGCTACAACACTCAGCGAGGCTTTTGTTACGACTGGATGTTTTAGGACTTCTAGAGACTTCAACTTCTCTAAACTTTCAAATATTTTACTTTGTGGGGCACTTCCAGGAAAAAGAATTCTTGTTATTGTATCTTTTGGATCCGCAGGACGCCAAACCAGAATGGCACAGATAGATGTTGAATGGGACAGAGGAATAGTATTTTCCAAATTCTTATTCTTTAAGCTAGAATTTACACGAGAAAATGTTTCTTTATACGAGTTCCATTCACTCAAGAACTCTTTCATTTCCTTGCTGTCTTTTGGAGGACTAAGAACGTGCATCTCGAGGGTTCCATGGCCAACTTTATGGTAAAGGACGAAAGGTTCAACAGAAGAATCTCTCCAACATTGATGTGGCTTCAGTTTCAATTCATTTAAGGTTTGGGTGAAATTATGACCTTCGCCAACGACGCTTATAATAAGATCATCAGTACTTTTCAATGCAACGTTATTTTCAGCAATGTTGCAGAATACATAACCGATCTGAGGATAAGTATTATTCATCGACTTTCTTTTCATTAAAGTGGACATTCCACAAACATTGTTTTCACATAATCGAGTAACTAAGACTGCATCAAGTCTGTCCAAGTGGCGAATAAATTCCCAGGAACAAGGTTTTCTGTTGAAACCACCATCAATAAGCATGTTGAATCCATTAATTCCAAATAAGGCACAGTCACCTTGTCCAGCTGGAAATAAGTACAAAGTTGGGCGATTGAATCGGATATTTCCAACCAGAGGTGAAGCCTTCATTATTTCTTCTAGAGCTTGAGAGGTGAGAACTTTATCTAAACACTTGATCAAGTGCTCAGATCCAGGAACAGAGCTAGCTTTCTCTGGTGGATTGAAGGCCACGTTGGCGACTTTGGCAAATGTATCTTCGGCGAAATTAGCACTGCTCCATGGTCCTACTTCGGCGCAATGGATGTTTACATTGCATCGTTTCTGGCTTTGGACATCAGCTTGTTGGAAAATTTCGAAGAAATCATCGAAGGAGAAGGTTCCGTTTTGAAGGATCCAAGAACCGGAACCTGCGAATGCATAACCGACATGGATGAGGTGCTTGTGCCCGGTTGAAGTGGAAAGCAAGTTCTTGACGCATTGTTTGAGTGTGCTCACAGTTGGACTAACTAAAACTTCGACTCCTAAGCTCTCAGTTGAGTGCTGAATAAGAACATCTGCAATAAAAAAAATTAACATTAGAAACTACAAGTGTAAAATACGACTATTTTTAAAATACATGGAAATATACATACACATTTAAAAATTTAAAAGATTCATAGTATTTCGAACAAACAATATGCTTTCTAAAAACACTGATAAATTCTAAAGATATTTCTGAATGTTAAAATAGACTGACTTAATTACTTCTACTGCTGTTCATCCCTCTGTACGAAAATAAGAACTATAATTAATACTTGGCTTGGGAATTGTTTTAAATTATAAATGATCGTCCCTTATTTTTTTTATTTCTAAATAGTATTTGAGGATCAATTTTCTTATTAAGCTTTAAAAAAAGCTGTTTACAGAAGTGATTGTATTTAAACTATCAGCATTATAAATGCAATAATAATGACGAATAATAAATGTCGCTTGTTTCATAACTCAAAAATTTTTTTTTCCCTGAATATCATTCGAAAATGTTGAATTACATTAAACAAATAATTACTTCAAGTGTTTGATTAACTATTAATTAAATATAAATAATTTCATTTTGTTTTTCCACTTGTTAAAGGTGCATAGAACTATCCTGAATGCCATTTTTGTCGTTACATAACAAGATTTCCGACTAGCCATCAGTATGCCATTTTTTAATTATATTGATAACTTGATTACTATTTCTTTTTAATGAAATTTTATTAAGTATATTAAGGAAGAAAAAAAGGTTATAAATTTATGGATATAATGGATTTAAAGTGTATCAAGGAAATTGCAGTTTCATTGTTTCAGATGATTGAAGTATTTAATAAAAGTTTCTTCATTTAAAAAAATAAATAGTATTTAAAAACTTTGATTAAGAATCAAAATTAGGCTTGCAAATATAACATACATTGCAAATATAACATACAAAAATGCATGCATACATACTCAAAGAAAGAAAAAATACATCCATACATTATTGGATACCTTCAATTTCAGCCATTGTAAAATTTATGAATTCTTTAAGAAAAAAAAGTAATACTTTAGCTATTACCAGCAGTTAGCAATAAAGGATCAAAGAAAGTTTATTTTCTTCTCCTTGAAAATAAAAGAATTCCGTCTTAAATCGTCATTAGCTGTCTTATACATGGACTAAAGATGGACTGAAAATCACATTAACTATTATTTTTGTCACAACAAATGACCAAAAGCTATTTTTTCAAAAGGTATAAATAAAAAAAAGGTCATGAAAAAAAAAAAAAAAAAAAAAACCTAGATTGATGATATTGATGTTTTATTATTTTCTAAAATGCAAATCGATTTTGCAAGCACAAAATTGCTTCAAACTATTTCTGGAAAGCACTGTCACTATGATAGTCATTTTGTATCAGTGATATTTTATGCTGTTGCGATACAAAAATCACAAGATACCTAATCTTTAACTGGTTAATGTTGTAAACTTTCAGAATGTAGATTCTATTCACACACTCAAATTTTTCCTGTTACACAGCAAGTAATAAACTGGAATATATTTTTAAATATTTTATTAAAGAAAGTTAGATGTACAATGATGAATTGAGAGAAAGAATTAACACATCATAGAATATTGCTTACCATTATCATTAAGATGTTTCTCATCGATTTGAGAGTGTACATATTTTATTAATGATGCACATTAATGAAAGTTAAATGCACAATGATGAATTGAGAGAAAGAATTATGTGTAACATGTCACATAGAATATTTGCTTACCATTATCATTGAGATGTTTCTCATCAATTTGAGAGCATACAGATTCCAAGCCAATTAAATCGCAACCAGTTGATTCAACATCCCAGGATAGGAGACCTGAAAACAAAAAGGAATAATTTAGATCCTTTTAACATTCTAAACACATTCTACTTTTCAGGTGTATTGTACTTAATATTATATAATTCTTCTGTACATGTGTTTGTAACTGAACTCCTTCTAAACGGCTGGACAGATTTTGATGAAATTTTTGTGTGTGTGTGTGTGTTTGAGTGGGTCCCTGGATGGTTTAGATTCACAATTGGGAGCGGTAGGTGGAGTTGCAATCGGGTTCTTCTGTACGTGTGTTTGTCACCGAATTCTTCCAAAACGGCTTAACCGATTTTGATGAAGTTTTTTTGTATGTGTTTAACAAAACATGAGGAATGTTTTTATGCTAAACCCTTTGTTGTAAGTCGCCACCAAATGCCGCTGCAGTATATCTCCTTCTATACCATTCAACCAATAGCTATGAAAATTGGTAATATGTATTCGAGTAAGGAAAATATGCTACATGCACTATCCACTTTATTGTTACTTGCCACCAGAGGGTGCTGCGGTTTTTAATTTTATATTCCATTCAAACGATATCCATGAAAATTAGTATGCACATATATTGGAACATGGAGAATATATTCGTGATATGTAATTTTCTACATTGCATTTTTTTTTTATTTTATTTTATTTTTTTTTTTTTGGCAGGACAACGTACGCTGGCTAGTAATTATTTTGACAGTTACTACATTTACTAGTTTTTGACAAAAGTTACATATGAACCAAATATAATGAATGAATGAATGAATGAATGAATGAAATAACAGGATTTTTGCATGTCTTACTTTAGTACAAAGCATAAAGCCTTTATCATGCATTTTTCTATACCAAAATTTCTTAATTTTCCGTAATAGAAAAAAATTTCAGTATATAATGAATTAATATAAATGAATTGATAATAAGGAATGATAATTGTCATTTTCATATGGCTGAGGAATTATTCGGCTTTTGAATCCTTAATAGAATGAAAGACTATGCTGGAAAACGTTAGTTCATTTAAAATTGGGAACCAGAAACCTATTAAACTAAAAAAAAAAAAAAAAAAAACTAATGAAACATCATTGACATTACATTAAGATGAGAATTCTTCAGCAAGACAACATTACCCAAGCAATCTAATCTAATTGATTAAAGGGCATGGCAAACCCAACCCCAGATATCGACCCCCCCTCTAACAAACTTTGTCTGCTTGCCATCCAATCCTCTTACCCCACACAAAAGCCAACAACGGAGGCAGGGAGGGGATTTTATGCGACAAAGTAAAGTGAGAGCAGCACAGGAACTAACTTTTCACACAGGGTCCGTGGAACTGATGTATTTCGGCAATAAAGAAAAGGGTGCACACGAAAGGGGGGGATTCTTCCAAGAAATAGATCGCGGAAGATAAATTTCGTTTTCTGTTTAATCAGCTTGGCTTGGGGAAGATTGAATTGCGCTGCAGAGGTTACGAGAAGTCACTTTGCAAATCGGTTGGAATGATGGGATTGCTCAAAAATCATTAAGTATTCAGCACTATAAAAAATGCATATGATAAAATGAACCACTGTAAAAGTATTTATCTCAAGGTCCAATTTATTCTTGTAATTATGTAAATAAGGGTAAAAATAAGAAAGAATTTAATTAAACTTTTGTCACCTTTTTATCTGATACAGGGTCGTATAACTCTGGATACAGGCATTAGGTATGGAGTAAAATACAGTATAGTGGCTTACTTTGGTATGCTTTCAGACATTTACTCCCATGATTTTATTCGTTGCCTTGAATTTTCAATTTAGGTTAATTTACTCTCGAGAAATATTAGCCATTTCAATATTATATGTGGGCATAAGCCTCAATTTTTTTCCCCGTAATTTTGTAAAGGATCCAATGTTCTTTGGATACCTTGTATTGCAAAACATTCATGTAATATAGCATGTGTAAAATCATACTGAAAATTCCAATTTAGAAAGATAAATCTGAAAGCTTGTATTGAAGGGCAAAAGATGAATTTCATATTGATCCTCATATGGAAATCATTGGTTAAAATCTGGTATTTTAACACGATCTTAATCAATTTATATTCCAAAAATTCAAAAATAAAATTTGATTCTATAATATGCGTTCTATAAATAGTAATGTTTGTAATTATGGTTTAACTGCAGTAATTTTTTCTATTAAATCCTAATTACATAAATAATAAAATTTTTTAGTTTAAAAATTAAACTCCGTAAATATTTGAGTTTTATTTTAAATGTCGACTCCATTATACATATAAAGTTAACATTCTGCATGGATTAGTTTATTTTTTACAAATGGCTTTTTATGAAATAAGTTTACTAAATACATTGCGTTTTGCATGTATTATAAATTTAAGGCTTCCACAACTTATTAAAGAAAATAATTTCAAAATATTTTAACTATACACATCTATCATAAAATTAAAAACATAAATCATTGAAAATCATTTATGATGAAAAATAAGAATAAATAAATAACTTTCATTCAGGAGAATTCAATTTAAGAAAACATTTTAGACGTCAATTATCCTCAACAAAACCATCCATCAAGCCTCATAATTCTACGATCAACAAGGAAAAAAAATAAATTTCATTTGGTTTGTGAAACAATTGGTTTATTTGGCGACGAAAGCAAAAACACATCGCCAAAACTTTTAACTGCAACCTTTTTCGTGAGAGATGCATTTAGGAAAGAGCATCACGTTCCGCCTGCATCCCCAAACCCATCTCAACTTTGAAATTACTCCATCGTCCAGACAGGTCTTCCATCCTCCCGTTGCCATGGCAACAGAGGGGGGTACGCATCCCAAGGGGGAACAGGAGGGGGTGGTGCTCGGTTGCTAAAGATAGATGCGCCAGGGTATGGTTTTTCTTAGGGTCACATGGGGAATGTCACTGTCAAACGTTGGATGCCTGGAACCATTACTGGAAGCCAGTACGGATTCTGTGGATGCGGCCATGTCAGGATGTAATGCAATTCAGGTCTTCCAGCTTCCAAGTCACGTACTGGTGTATCACGAGAAATGGAATGGAAAAAATTACAATTACTATTAGAAATGGGATTGAGATAAATAGTGTCTGCGGTTTTGTTTAGGTTGTCACTGAGAAATATGAAAAAGGAAATAAGTTTCTTTTTTTTTTCCCTTTAGAAATAGGGTTTAGCATTAGTTGAAAGTGGATAGGCTTATCGAAATGAGGATTTCAAGTAACGTGCTAAATAACTATGTTTAATACGTAATAATAAACGTAAATAATGTAATTACGTTTTATCTCCGTGTACCAATTTATTTAGACAGTTCTATTAATTTTTTCTACTATTAATTTTTTTTTAAATAGTAATAGGCTCCGTGGAACGTAAAGTGGAATAAACTTATGATTAGGGAATCCGATGACTTTATGTCAAATAAATTTATAAAGCAAATCGGTTAGAGTAAAATATATATAAATATGAATTTATTCTTGTTGCTGTTAATAATTGCTGTTAGTTCCATTTATTGATGAAGAGAAACTATTGTTTTAGATATATATAGTAGTGGTTTTGTAATATGAAATGAAGTTTTATTTCTATTTATGAATGTAAATACTATTAACAGAATTGTAATGTATTGGAAGCATTTATAGAAAGAAAGTTTAGTTATAAGTAGAAAAAAATTAAAGAACAATTATTATTATTTTCATTCAAACTTAAAGATCCCTTAAAATTTCACCAATTCTTAGTTGGGATTACTTTTAGACAAAATAGATCTATTGTAAAATACATTTTTTATAAATAACTCGTATGTGTATACTACATGTATATTGCATGAGTGTGTGTGTGTGTGCGCGCGCGCGTGCATACTACATGTGTGTATGTATTACTGCATGCTTGTAATTCGACTACTGTTATTCCTCCCCCCCCGCCCTTTTTAAGACTCAAGGAATTTTGTTTGCATGTAATTCATTTTAATACTTAAAAATGTTTAATCGAATTTAAATCATTTATTAACAGTTAATAAAAAAATCTGTTAGAGTAAGCTATTCGATCACTTCAAAAAAAAAAATCACTTTCTGTATGTAAACGTAACATTTTAGAAGAAAAAAAACGCATATTATAACGTAAATAATTTCTTCGTCACTCACAAAGTTATTTTTACAAATGACTATCAGAATCTTTTTAATAGTTAAAAAATAAAATCATTAAAATAGTTTTGTCGCATAATATAATGATAGATCCAATAATTTATGAACTCTTTGTATTTCCACATTATGTGTCTTTCAACTTCATATGAATTGCTCGAAGACAAAAAGCATAGTTTTTTTTTTGGATTAAAATAAATTTTTTTTAAAATATCAAGTAAAAATATTTTACTACATATTTATCCTCCAATTATTATTATTTTTTAAAGCATTTAGTTGCACACATACATTAAATAGATACTTATACCTTGTCCTTTTGAAATGTAATGAGAGTTATCAAATGGAAACTGAATTTAATCAACCATGTTTATATAATAGGACTAGATGGAGAGTGATGCAACAATCAAATGAACCATCTGCGTCGATGTAAATTGCATGTTTATTTAATTTATATGCAAAAAGACGTCATAAAACGTTTACTACATGTTCAACATCCTTTAAATAAAATACTCAAAATTATAATAATTAAATTTCTAATTTTATACGAAAACAACTGAAGAAAAGTAGTATTAAAAATTGTTTTCATAATAAGAAATAATCATATCTTCCTTCAGAAGTATCCTCATTTCAAAATATTTAAAATGAATAAAATATTGATTTGTATTATATTCGCTGCATTCAATATTTATACATATTTCAAAATGAATAAAATATTGATTTGCATTATATTCGCTGCATTCAATATTTATTAGTAACCATCACTATTTTTTACAAAATGCCTATTTTTTTTCTATTGTAACATTTTAATAGTCTTGAAATGCTTTTTTACAATAGTTTAAAAATAAAGTTTGATTAGAATTTTTTTCTTTTGTTTTAAATACAGAATCTGCAACAGGATTTTTTTTTTTAAGAAAGTAAACGTAAATGTGAATAAAATAATTAAAAATATATTAATATCTTTCCAAATTATTTTAGGTTTTTCCTAAAAGAAATATATTTAGTGTTTTTTACTGCATCTTTCATTATTTTATACAATTTTATGAATTATTTTTTTTCCAACATATAACCGTCTTCAATAAATGAAAAGAGTTGTATACCTTTTGTTTACAATCACCGTCTTCAATAAATCGAACGAGTTGTTTGTATATATTTTTGTTTACAATCCCCGTCTTCAATAAATCGAACGAGTTGTTTGTATACATTTTTGTTTACAATCCCCGTCTTCAATAAATCGAACGAGTTGTTTGTATACATTTTTGTTTACAATCCCCGTCTTCAATAAATCGAACGAGTTGTTTGTATACATTTTTGTTTACAATCCCCGTCTTCAATAAATCGAACGAGTTGTTTGTATACATTTTTGTTTACAATCCCCGTCTTCAATAAATCGAACGAGTTGTTTGTATACATTTTTGTTTACAATCCCCGTCTTCAATAAATCGAACGAGTTGTTTGTATACATTTTTTTTTTTTTACAATCACAGTCTTCAATAAATCGAACGAGTTGTTCGTATACATTTTTTTTTACAATCACCGTCTTCAATAAATCGAACGAGTTGTTTATATACATTTTTTTTTAAAATCACCGTCTTGAATAAATCGAACGTGTTGTTTGTATACATTTTTCATAATCATTGTCTTCAAAAAATCGATTGAAAAAAAGTATACACACAACTCACTCATCTTTTTAAAAAATTCAAAGCAAACATTTAAAAATAATTTCTGCTTTTAAGGATACAAATTTGAATAATTCAAGAAAACAAAAAATTTGAGAAAGACAAAAAAGTTTAAAAAAATTGTGAAGATACGCTACTTTTCTGCTGAAACTTTCTTTTAAATTAAAATGCATTCAGTTTTTATTAAAAGTTTATTGATACATTCTCATAAATAAAATTTTACGTTTATATACAAAGCTTATAAATATAATCTGCAATTTTAACAATTAAAATTTTCGGGAAAAAAAAAAATACAAGAATTTAAAACCGAATTAAAAGAAATGCATTTGAAACGAAGTACTGTAAAAACCAAAAACAAGTAAAAAAGGCATTTAACATAACATCTATAAAGTGTATAATAAAAATACTTAATAAATTAGAATAAATAAATTTTTTCATAATACAATTTTTGATGACAGTTTTCACTGAGCCAAAAAATTAAAAAAGTAAATGAAAAGTTGTATTATATTACAGTGCAGAATGCGAAAGTAAAATAAATTTCAATCACTTTCAAAACCATTTGATATTTATAAAACGAAAACAGCAGACTCGTATGTTTCAGTAGCTAGGCAATCATCTGACTCATCAATTGGTTAAACCGATGACTCATACGATGGAATATTTTTAAATGTATTGCCACTATTTACGCAATTCTTGAGCCTTAATTCCTTGAATGTTCAAATAATGGATTTTCCAACAAAATACCAAACAAAACGTTTAAACCTTTTTATATAAATTTAAATTTTTTATCGAAACTATTCTCAAACATAAAGATATTAAAAAAAGTACACAGAAAATAAACTTTTAAAATTACTGATTTTTAAAAAATACTTATTTCTTCTTTCTTTTAATCAAAATATATATTTTACACTAGTTTTAATCAAAATATATATTTTATTTAATATATATTTTAAACTAAATATAAATTTATCAAGTACATTTAATAACAAATGTCTATTTTAAATTCTAAATTTACTAATAAGCATTTAAATTCATAAAAGTAGAATCAAAATTATTTTTAAATGGCGCATAACAACAAAAATTAAAACTGATTATAAACTTTAAGAATGTTCAAACAAAAAAACGCTAATTGTTATATTATAAAGAATAGTTTTGCCACTGAAAAACAGATGGCGCTACAGTAATAAAAATTTGATGGAACAAACTGCAACCATCCATTACTTCCCACATAAAAATTATTCAACTTTTTCTTTATGATCGATATAAGATTTAAAAAAAAAAAATTAATGAATAAAAAAAAAAAAAAAAAAAAAAGGTTAGCAAATTTTCGGCACTCATTGATTCGTTTTTTTATTTATTCGAACGTGAATAATGGAATGACTGCAATGAAAATGAAAGTTTAAAAATAAAAAATAGAAGATTGAAGGAGTATGATATTATTCTTCGAATTTCTTACTGAAACGGAACAATGATGTCATGTCCTTAAAAACTGAGGGGGTGGAAAAAAATTTTTTTTTTTCTGAATCACTTCATTTTTCAGAGAATTGAAGCAACCCGTTTCAAACGATTTTTTTTTATTTTATTCTTGGAGGTTGACATACTACGATAAAATTTCACTTCCTATGTGTCATATAGTAAAGAAAGTATCTATGTGATACTTTTTTTAGAGGCATGATGATCGACAGCAAAATTTGTATATAGTTTAATCTTAAATATTTTTCTTTTTTTCCTTCCCATAGTGAATATTTTACACGGATTCGAAGTGAAGTGAACCCTATACGGAAATCGTATGTCGAAATATTTACAATGTATATTTTGAAATGGAAAAAAAAGAAAAAAAATTTTTTTTTTTTTTTTGTTTGATTACGTTTTATTCATATTACATCGACAGCAATTCAACAAAGAAAAATAAAAATCGAACATAAATACAAAAAAAGATATGGCAGCTGAACTTTTTTTCTTTTTAGCAAATAATGAATGGAACATTTGATACATTCATTAATTGATAAAAAAAAAAAAAAATTCGAGAGAAAATTGATTCGAGACACTAGATCTCGATATTTTCCTCAAACATAGCGAATTCCAATTTGCGTAACATTTGGGAATATTTTTTTTTCTAGGAGAAATATTTATTTGGATATTATGTAGAATAAAACTTTTAACTTTTAACAATCTTTCTTGAGTGAGAATTTAATCAAGAAATATTTAAAATTTTAATTTTAAAAAAAATTTGTGTCAATTTAAAAAGAAAAAGACAAAATGTTCAAGTTTCTTGCAAAAGGTTTTTTTAAAATGAAATTGTTTTCTTAATTGATAAGTTATTTAAAATATTTATCAAAATAATTATTTACAATATTTATCATAATTATTGCTATTTACGATGTTTATAATTATTATTTAAAATATGATTATTATGCAAGATATTTATTATAATAATTATTTTTTAAGATAATTATTAGATTAAATCTTAATAACGAATGATTCATTTTTTTGAGTACTTTTACAGACAAAACAACAGTGTTTGAATCATTAATCTGTTTGAAACTGCTTATTTAAATTAATTTAACATGACGTGAATCAAGTGAATAACAATCAATTTGAATAATAAAAATATAGGTTAAAAACTACAGTTAATTAAGAGTAAAATTTTTATAATCATATTTAGCTGGGCATCTTATGTATTACATCCGTTCGTGACAAACATTTAGCAAATAAACATACATTATTTCTGCACCTTTATTCCAATTCAAAAGTTGTAAGCTTCCGCAAGAAAAATTACACCAATTTAAAGCAATTTCGAAAAAAAAAAAAAAAAAAAAAAAATTTTCGAAATTGTTTTATCTGATGTACCGACTGCAATTAAAATACCTGCACATACATTACAAACCATTCCTCTTACAAATAGCTCTGATAGCATGCATAGAAACGATTCCAAGAAATATATTAACTACAACCAAACAAAATGATTGCCAACAAATCGCCAAGTCTTTTTCCACGCTTTGTAGCACACACGTTATGACTCACGCCAACTCATTACTCCGTCTTTAAAAGACGGACAAGAATTTGTGTACACCTCAGTAAACCTCGGAGATTTATACACACCTCAGTAAACCATTTTAGTGTTATATACCGCTGCACTGGAGCGTTGCACAACTTGCGCAAATAAGTTCTTCTACCCTTTAATTTCATGGTAGATCCAGTAGGGATGGATGGATAATGAGACACATCGCGGACCACCCTTCTCATCAGTTTCTTTACTAGTAAGCGGCGAGGGTAACTATTAATAGATAGTTAGGCAAGAAATAAATGGCAGCGTGGGAGCACGCAAAGAAAGGATTCTGGCGAATCCAGCGCGCAAACAATTGTTGTGCCATCTGGCAAGTTATGTTTTTACGTCTGCAATCACAATGGGAAGTGGAGCTTAAGGTTGGATGGAGTTCATCTATGGATTTATAATAGTGGTTGTTTTTTTCTTGTAGACTTTTTGAAAGAGCGTATAAATTTGTGTAGGATGGTTTGTGTGGGTTTGTTTTTCAGTGCGGGAAAGTCACTTTTAAATGGGTAACATCTATGGATTTGCTTTAATAAAAGCTGACTCAGTATTTCGCAATGGGTGTAAAAGTTTTTAACGTAGAATATGCACTTCACAAGAAATTAATTTTTCGTAAATACGTAAGACATAGTATTTTATTTTTATTATAATGGGTGAACAAGATGTTGTCCTGGTTAGGGTTCCCTGACGTTATCCAAAAATAAGGATCAAGCAAATAAAATTCCATTTAAAATTTTGGCGGAAAATGGTACTTTGGGCTCCTTAAATCTTGAGATGCTTTATGAATAACGTTAGTCTTCAGGAAATTTCTGGAGAAATTGGATTTTGCTTGAAGTGTTTTGTAGTATGGATTTGAAGCACATTTGTATATCCAATAGCTATGAGTACTCGTAGAGCATTGATCAATTCCTTCTTCTTGAAGTTTCACATTGATCACTTTTGGCAATTTCCCGCGCTTATGGAGCTGTATAGTGCTTCTTATTGTATTTGGAATATTTCATTCTTTCATTTATGCCTAGAATTTTTTTGATATATTCTTTTGGCTATTGAATGTAGTAGTGTTTCCTTATAGAATTTGGAATACTTAATTCTTTATTTACGACGACATTTATCTTACTTTTATATATTCTTTTAGAGATTCTTGAACAATTCATTCTTCATGAAGTTCTTGATCTATTCAACATTGCTATATTCATGTATATTTGGTTCATTGCTATATTTGGCCATTCTTGCAGTCTTACAATCAATTGCTTCATATATCTCGTTCATTATTAAACATTGGCATATTTCTGAGTTCATTCATCCGTTCTCCAATGTTCACACATAAGTTGAAATTTGTCGAGCAGTTATTTATATTTTTATTATTTTCTCTTATAAAGTGAACAGCAAATAAAATTCTATTTTGAATGTTTAACTTTAAAGTGCGATTTATTTATAGAAATTGGCAATCAAAAACGATACGAAAGAAAATTAGCAAAATATTGTAAAGTAAACGTAAAAAGTGGGAAACAAAACTAATAACGTATAAAAGGTAAACAGAAAAGTGGAAACAAAACTAATAACGTATAAAAGTAAACAGAAAAGTGGGAAACAAAACTAATAACGTATAAAAGTAAACAGAAAAGTGGGAAACAAAACTAATAACGTATAAAAGTAAACAGAAAAGTGGGAAACAAAACTAATAACGTATAAAAGTAAACAGAAAAGTGGGAAACAAAACTAATAACGTATAAAAGTAAACAGAAAAGTGGGAAACAAAACTAATAACGTATAAAAGTAAACATAACAGACGGAAACAAATTTAATAATGCATAAAAGTAAATATAAAAGGGGAAAACGAGTTTAATAATGCATAAAAAAAAAAAGTGGGAAACGGATATAATGTATTAAAAATAAACAAAAGTGGGAAACAAATCTTAACTGTATTCGAGGAATGTTACTATTTCACGAACTTCGCTTAAAAATTTGAACAAAATTATAAAATAACCGTTTATATAAGTTAACCACATAGAAATTTATTGTTGTATTCCTCTCCAATACCAATCAAAAGGGTAAAAATACGTTTATTCAGACAAGAGACGTTGGAAAATAATCCAGATACAGATTCAGTTCTCGAGCACACGTGTGAATAAAGGTAGTTGCCACACAAAGGGATAAAAAAAAAAAAACCTAGAGTTCATCGTTTGTATTTGCCCCCGAGAGGGATAAACTTTCCTCTAAAGGGGGGGACAATAAACGGCCAAACGACCTTACAAGCAGAGGCGGACCTTTAATGATACTGAAACTGCAATCCAACAGTTGTTGCAAAGTTCCCCCGCGGTTTGCGAAACACAGTATCCATGGCAACAGATCATTCCGTGTTGCCACTGACAGAATGACAAATAATGCATACGTCAACGCTCTCGTTTCTCATTCGTCTTCCCAGAGACGAATGTCGGAGACACTTGGGATTGAAATTAATTCCAGATTTTTCAAAATGCAATAAATGATTTTACTGATTTTTCAAAATACAACACGAATATAGTTTGGCATTAGTTAGAAAATTGTTATACAAAATTAATCTAAAATAAAAAAATATCAAAGAAACAATTTTTTTTTCACAATAACGATTCCTTTAATATGCATAAACCAAGTAAAATTGTTCGAGCAATATGATAACATTTTTAACTAAAATAAATGTTCTTAATCTTTTCCTGCGTCATAAACTTTCTTTGCTAGTCAAACGAAAGCCAGGAAAATTTACACAGCATATTTTTTTAAAGTATTTATTAAAACAATTAAAGAAATAATAAAGGATGTGCTTTTTTTTTCTACTAACAATAAATAATACTATATAACGAGCATTGTAAAGTTCAGACTTATCTATTTAAAATTTGCCAATGAAAAAATGAATTTTGAATTGAAAATTTTAAAAATTCTTGCATGAGAATGTAATGTTATTTCGATTGATAACTACAAATAAAACTTGTCACTTATTGTACACATTCATTTGATAAATGCATGTGTTTAGATAAAGCTTTAAAATATCTATTCGCTTAACTGTATCATTTTTGTTAAAATGGAAGAAGGGTAATAGAGTCATTGTAGGTTTATTTCCTAATATTATCGTAAATTTGTTTTGACTCCATTTTCTGTTGTACCTCGACAGACAGAAATAGAAATTAATGTGAAGTGACAAATGAAAGTGAAGACAGAAGTGGCGAATCAAGCAATAAATATGCACTGCTTATTGACAAGACTGTGTCGATTATTGGAGTACCAGGGTTAATAGATCCAAACCTCTATTTTTCTTTCCATTCTTATAATTCTTCTACTTGCATAATTCAAATGTTTCTATACTGATAGTAACTTCTAGTTGCAAATTCAGTCATAGTAACTTGTATATTAAAATATATAATAACCCAAAATTTGAAGTATCAGACGCATTCAAATTTATGAAAAACAATTCAAAATTTTCTAAAGCATTAAATGTAACAGATTCTCAGTTAAATAAACAGCAATAAAATAGAAATTTTATTGAAAAATATATATTCAAATTGCATAAAACAATATCGAATTTTTCACAAAGATTTAAGTCGCACTTTCAAATTTAATGAGATTCAATTATGATCAAAGTAATACGACAAATTAAATCCTATCTTATAAACAATCCAATTCTATGGAGTTTTAAAGTCAGCAATTTTATAAAAAGTCTAAGAAAAAATAATTGTTAAGAATCTATCGATTATGACAGTTCATTAAGAATCTATCGATTATGACAGTTCATTAAGAATCTATCGATTATGACAGTTCATTAAGAATCTATCGATTATGACAGTTCATTAAGAATCTATCGATTATGACAGTTCATTAAGAATCTATCGATTATGACAGCTCATTAAGAATCTATCGATTATGACAGCTCATTAAGAATCTATCGATTATGACAGCTCATTAAGAATCTATCGATTATGACAGCTCATTAAGAATCTATCGATTATGACAGCTCATTGGTTAAGAATCTATCGATTATGACAGAATCTATCGATTATCATTGGATTATAGTTCATTAAGAATCTATCGATTATGACAGTTCATTAAGAATCTATTGATTATGACAGTTCATTGGTTAAGAATCTATCGATTATGACAGTTCATTGGTTAAGAATCTATTGATTATGACAGTTCATTGGTTAAGAATCTATGATTATGACAGTTCATTGGTTAAGAATCTATTGATTATGACAGTTCATTAAGAATCTATTGATTATGACAGTTCATTGGTTAAGAATCTACCTGATTATGACAGTTCATTGGTAAAGAATCTATTGATTATGACAGTTTATTGATTAAAATTCTGTCGATTTTTATGAATCCCAGCTAGAAAAAAAAAAAAATATTTTATAAGAAACAGAAAATAAAATTATAAAAAATTGTGGAAATCATAAATTGGCAACAATTTCACAAGTTGCAATCGACTTCTAAATAATTTGGTAAAGAAACAAAAATTTTGGAACAAAACTTTTGTTTTAATATTTTTTTGCCTGGCCACAAATGAAGAATATATATAATGATTTCAAGTGAGGCACATTTCCTTTTCTCAAAATTTGAGCTTTCTGAGCTTCTTATTTATTTCCACACCTCTGAATGGATCCTTTGTGGGTTGAAATCAAGGCTTGATTTACACAAGAAGGCAACAGCTGGGAAGACTGTTATCCTAGACGACCGACGTCTCGGGAGAATTTAATTGGATTTCTTTGCTTATTTTCTATAACAATCTCCTTAAATCAAAACTTTTTCTGACGGCCATTTAATTTGAAATTAGAGTGTGAAGTTTTCAGAATTCTTTCTCGACTAGGGAAAACTAGTTGGAATATTAATCAATTTTTGTCTGGAACATAGAAGAAATGGAAAAGAAAATTGGGAAAAATATAAAATTCATTACAAAACAATTTATGTGCATTTTAGAACAGAACATGCTTCAATTTTCACACAAGAAATACGAGTAAATATAAAATTAAGACAATTGTAGAAAAGTTGTAAGCTCAATTTGCTTTATAAGAAACAGAAAAAAAAATGTTATGTAATGTTATGTAAAATTTATTGTAATGTTAAAATGGAATATTTATTAATTCCTTCAAAATCCTATGTATTTTTTAATAATGAACCACCCTGATCATACAAACTTATGAAAATCGCTACTGCACTTTAAAAGTAAATTAAAATACTGTAATGCATGGATATTTTACATCCATCTTTGTGATTGAAACTAAAATTTTATTTCTAGCCATCCATTAAAAATAATAATAAAACATATAATATAAGTTTTTTTCAAAAATTATATATAACTATGGATGTGTAACGAGTTGTAAACTTGCACACATGTATGTACATAAAACAAATATAAGAATAGTTTTAAAACAAATTGCAACTATCCAGCATATTACTGGTTATTGTTTAAGTTAGTTCTTTTTTTTAAAACTTGTGGATGCCTATATGTATAAAAAGCATTGCGTGGCTCTATCAAACAGTTAATGATATCTTCTGTCAGAAAGTTAATGATGAAGTTAAAGGTCTTTTTGCATCATGGGATCAGCCGATTTTTTGCCACATGCTTATTAACATAACTATTTGGAATCTTCTGAACAATTTATATACTTAATTTTATATTGAAGTATAAAAAAAAGTAAATTCAGTAAAGGATTATAAAATTTATATAAAGATTCATGAAATTCCACCAGATGGATGAGGCAAATGTACTATACCATATTCTATGAGTTATATCATGAGCCGAGGCATATCCTATGTACTGTATTTAACAGTTATCATGGCTTCATTTCTAAAGGAAATCCCTAATCCCCCAAACAATCACAATCCCATGCCGGACTTGATAAGTCCTTAGTACAATTCTAATGGGTGAACCAAGGTTCAAGAACACGGGAGAGAGAAGACATCCTAATCTGATTCTGTATTATCTTATCCCACTGAACCACTGTTTCCATGCACAGTTCTCTGGCACTGGTGGCAGTGACCAGAGCCACGCAATGCTCTTTCAATGGGATTCCACGCTGGAGCGGTCAAGCGGAAAGCTGCACGCTTTGCTGGCCTGCTTCTATAGTAAAAAAAAATGCTATTTAGCCGCGACGACAGCTGTAATAAGTCGGGAATTTTAATACAGATTAACACCCGTGATGTGAGGATTGTAGCAGCAGGTACTACAATCCTAAGCAGCTGTTGAAAATTGATTACTAATTAAGATTAAAAATAATTGCTTCATTTAATAAAAAATATTTATTTGTTGATGTGTAAAAGATAGCAACTTGGACGTACAAAGACTTGTTTTCTAATTATTTTTATAATACATCAACAAAATCTTTTTGAATCCCTTATATTTCTCATAAACATAGTGATATTCATAAATTCAACATACTATAGGATGAGACAGAAGTTTGGTATTATTTAAATGAGATAAATCAGATAATGTTTCAATAAAAATAATAAATCCTGAAAGTATTGATGGATGAATTATAAACGTTTTGGAAATTATTGATGGATAAATTATAAACGTTTTAGAAATTATTGATGAGTGAATTATAAACGTTTTGAAAATTACTATTAAAAGATAATTATAAAATATCTAAAAGCAATAAATATAGTTCACAAGTATGAAACTTAAAACTACAAATAAATTAATACTAAATTGCAAGTATGAAACTGAAATAAATGCAAGTATAAAACTTAATTACTTTCCCTAAAACATTCTTCAAATATAGTATGAAGAATTAAGAATATCGTCATAAATACATATTTTTAACAGTTAATATATGGGTGAGAAATTACTACATATGCTAAAAAAATATAACAATCTACGCAGAAAATATTTTACTACACAATATTTTTAATTAAACATTAAATAGATATACAATATCACATTTTATAAATGTATCTTTCATGTAGTTTTAATAAAGACTAAAAACTACACAAAAAAGTAAATATAAAAAGTAAAATAAAATTAATGTAAAACTTAATTAAATACTTTCTCCCTTGAGAAAAAACTACGAAAATCACGATAAAAACTATGAAAAATTAACGCAAAAAAATCGGGAAACAATGCATCTTAACATAGCAGGATTTACATTATTGCAAATATCACACCACGACAATCCAAAGCACCTCCTATTCCCAAATGCATAAATCCATCATAATTCATTCCCACATAAATACAACACATGCATATTTACTTGGCACCCCATCGTACATGACATGGGGCCTGTATCAATGATGTATTGCACCTTTAATGAAAACCTGGGGATTCTGGCTCTTAATATGCCATTAATCTTCCTAGAGTTGTGGTAATTTTAATTCACTTTCTCTCCTGGTGTGCTTGAGTTGGCACGTCAACTATTCTTTCACTTTTCAGCCATTTTTTTTTGCATATATATATAGTTTCTTATGAAGCATTATGAAATGAAAGAAAATAAAAGAATGTATATTGCCATGAAATGTCAAAATCAAAATGACGTGGAATTTTTTATTGTTGCAACCAAATTATTTAAAAAAGAAAATTAAGCTGTTAGTGAAATTGCTGAATTGATTAGAATTTATTCATGTGCAAAAGATTTTTTATAAACTCTTTAGTAAGTAAAATGAGTAACAAAATTAATAAGCATGCGAAGTTAAATATTTTTTTTTTTTAATAGTTAAACGTCAGCATACAAATGAGAATTAAATATATTTTTAATCATTTTAAACTTGTTAATTAAATGCAAAGTGAAAGAATTTAGCCATTTAAATTGTAATTTAAGAATCAATATTAATACACTTAGATTTTTGAGTAAAATTTTATAAAATGTTTTCAAATTCCTACAATTATAAAATTTTAACACACTTAATATAAATAGAATTATATTAATAACTTTTATATAAAATATTCATTGCATTGTATTTAAGAGACTAAATATGGTTAAGAACAATTTTAAAACAGTGACGTAAAAAAAGAAAATCTTCATATAATTCGTTTCAAAATTTTTATCAATATCCGTCTCTATACAGACAAAGAACTCAATTTAATTTAAAGTCAAGAAGAAAATTAATAAGCAAGTCAATTAATATATTTCATGAATATTTATTGAGTTATCGAATTTGCATACAATATGGATATGAATCATAAAAGATACTTTTATGTTATCAATACCATTAAATAATAAATCTGCTGTCAATTTATCTTACGAATAGTTTTTAACAATGATAGATTGATGATTTTTTTTCCAAATTAAAAAAAAAAAAAAAATTTCAAAATATCAACATACATAAAATAACATATTTGTTATTTTATTACTGTCAATGAATGCTCTTGCAATTGAGTGATAATACTATTAAAACAGCATATTTCTTGCATTTGATTGATAATGCAATTTTAAAACAGCATTTTTTTTTTTTTTTTTTTTTTTTTGCATTTGAGCGATAATGCGATTTTAAAACAGCATATTTTTTTGCATTTGATTGATAATGCAATTTTAAAACAGCATATTTTTTTCTACATTTGAGCGATAATGCGATTTTAAAACAGCATATTTTTTTTGCATTTGAGCGATAATGCAATTTTAAAAGAGTTTATTTCTCGCATTTGAGTGAAAATGCAATTTTAAAAACAACATATTTCTCGCATTTGAGGGGTAACAATTTTAAAACAGCAAATGTCTTGCATTAGAGCGATAATACAATTTTAATACAGCATATTCTTTGTATTTGAGTGAAAATAGATTTTAAAAGCATATTTCTTGCATTTCAGCGATAATACAATTTTAAAACATATTTCTTGCATTCGAGTGAGAAAATTAATTTTATGTGGATTTTATACACTTGAAAAAACAGGAAAAGGCATCTAAAAAAAAAAAATGACCGCCTACAACAAAGCGACACACGATATTGGAATGGCCTTTTAGTAATGGTTTCTTTTTTCCATTTTCTACGCTTATCACAGCTGTCATAATTTAACAATACATTGAAAAGTAACAATAGTCATCTTCATTATGTTTTCGAATCTTCAACGATAAAGAGTTCTTTGACTGAAACAATTTTTGCATGTCAAGAACGAAATGAGTAAAAAAATATAAATAAATAAAAAAAAAAGATGATTAACTTTTAAACAACTGCTCCCTCACTGGTAATATAAAACGTGCATGGGGGAAAAAAAAGAGACTTTAGTAGAGGTGAAAAGAGATAACGTAGAAAAACATCCGGAAGCTGAAGCCTGTTAAAGTGACTGATGACGAGGTTATAGAGATAGCAGCGCCCCTATGGAGCACTCTCGAGAAGCACTCGTCGCACTTGGGGCATCATTATCGATTCTCTTTATAGATATGGAATCTTTGTGGAGGCGGGCATGGGAAGTAATCGAAAAATGCTTTGTGATAGATAAAAATCGACAGCAAAAAAATGACGAGTTGTCTAGCAAATATTTTGGAAAAGAATTTCAAACTCTTAAATCAGAAAATAAAGTTTAGGCTTAACTTTTTTTTAAAAAAAGATGAATTTTTTTTCCTTTCCGAGTAGTATAATGCGATGATAAAAAAAAAAAAAAAAAAATTAACGAATTTTAACAAATTTATGTTGAATAATGCATTATAAGTAAAACTATGCATAGTATATATTTATTATCTAAATTTATAAATAAAATATATTTATTAGAAGAAATTTAATATTTATATAAGATTTATGAAAATATTATAAAAATACAACTCAAATACAAAAGCCTCTCATTAATAATAATGTGTATTTTTTAAAAGATAAAAGAATTAAACTAAAATTATTGCTATAGGGTACATACTCGCGCAAATATATATTTTACAAACAAAAAAAAAAATTACAGTTAAAAAATGCTTTAATAATATATAATTAAATTATTTTATTAAAAACTCATGATCAATAGATAAAAATTTTGTGACTCTGTTTTGAGATTAAAACAATTTATTTGAATTATAACTACATTTTCTACTTTATTGTACTTACAGAACATAATTTTGACAAAAGTCATTAAAACCAGAAAAAATATTGTAAACATTAGCAAAATTATACATTTACCATTAACACACTAAAAAATTTGGTAATGATGTTTTTCGTAGCATAACATACCTTTATCTATAAAATGATCCTCAAATTAAGACATATTTGCATTTATTGTAAAACTAGAAACGATTATGTATGACAATATAAAAAAAACAGTCATTAAATTATCTCTTATTCAAATCCTAAACAGCTATAATTAAAAAGAATTCAGAGATCTTTGTTCATTCCATTCACATTATAATGAAATATATTTGTACCAAGTTTCAAGGTTTTATTATGATGCGACATTATACACGAAAACATAATTGAGAAAAATGCATTTAAAATTTATATTTCTTTTAAAAAGCATTTTCTTTTATTAAAAAATTGCCTAAAACTTCCACATTTTTAGCTTATTCTTTTCATTAAACACATCTTTATTAAATTTTTTTCTTTCTAGTAGATAAAAGGTTTTCTTTTCTCTCTCTTTTATTTGAAGATATTTGTCGATAATATTTGAAGATAAAGAATGTCGTTAGGAGTTATCGATACTCTCTTTATTGATTCTGAAATAACCTTGAGTTGTGTAATGACCTGGTATTATTCCCCAAGATTTTAAAATGGATAGTACACATTTTGTTCCATCGTTTTTTGCATTTCGGTCATATTTGATAGTTGGCCTCGTTTTGTTTTTTGATGAAAGATTCTAAACATCTTTTAAACAGTTTGGACAGCACGATGTAGAATTTACTAAGAGAAACATCTCAACAGCAATAATTCGATTACTTAACAGTTCAATCCGTATTTTTGTACTGCCGTACAAGTCCGAGTCAAGCTTTAACTTGGATGAACTTGCAGTTACATTACTGACCTAATATTAGTTGCAGTAGCTTTTGTATATTGATTGCCGCTAAACTTTCGGGTTTTTTTTTTTTTTAGGGCAATAACCTTTTGAACGACCCTTTATTGAATAAATAGATTCAAGAATATTCTCAGTTTAGTAGAAATACTTCAAATAAATAAATAAAAATAAAGTAAAAATGAACAAAAGATAGAATTCGAGAGCAGTTGTTTACAAATATAAAAAGATGAGCGTTGCCAATTTTAAGTAAATAATCTAAAAAGTTAAAAAGATTAAATGTTTCACTAGTAAAACATTTAAAATTTAATTAAATTTTAAATGCAAAAAGAATAAACATGATAAAAAAATACATTTCTGGTTTCAAAATAATATTTCCAGTCAAATTTCATATCCATTCCTTAATAAAACTACTCTAATTCAGCTTATACATTGGAAGTAGTAGGGAATACAACTATTGTCTATGGGGAATATTAGCACTATCTGTAGGGAAAATTAGCACTATCTGTAGGAAAATTAGCACTATCTGTAGGGAAAATTAGCACTATCTGTAGGAAAATTAGCACTATCTGTAGGGAAAATTAGCACTATCTGTAGGGAAAAATTAGCACTATCTGTAGGGAAAATTAGCACTATCTGTAGGGAAAATTAGCACTATCTGTAGGGAAAATTAGCACTATCTGTAGGGAAAATTAGCACTATCTGTAGGGAAAATTAGCACTATCTGTAGGGAAAATTAGCACTATCTGTAGGGAAAAAATTAGCACTATCTGTAGGGAAAATTAGCACTATCTGTAGGGAAAATTAGCACTATCTGTAGGGAAAATTAGCACTATCTGTAGGGAAAATTAGCACTATCTGTAGGGAAAATTAGCACTATCTGTAGGGAAAATTAGCACTATCTGTAGGGAAAATTAGCACTATCTGTAGGGAAAATTAGCATATTAGTGGAATATTGGTACTATCTGTAGGGAAAATTAGCATATTAGTGGAATATTGGTACTATCTGTAGGAAAAATTAGCATATTAGTGGAATATTAGTACTATCTGTAGGAAAAATTAGCATATTAGTGGAATATTAGTACTATCTGTAGGAAAAATTAGCATATTAGTGGAATATTAGTACTATCTGCAGGAAAAATTAGCATATTAGGAATATTAGTGGAATATCTGCTAGGAAAAAAATTAGCATATTAGTGGAATATTAGTACTAACTGCAGGAAAAATTAGCATATTAGTGGAATATTAGTACTATCTGCAGGAAAAATTAGCATATTAGTGGAATATTAGTACTATCTGTAGGGAAAATTAGCATATTAGTGGAATATTAGTACTATCTGTAGGGAAAATTAGCATATTAGTGGAATATTAGTACTATCTGTAAGGAAAATTAGCATATTAGTGGAATATTAGTACTATCTGTAAGGAAAATTAGCATATTAATGGAATATTAGTACTCACTGTAGGCAAAAAAACCATCTTTGAAAACAAGATTTAAATTATTAAATCTTTTAAAATTTAATTTTTTAATTAAGATTTATCTATTTAATATCAAATGAAATAAAATTCGATATTTTCATCGAAATTGCACTTTTTTAGATAATTGGATGCCTTAAATAAATCGTTCAAACTCAAGATAAAATTTGATATTCTTGAAAACTTAACAATTTCTAATAAAAAAATATGTTTAAACAGGTTTTCTAGCCATTTTACGTATCCTTAAATAAATGAAGGGAAGAGATTAAATAAACATCTACCATTAAGAAACCAGTAAAGATAAAAAAAAAAAAAACTAATTTGTTAAATTGGTTTTGTGATTACCTATTAGACGATACTACATTTACCTGTTTTAGACTTTTTTTTTTTTTTTTTTTTCAATAAAAAAAAGTAAAGGATTACGTTTACTTCCCTAAGTATACCAGACATTTGTGAAATGAACTTTAAAGCCGCCTTCGAATTAAAGAAAAGTATCTACAAAGCATCCGCAAAAATACCAGAGATTTCTAGGGGGCACTTTAAAAAGCATCAGTTAAATGAATTGTGAAGAAAACAAAGCTAGAACACACGCGTCGTTAACTCAAAATCATAGGTTCTCGCAAACATGCTTTTTTGAAGCTTTATATACAAAAAAAAAAAAAAAAAAAAAAAAAGTTAGAAGATACACGACAGTATATAACGAGGTATATTGTAGTAATACAAACCTCAAAGAAAGATTAACCTCACAATTCTAAATGTAAAATGGGGAAAAAAATTTTAATTATTCCAAGAATTCATAGAATTTTTGTTCTCCAATTCGTCGCTCAATATTTAATTTTACAGGTTAAGATTTCAAAATATTTTCCCAATTCTTATAAAGTTAAAAATTTAATTAGTTGTGGTAGTCATCTTCTATATTGTTTGAGAATTTGAAGATAATTTTTAATAATCAATAGACTTGAATTAGCTATGTAAATAAAGAATAGACTTCAATAATGGACTTAGCTATATAATAACAAGAATAGATTTCAATTAGTTATATAACTAAACTTATAAAAATGAATTTTGAAGCTTTCCAAAGTGTTATTAAAGCCAAACCACTAAATTATTTTAAATTAAATGGCACGTTGCTTTGATAATTGATATAAATATATTAATATGCAAAACGAAACATATTCAACATTAATGTATATAATTCATAACAGAAATAATTATTTAGATAATCAGTTAAACTGAACAAAAAATTTGTGTAAAACACCTATTAGATTTTAATACAATTAATATAAAAGTCAGAAAACAGAACAATATGGATATTTATATAAGTATAAGAATGTATCCTTAGATCGTCAGATCGAAGTTTTGCTTAATGCTAAAACAAACACAAAAGAAATTTTGCCCCATGCTTTTTTTTTAATTAAAATTTTTTTCAAGAATTGGTACGTTTTGTATTTTCCTGGGCGATCCACTAACAGGAAAATATAAGATTAGAAATAAGATAAATAGTGTTCGGACTTTAAAAGAAAAGGAACCAACTATAATCACATTCTCCCAATATGTTTCCTTCTGATCTATATAACATTAGGACATATGAAGAAAGAATTAACACCAAAGTCGGCAAGAACTTCTCGTAACTGTTGTCTCGGATAGCGAAGTAAAAAGTCCTTTAAAAGTGGTATGAAAAACATATTTTTGTTTTTCAAATCATTCAATTATTAGAAACAAATATATTTTTTTCCAAACTAAATGTTAATGAGCAGATAGAAAGTTGGAGTCGAATTGATTCTGCACTTGCTAACGCCAAAAAGCAAGTGCAGAATCAATTCGATAAAAGACCATAACCATCAACGATTTAACGATATTTTGACAGAAACAAGAATATATATCAATAAATATTCCAAATGAATTTAAGAACATTAATTATAATCACACTGTACATAATCTAGTTCCACTTTCAAAACCTCACTCGTCACAATGAGTTCAAACTTGAATTGAAGATACTTGAAGGAAGGGGAAACGGTATGGCATCAAAAAAAAAAAAGTTCCACCGATTTTTTCCATCCAATTTGTATGACCTTGCCGTGGCGGATGGGCTTTCCACCAACAGTGTCACAACTGTTGAATGACTTGGAAGTCCTTTTTTTTTCCCCGTCAAGAAACTGAAACAATCAAGCACATTGAACATTACAGTTTTTAATGTGCAATTCATGCCAAATACGTTGTAATTTCGATACAAAATATCACTGGCTGCCGAATTCACTTTCTTTATGCTGCTTACCGCGCCATCTATTAATACACTTTGGAGCTTTTTTTTTATGCTGTATCATTTCCCCCTTCTTCAAATATCTTGAGTTCAGATTTGAACTCATTGTGACGAGTGTTTTTTTTTTTTTTTTTTTTTTTTTTTTTTTTTTTTTTTGCAGCATTTTGAAAATGGGACTTTAATTATAATCACGCTGTATAAAGGTATAATATAAATTTGGAACGAAGGATAGGAGGAATTCGCAACAGGATTTATAATACTATTGTATTGCAAATCCACAAATAAGACGAACGAGAAATAACAAAATTCGAACAAGACTAATTCGTATTTTTCCCTCGTACTCTTAACGAATTCTTACCACGAGCACACTCTATAAAATCCTCTACAAGTCATAAAAAAGATCGGATTACTAAAAATCATAATCCTCCTAGTACAGTTTTCCCAGAGGAAACCGGGTGTGAAAGACATCTTTAACCCTAAACCCCCTATTAGTTCTTACGATGCCAAAGAGCCAACACTGATAAAGTACAGCTTTTAAATATGTGCCCGACCCTCTTAGGGATGCGGCGGCTGTTTTCAATTCGTCCCGAACCGGAAAGGGGAGAGAGATCGGGAGAGGGGGGTGGTCGCTTCGGCAATCCATTTTCCGAGATGAAAGATGATGCGGCGGTGGCATCCCGGAACAGAAACATGGATTGAATTGTGAAGGAGGCGCTCCCAGTACAGCACCAGTACTCGCTCCTTTTCCCATCTTATCTTCTTTGGGGTTTTTTTTCGCCGACATATCGGTACACGAGGGAGTGGAAAGGTTTTATCAGAGACAGAATTTGGTGAACTTGCACGTCTTGCATCTTTCGCTTAGGTGACTCTTTTTCGCTGATGTCGGCGAAAGAGCGATATGTGATAGTTATTGTGGGACATGGATTAAACGTGACTACTCCTTGGAGGTAGTAGATTCTATGGTTTGTAAATTATGATCTTCGGAGTAGTAGAGTTACATTAACCATGTTTAGATTCCATTAGATAAGTTAATAACCATGTTTAGATTTCATTAGATAGTTAAACATTGCCTTAGTACCCATTTATTTCAATTTGACTACTTCATCTAATTATGTTGATTCTGGATGGGCCATGACTGCTGCTTACCTACATGAGTGTTCTGTACTAAATGATTTGGATTGGATTGTTGCCTACTGGAAGTATTGGAGAGCACGTTGTCTAATGATTAATATTAGGGAGATTGATGGCCGAGTGGCTTGCACTCTGGCGCTCGGTACCACAGGATATAGATTAAATGCGACTATTCCTTGGAGGTAGATTCTCTGGTTTATAAGTTATGATATTCGGAGTAGTAGAGTTATATTAAATCATGCATACTGCTGATGTAACCGTGTTTAGACTTTTTGTAGGTGCATGATTTTCTTGGTACCTATTTATTTCAATTTGGCTACTTCACCCAATTGTGTTGACTCTGGACGGGCCATGACTGTTCTGCACTAAATGATTTTGACTGTATTGTAGGGAAGTATTGGAGAGCTCGTTGTTCAATTACTAATAGACAATGACTTTTGTTTAATAATATTAAACCATGCATTAAAACTCAGTTGTTTTGGATACATTACATGAAAACAATGTTAAATATTTTCAAATACAGGTCATTTTGATCTGGAGCCATCCGCCACAAGAAAGGCCTATAGGTATAGATTGTTTTAGTTTGTCACTCTACCCGTCATTTTGCGCACACTTTAGCTAATTAGACCGGGACATGGGTATTGAACATTAAGACTGTATTGGATTTTTCCGTGACATTTTTTTTTCCGATTAATTAAAAAATAATAAAACATTTCAATTTTTTCTGGAAAATAACAAGGGAAAAAGGTTCCACTGAAGTTCAAGATATCCTACATGTCATATTTCATCAAGAACAAATTCTAGTTTCACAGAAGATACTTCTTGACTTAATAGTTTTAGCTTTTTAGTTTAATAGTTATCACAAAGGAATTTAATGTTTCCTGTCGCTAAACTTTACAAACTAGAAAAATCGAAATAAGTAAATATAAAAACCAAACAAACAAGTCAAAGAATGCGCCGGGAACACTGCCAAGTCTGCAGCAAACCACTTAACTAAAGTGTCAATATCCGACCAAGCATGATCTCTTAAAAGGTTCACTGAGCCTTCTCTTTGCATATGGGAAGAAATAAAAGACATGAAAAATGCAACATTCCGATTTAAGATAAAAGTTTTTGCATAAATGCAAAAATAGCTGGATAGATAAAGCAAAGCAAATACAAATAATATTAATTCAATGTATAAATTCGTTTCATTAAAGAAAAAAGTCCATTCTTATAAGGACAGGCAATCAAGAACTAAAATTATTAGTAATCCCTAAGCAGGAAATTCTGCACTTCATGAAAATTAGCCGATTAATCTATAATTTAATACGTTTTTCGTCGTTTTCAAAATCAAGACAGTTTTATGGCTCTTGTATATTAATTTAGAACAGAATTTAATTTGTAAGAATATATGCATTCTTGTATCAAAACACCTAATACATATTTGATTGAAAGGCTCTTTTTCTGTTTACTTCACAGAAATGTGGACGATGTGTCTTCTTCTAAAGACCTATAAAGAAACTGTTTCCCTCACAGCAAGTAAAATTAGCATACCGAAGTTGTACCCCTCACACACAAAATTGTCAAACTAAATTTTTGTAGATTGGCCTACCAATGCAATAGCCTTTCCAACCTAATCAATTTCCAAGTAATTTTCGAAAGTTAGGATGTCTTCCTCAACATGGAACTATTCCGATAAACATAAAACACAAATATTAAAAAATATTATATGCACTAGGCCTGAAATGCTTATTGTTTTACTTAGCTATTTACACACCAACTATTAACGTCTGTGCTTTAAACAGAATAATAAATACTAAATAGTACATGGGGCTTATTATATTCGTGAAATTTTGTTAAAAGTATTTTTATTCAAATTGTTTTTTAATTTTATTGTTATCGCTCTCATATTTGTAACGTTGGGGTCAAAATATTCTTAAATAAGGGGGCGAGATGTGGTGCTAAGTAAAGATATTTATTGTGTTGGGCTTCCTAACTGTGTTCAAAACTGACCTGCTTTTTCTCAGGAATGGGTACAATAAGTTTATTGTCGGTCTATGGTAATTTTATACACACTTTAAGCTAATTAGATAGGGACCTACAGTTAACGTGGATTCCGAATCACTCACAAACATCCATGACACAGACAGGATGAAATCGAACATGAAGCCTTTGGTACCAATGGCCAGAGAGCTAGTCAATTAAAACAGGGTTTGAAAAGATATGGTGGTGAGCAAGATCACTGATGTCCTCTCTGTAAGTGTTTGTTCCAAATTATAGTGGCAAGGTTGGGTTTGGTTTGGTTTGGTTTGTTGCTCTACGGTCATCTTGTGCACACTTTAAGCTAAACAGATCGGGACCTACAGTTTAACGTTGATTCCGAACCACTCACAAACATCCGTTCCACTGCCAGGATTCAAATCTGAAGCCTGTGGTACCAAAAACCACATCGCTAGCAAGTTGGCCATTAAGCCGCATATAGTGGCAAGAAGAAACGTTGACTCAACAAAATTGTGTGCAAATTAACAGGCTTATAAGTGAAATGTAAAAAAGATAACCAATTCACTTAGTGTCACCATATTAGAAAATATATTATATGCATTTTACTGACTTTTGATGAGTGCAACATTAATCAATCAAATGATTAATACTAATATTGCATCAAATCTAAAAACATTTGTTTTGTGCAGGCGTTACTAACGACTCATCTCGTGAAGAAACCCATGAAATGCGGGTATTGCCAGGGCGATCCCAGACAGGAGCCCTGCCCTTCCAAGAAGCTCCTGATTGGGGGAGTCGAATTTCACCTGTGCGGTGCGTCCCGCCCCTTGTAGGTTAGTCGGGTAAACTATTCTTGGAAATCGGATCCGGCAGGTGAATGCCCCGGCGGATCGATCCGGGGCTCGGAGGGTGACGTCACAGACGGGCGCACGCTTTCTTCAGACGATCGATGGGGCCTTCCTCTTTGTAGTTTCAAGTTGAACAGGAAATGGGGCGCAATCAGGACTAGGTCAGTTACCGGGAAGGGCGCACACTCGAGATAGCAGGGTACATTTTAGGGCGCAGATTAAGATTTTGACAGGAATTGTGGAATTTTTGCAATATTAAGGGCGCCTTTCCTTGCATTTAGAATGCAAAAGAAAAAAATGCATAAGTTTATTTTCTGTATGAAAATGAATAGCAAAGTTTGGTTTGTCGCTCTACGGTAATTTTATGTACACTTTGGGTTAATTAGACTGGGACCTACAGTTTAACGTGGATTCCGAACCACTAACAAACATCCATGCCGCCACCAGGATTCGTACCTGAAGGCTGTGGTACAGACCAGGTTTGGTTTGTCGCTCTACGGTCATTTTGTGCACACTTTGGGTTAATTAGACTGGGCCATACAGTTTAAGGTGGATTCCGAACCACTCACAAACATCCATGCCACCGCCAGATTCTGAACCTGTAGACTGTGGTACTCAAGGCCAGAGCGTTAGCCAATTGGTCATCAGGCCCCAATGAATAGCAGGAGAGCGAAGTATGGTGCATGGGAAAGGATATAATTTCTTATATCTTATATTTCCAATTTAAATTATGGCAATTATATGCATTAACGTATCGTAAGCATATAACGAGAATTCCTATCTTAAAGCAACAAAGATGCTTAGCCAGTGTGGGAAAAAATTAATAAAATATAAGCAATATGACATAAAAGAAATGGAAATTAACAAAAAAGGCGCACAAAATTTAGGAATAGCAAACATTTAACTTTAAATTTAGAAAAAAAAAAAAAAAAAAAAAAAAATCAGTCGGTAAAATATAAATTATAAGCATCAAATATGATAAAAAGTTAATAAAATAAAATTATTTTCATAAATTAATATTAATGTGAAAAAAAATGCATTATGATTAAATTAATACTAAAAACTCAATTTTTTTTAAAGAATATTTACTTTTAAAATTGGTTAGTATTATAAAAAAAATAAAATTTAATTATATTAAAACGAAAATTAAATTTCTCTACCACAAAAGTTCAATTCTTAAGAAAGAAAAAAATCTATGCAAATTAAGTATAAAGATATCAAAATTAAGATCCCATAGTGAAAAATTAAATGACATAAAAGAATATTAAAATAAAGAAATGATGTAATTAATAATCAATATGATATAAAATAAATCAAATATGATGTAATAATCAATATGATATAAAATATTAAAATAAATAAAATATGATGTAATAATCAATATAATATATAAATAAATATCATAAAATAAATATGATTTGATAAAAAGAAAGGCATTTCGAATGTTTATTCTTTTTTATATGTTAATCTTGCTAAAAAAAAAAAATCTCTTGCAAAAACCTTTAGATAAAGCACGTCATTTCTAAAAATTCAGATCTTAGATTACTACGAAGCTTTATGCACCGAATCAAAGCACACGTTCAACAAATTTTTTTCCAAGAACCTCCATCCCCCTCTCCCCCTCCCTCAACCAAACGATATTCTTAGCCATCTCCTAGACGATTTCTGCTTTCACAGCAGATCATGTGAAGCAAAAAAAGAGGAACAACAGGAACCAGGTTGTCAGGAGATTCGCATCATTTAGCAGGTACTGGTGCGCTCAACTCGGGAACATTCGAATACAACCCCTCTTCCAAATACGAGGAAGGGAGGGGGGTGAAAATAAAAAGAACAGAATCGAATCGAAACACGGACAACGAGATTCTAGAAAAAAAGAAATCCACTACTTAAATCGGGAAACAAATGGGTGGAATTCTTTTGGGTTCGAAAAAGAAAATTTGGAAAAGTAATTTATTTTAACGTTCTAAGTAATCGAGAAGGCAATCATCGTATCAGGGTTTTTTAACTTTAAATTAAAAAAAGAATAAATAGCTGCATTTTGGAAATAGTATTGTAGATGAGTGAGAGTTCGTAATACTTTTTTTTATTTCAGTTGATTGTGATTAAAATTAGTGTTGGTTGTGATGAGATGTAATTTGATTTGAATTGAATTTGAAGTCGTCAGATTTCAAATCATTAGACGTTAACCATCACCGAATGGCTTATCTGCTTATTCAACTTTAAATTTAAAAAAATACTAACTGCATTTTGAAAATTCTATGTATTGTAAATTGATAGAATTTTCAAAATGCAATTATTATTTTTAAGCTCGCGATAGAGATTTTTTACTTCAGTTGAGTGTGATTAAAATGTGATGTGTTGCGAATTAATTTGAACTGAATTTAAAGTTGCCAAGTTTCAAATCACTTGACGTTAGTCATTATTGAATGGAAGATTTTAAAACGACCATTAGAAGTTTCAAAGATACATAAAATAAAAGTAATTGATTTAAAATACTTTTGTTGCATATTATACTTCATAAAACAATTTTTTTTTATATTTCCATTGAAGAATTGAAATAAACTTTTAATAAAAAATCATCGACAAAGGCAATAGAATGATAATCATAATTTGATGAATGACTAAAATGTGCTTTTGAATTATAAAAAAATATTTCTATAAGAATCCAATAAGCAAAATTTTATTCTTGATTCAGTGTATGATCTTTACCATGAAGTACTGTTTGAAAAAATAATCGCTATTGTTTCCAAGTTTTAATATCTAATTTGTTTCAAAACATAATTAAATTTCTAAAAAATAAGCATTTTTATTTAAACTTCAGTAAATGATATTAAAATAAAAAAAAACACTTTTTTTTTCTTCTTCTGAACAGAGTAATTTAATTTATGCATCAATGCTTTTTACTTCGATATTTTGTATCACGTGTACGAAAATGAAATTAAAATGAAAACTATTATTTTAAGAACATTTAGTTCAATATGATATTTCCAATAAGTTGCAAAATGTATTACTTCAATGCATTAGTTTGCATGCATTATTATTTGTTTCAATGTATTGGTTGCAATGCTAAGTTGCAAATGTATTAGTTCAGTAAGATATTTCCAATACATTAATAAACTTGTGTACGAGAAAATACATTAATAAACTTGCATAATTAATCAAGAGGAGAGAAATTGCCAAATAAGTGTTTTATTATTGCATCCATTGCCTATGTAATTTGTTCGCTAGGTTTTTAAAATCTCGAACGTGTTATTTTCAAATTCCAATATCAGAATACTCAACAGAATTGCGGTACTTTTACAAATAATTAATAGCTTATCACATTTATCGATAAGTTTGTTTTCATGTGACTTGTCATCTTTTCTGTATTCACAATTAATTTTCATTTTATCCAGAATACTACAGATCATATTGTTTTCATTTTATACAATAATTATATGTATTGTGTCCTTCCATTTCCTTAATTTTTTTTTACACTTTAATATGGTTTCACTTACCTCTGTAAGCTTGACTTAACTTCAATCAATTTTATTTCACCTTAAAAAGATGTTTTCAACAAAAATTAAAACAATACTGTCTGGTAAACATCAGCTTGAAGAATGCCTTTTCGTACAATGTGCCATCGTAACACCTTCAATTTCAGAACAAAAGATACCAAGCGGACCAGACAGCACCATAAAAGAACACGCTGCCATAAATTTCAAGAGCTCTTCCGTCGTTCTATTGTCCAGATTTAGGAAGGACACTGGGCGATGCGACATTAAAGCCGATTTTTATGAATTTTTTGAGAGGTTGAAAAGGTCTTTCACACGAATTAAATTCCATGGCTCAAAGTGGCATCTTTTTTGTTGTTCTTGCTCACACAATGGCCATCCACTAAAGTAGTGGTCACTAAAGAAAATAGTTTGTGAGTGTGTTCTTTTGAAATAAAGTTGTCCGAGTGGGTCACTAGGAACAGGATATGGGATAATGGATGAGTGGTAGTAGAAAAGAAAAAGTAATTCAAGATGAATAGCTCTAAACAGACACTTGTATTTGTTAACACGAAAAACGGTTTGAATTTTTTTATTTATAAAATGTACTAGGAGATATGACACAACATTGCCATGGAGTTAGTAAATATTCGCAATATATTTAATTAGTATTGTTGAGAAATATATTAAAAAAAGGTATATATAAAATTCAAAAATGTAATAAATAAAAATTTTATGCTTTTCTTTTTACTGCCTACGAATTTATTTTGCTTATCTCTCTACATCGGCATGTGAAGTAGGCAGAAACCCAGCAGATAGCAACTCTAGGCCCTGCATGCAATAGCCAGCAAGTCGTGTGCGTATTTCGCGGTATGTAGTTTCAATAAATTCATAAAACTACATACTAAGCTTAATTCTTTTAAATGATTTGTTGTAAAAGGCGGTCACATGACTGAATGGACCATTTTTATTTTGTATGCGTTATTTATTGAAGAAATAAGAAATATTGCTTATAAATATTAAAATAAATATTTAAGACAAAAGTCAAGAAATATGGCTTATTATTAATTAAATGGCAAGTAAAAAGCGGACTATAACTAAAAAATGAAATTTTAATGTTAATGTTGCTAAAAATATAAAATAATCTCTATCTGTTTCCTTTCAAGCACCAATTTAATCAAATCAATATGTATATAATTATAATCGAAACATTCAATTGATGCTTAGCCACTGTAATGCTCAGCCAAATACCCCAGGGAATTGTAACAAAATATTAGAAATAAATTTATTAGTTGAATAAATTTTGGAAATGTGGTTTGGTTTGGTTTGTCGCTCGTCTTTAGCGCACAATTTAGGCTAATTAGACCAGGACCTACAGTTTAACATGGATTCCGAACGGCTAACAAACATCCACCCTACTGCCAGGATTCGAACGTGAAGCCTGTAGAACCAAAAGCCAGATCGCTAGCCAATTTCCCATCGGACCACCTGGAAAAAGCAATAAAAGAAGGCCTCTGTGATGCGAATTCCAAAGAGTTTTGAATTCTCCAAGATGTTTCACAACCATTTCAAAAACAATTTCAAACTGAACTAAATTTGAACCTAAATTTAAGTTCTCTTATTCTACAATAAATCACAAAGAAGATTAAAAAGCTTTACTTTTTTTTCTCCCAAAATAAGTTCATAGCTTTCATAGATTGAGTGCGTGAGAAAAACGCTTCCACCCAAAGATATTGCACGAGCATTGTAATTCAAATCTAGTTTATATCACCTATTATCCGTCAAATAAAAACAAAATGCAAAAAATCAAAAACTAAAAGAAGTAACCATTATGATGAAAATGCGTTTGCTCCATTTAAACCAGTTATTCGTTCTTTGAGAACGATGAAGAATTCAAGACATCTTTAGAGAAAAAAAAAAATAATTCAATTGATTTATTAAAACAAGTGAGGCGAAACATTGAATTTTAGAAAAGCAATTATAAATAATGATAACATTTCTCGTGTTCTTTCTGTGTATCAAACAATGGTAATTATTGTATCTATAAAGGTAATTGTATTTCACATTCAATGCATTATTGAAATGTCAATCACTTTTTTTTTATAGAAATTATCCAGCGGAAGTTCGTATTCATTATTGTAATCACTATGCATAAAAGTTTTTTTAAGCATTGTATGGTATAAATGGAATTAATTCTATTTCATTTTTAATTTAAATGTCTCCCACGCGCTATGGTATTTATGCGTTTTTTTTTTTTTTTTTCATTATTAGGATTCAGTATACAATAAATAATTGAATATCGAAAATTCCCTAATTTATAAAAAAAAAGTAGTAAAAATAATAAAGTTAAAATTCAAAACAACGCTTTTTTTTTTTAAAAAAAATACTTAAAAATTTTTTTTTTTTTTTTTTTTGTTTCTAAATCTAATAAGTAAAAAAAAAGGATTATTTTAAGGACTAAGTCTTTAAATTTAATAGAGTTAAGAAGTTTTTTTTTATATGTAATAAAATGTTATCAAAATATAATTTTAATGAATTTATATGTAAATAATGTTTTAAATTCGTATTGTGTAATGGTTAACTTTTGTGAAACATATTAAGAACATGTTAAACATTTTAAGAACAGAAGGAGGTTTTGGTATTTCGATTTTCGTCACACTAAGGGAATTTTTTTGCACACTTTGAAATAACAGACCGGGATATACATTTCCGAACCACTATCACTACACCATATCATTGTGCCTAGAGCTGAGTTGCCCCTTTACAGTTTGGGAATGATGTGGGAGAGAAGTCTGATTGGGCTCAGTGAAGCATGAGATCGGGACCTACGGCTTAAAATGGATTCCGAATTACTAACAAACAGCCATGTAACTGCGAGGATTCGAACCTGAAGCCTATAGTACCAAAGGCCAAAGCTCTAACCAATTGGTCTTTAGGAGGAGGAGAAGAAGAGGGATGGATTATAGCATTCCTATAATTTTACAAAATTAAATTTTAAAGTAGTTTTTCTTTAAATTTTTAAACAAAAAGAAAATGTATAATATTAAAATGGTTGAAATAAAGTTATTGCAATAGCAAATGTATGAAGCTTAAATTATTTTAATAAACATTTTCTCATGGTTAAGAAAAACCTTTTTATAACTTTTGGAACTTAAACAGTTTTTTATACTAGTTAACGAATAATAATAATTCAGCAAATAATTTTTTTTAGGAACATAATAATCAGGTATGCCATAGTTAAAATAACTTAACTGTAAATCCTTTGATTTTTTTTTTGTTGTTTTTTTTGTTTTTAATAACGGAGCAAGTTTTAAACAATGCAAAACTTTTTATCCCAACATTTAAATAAAGGGTACATTTATACTAACGAGACAATTAAACCAAAACAAACCATACAACAAATCTTTTGCGCAGAGAAGAATTGGACAAAATTCCGGTTTAACAAGGCCACTACAAAAACAAACAAAAAATAAATAAAAGATATCGTCAGGGGTGTTTTTCAAGGGGTGGCGTTCGGCCCATTAGCGCGAGCGTTGAAAGGGTAATAGCGGAAAGGGGGGCGTGTCTCCGGATATGAATACCCCAGGTGGCAGACGGTACCATTAACGCATGACTCACCTATCCACCCAAACCTAAACATTTCTACGATTTCCGTCCCAAGAATATCGTCTGCCAGACAGCGTGGAAGCTCCCCAACATCTGTGGACAGTCCTTCGTATCCGGCACAGATTTGTGCCGATTGCTGGAATAGGTCTGGATCAGTTCTTCATTTAGTCAATGTTGTTATTGTTGAGTACAAACGAGAAAATGCTTTCAACAATAGGATGGCCTGTAATTTTTAATAGGTCTGAGTAGGAGACACTGACTAGAATAGGAGACAATATTGTACTGAAATGATATCACGTTTGTCACATTGATCCACGTAGACTACAATAGGAGACACTGGTTCGCTGACCTATCGAAAGACAATAAAAGATGCTCTGCACATTTTAAAAAATTTTTGAACCACATTTCTAGTAACAATAATTGTTCAATATTTGAAGTGAACTCATTTTTTTTTTTTTTTCCTTTCCTTCCTGGCGGGATTAAAAGCAGCAATAAAAATTATATTTAAGTAAAACTTTTATTTTAAAGTAGCTGTTTCAAGAATAACAATGAACATTTAGGTTCTCGTACGTTTAATAAAAAAATAAAAGTTTATGCGGTTGATCAAATTCTCCCAAAAATGAATTGCAGAATTTGCATATGAATGTAAGAAATTTACGGACAAAATTTTCATTATTCGTAACTGATAGTAATAAAGAAAGGCAACTGGTTCACAAATGTGATATCATTTCAGTGTTCACAAACGTGATATCATTTCAGTGTTCACAAACGTGATATCATTTCAGTGTTCACAAACGTGATATCATTTCAGTGTTCACAAACGTGATATCATTTCAGTGTTCACAAACGTGATATCATTTCAGCGCGTGATATCATTTATGATCAGTACATTTTCACTGTTTGAGTGATATCATTTCAGTGTTCACAAACGTGATATCATTTCAGTGTTCAGCGCTTACATATGATCAGTACATTTTCACTGTTGAGGAATTTTGAAATCGCAATCCTACGAATTTCAATTTTTATTTTTTTGATTAAAATTATTCTTGATCACAAATTTTTATTTAAAAAATATCAGCCTTTGAAGAAATAATTACGATTATGTTCAAAGTCAGTACATTTATTAATTTGGAGACGACCATTAAGCCAAGATATTACCATAATATTAATTTAGCAATAATATTCCAAAAACATAAAAGGCATATCCTAAACAGTAAAACATGCCATGCAGAGGAACATATTCCAAATGAATACCAGTTAGAATAATTTTAATTTAAAACATATGCCAGTCTTTTAAGGGGGTCAACTACATTCTGCCAATGATATGAAAACTGATAATTTCAATTTATATATTTAAAAAAAAAATCCGTCCACCATCAACTCTAAAAACCATAGTAAGAGTTGGATGTCTTTCACAATGCGATATAGTAAGGGATGCATGCACATCTACAATTGAAAATGGGGATGATGTCATCAAACGATCTGCAGGCCTTAATTGATCCCATCCGCACTGCACTCACAAACCGTAATGATGAACAACCCCAGACCAAACGATAACGACTGAACACGCAAGAGCAGCTGTTTATGAAGTTGATTATTTTGAATCACACAGTAGTGCACCTGGGTAAAGGATACACAGAATGGCAAATATTCCTCAATGGCACAGTCTCATTCATTAGATAGTGTCTTTATATGTGTGTGCTTTACATAATATATACTTTGGCTAAACATTATTCGTTATTTAAATATTAACACGATTAGTCATGTTAATTTGAGAAAATGAATTTCGGCAAAAGATGAAACGAGTTATTGTTTAACAGATAACACATTTTGTCTAGACAGGTTTATGATAATTAGATTCGCATGCTGAACTGAATTTGTACAACGAATAATTCAATTTCATTCCTTTCATATAAATTGTAATTTAAAATTATTGTAAATATTCAGTTTAAGCACAATATTTCAATAAATATTTTTAAATCAAGTTATTATAGATATTGTAGAGTAATGCATTAGAATAAACACTGAGGTTTGTTTGTCAAAAGTATTAAGGAGAATTTCATTTTTATAAAATTTGATTTTTTCGGAACTAAGCTAAATATTGAGAAATTTTTAAAACTGATTTATTTATAAAATAGGTATTAATATAATGAATTACAAAACTTTGATTAAACTCTGAAATGTTTGCTTAAGATTTCTGAAAACCATCATTGAGTTTCTGAGGAAACAAAATAAATAAAACGTTCTAAAGTAAAAAAATATTACTAATATCTTCAACAATAGAAGGTATTGATATCTAATAACATAAATTTAAAGTATTACTAAAACAAAGTTGCACATCATTTGCATCTAACTGATAAGATAAAGAAAAGGTTTCTATTTTCGTCATCAGAAAATTTCGACATGAACATTAAATAATTCTATAATAATATTAATAATATTTATTAATTTTTAATCCATATTTTTTCACCTTTTGAAAATATATTTAAGCACCATATTTTAAAATAGTTTATTTTGTTACCGATTAAACATTTTATTTAGAAACGATAAAAGTATCAAAATTGAAAGTACACAAAAAGTAAGCAAAAATGCTTTCAATTAAACACATTAATTGCACTTGATATGCTTACTTATTAACATTTTTAACACATTAATTGTAAATCAGAAGACTATAAGACAATCCTTAATTGTAAATCAGACTATAATCGAATCATTAGTAAATCATCAGACTATAATCGAATCATTAGTAAATCATCAGACTATAATCGAATCATTAGTAAATCATCAGAAGACTAATAGAATCATTAGTAAATCGCTATAATTATTTACATTAATTGCAAATCATTAGAAGACTTTTTAAATTAATAAAAAATAAAATTACCAGCCATTTTTTAATCCATTCCCAGAAACCTGAATAACATTTTTTTATTTAGTTATTTAATTATCCATTTTCGTTATCAAGATCTATGTAACGTAAATGCTACCGTTAATCTACTGAAATGCATAAGAATGCACCCTTTTCTTTTCATTTTCCCCCATCTCCTTTTCTACACATCGTATAAAAAAAAAAATGACATTGAATCATGATTTATTACCAACTTTTCCATCAACTAAAAGCAACGAGCTACCCCCAGCATTCCATATGGGGGATCAAATGAATAGCATTTTAATTTCGAATAGGATGGACCATGAATCACCGATGACAGTAAAATACCAAGTAATCGTTCACCCCTCTCGCTTTTCTTCTTAAATTCATCCATCTTTAGTTGCTTTACAACTTCCGCAAAAGGGCAACCCCAATTCGAAAAAAGAACGCCAGGGTAAAAAAGCAGATGTTCAAAGAGGGGATGGGTTCTGTGTGTGTATGCACAGTTACTGGCTTACTACTTTACTTAATAAAAATGCAAACAGTAATACTAGCGTCTGTTTAATGGAAGCAAACAGTAGCGCTATTTGAAATTGTGCATGCACCAATTGATGAAGCAGTTCCATTTTAGTTAACTATTGTTCATAAAAGCATTAATCAGTTTACAGAATACGGTATTTACAATTCCCACGTAAAGATTTAATTTCTCATTGGGATACAATGTTGAAAAAAATAATTAGACAATATTGAAAAAAAAAAAAAAAATTCTTTTAAATTTGTTAATTTTAAAAATTTGTTTCTGCATACCTTAAAATAAAAAATTTCTACATATTAAAAAAAATTTCTACATCCTTAAAAAAAATTTTATATCTTTAAAAAAAATTTTATATCCTTTTTTTTATATCCTTAAAAAACGTTTTTTCTTTAAAAAAAATTTTATATCCTTAAAAAAAATTTTATATCCTTAAAAAAAATTTTATATCCTTAAAAAAAATTTTATATCCTTAAAAAAAAAATTTATATCCTTAAAAAAAAAAAAAAAAATTTATATCCTTAAAATTTTTATATCCTTAAAAATTTTTTTATATTCTTAAAAATTTTTATTTTACAATTAAAATTAAAAATTTATTAAATATTATTCCATAAAGACATATGTAACATTTTTTTAAATAATTCTATATTTAAAAGTTTGTTGATCAATTTTTGCAACCAATTTTTTTTTATTTTAATTGTATGGTGTGTCCTTGTGAGGTTCATTTTGAAAATTTTCAGACATAAATTTACAAACATTAAACAAAACCTTTTGAAATTAATACAAAGGCTTAAAAACAGGTCAGTAGATTTATGTTTCAATACAGTAGTTAAGAGTTGATTTAAGTTAGACAGCAAAAACAATAGGACAAAACGTAAGTATCTTAACAAGCATTCCTTCATTTTCTTAACAGTTTTCTTTTTGAAAAATTAATGTCTTTCAATAGTGGTTCTGAAAATAAAATTGAATATCTATTATGGTTTGTTAAACTTTAGTCTATTGTTTTCTCTAATAATAAATTCTTACAAAATTTTTCATTATGGCAGACTAATTAATATTGTTGATAAGAAGGCCATGCATATAAAATATATGAAATTCTTAAAAGAAAAACTAAATCGAAAACTTCCCAACCATATTATTATTTAATTGTATGGCGAATCCTTGTGGGGTTCATTTTGAAAATTTTCGGATATGAATTAACAGACATTAAATAAAACCTTTTTGACTTAAAAACAAACACTTAATAAGATTTAACTTTTTTAGAATTCTAGCTATAAGCAATTAGTAATAGTTAAATGCTTTTGTCATTTTTTCCTTCGTCGTAACACAAAAAAATTTTGATTTATGACATTAGCCAATACTGTTGGCTGTTAATTCGCGCTGTAAAACTTAAAGATTAAAAACACGTAATTTCTTTTTGTTCAGTTATATGCATAGTGAAAAATATGTTTATTCTTTAATTTAAAAAAATGAAAATTTAATTAAAAATATCATTTATATAATTTTTTATCGATTTCCATCTTGATATGCTTACTTTAACACATCAATTACACTCGATATGCCTACCCTGACACATTACACTTGATATGCTTACCACATTAATTACACTTGATATGCTCAACTCTTTACCACATTAATTACACTTGATATGCTCAACTCTTTACCACATTAATTACACTTGTTATGCTCAACTCTTTACCACATTAATTACACTTGATATGCTCAACTCTTTTATTAATTACACTTGATATGCTCAACTCTTTACCACATTAATTACAAATGCTCAACTCTTTACCACATTAATTATGATATGCTCAACTCTTTACCACATTAATTACACTTGATATGCTCAACTCTTTACTCCACATTAATTACACTTGATATAATCAACTCTTTACCACATTAATTACACTTGATATAATCAACTCTTTACCACATTAATTACACTTGATATAATCAACTCTTTACAACATTAATTATTCTTATCATGCCTAACTCTTTAAAAGTAAACATTAATGTAATTACTGTGTTAAACACACTAATTACACTTGATATGCTTACTCTAACACATTAATTACAATCGGTATGCTTCCTTTTTAGCACATTAATTGTATGTGATTTTGAATTTCAAAAATAATGAAACTTCAAAAATGTTGATCTCAAAACTACATCAGCCCATTAAATTGGATAAAATCAATTTAAATTTAAAAATCTACTTTGAAATTGATAGCATTTAAGAAGTTTTGAAATAACCTTTTCCTAAACACATATTTTCCCTTTCATACATTCATATAGCCATAAATTAAAAAGAATAAATAAATCCTACAAAATATTCTGCAGATGTTAATTAGAAACGTTGAAAGTCTCCGAATAGTTAAGGTCAACAGCCATTACCGAGAAAAAATAACTAACAAAATATTTGATGTTTCCAGCTAAAGTCAAATTCTAAAATAAGGCAGCTATTTAGAAGTGCTCCAAATTTATTTATTTATTTTCTTTTTCCGTTCCCTGACCTTTAAATAACCTTCAGGAACAAAAGTGCGATAAATTCCAATTACTGGCTGCTGAACTTTCACTGAACAACAGTAGGTGAGCCTTTTTTTTTTTTCCCTTTCATTTTTTTTTTTTTTTTTTTTTCTTTCAATTGCTTTTTTTTTTTTTTTTATTGTACCTCACGCTATTACTGTTAGATAACCAAGATCTCGATACGGATGAGGATCCAAACATAATATCAAAATTTTGTTTATTTCTTTTTCGTTCACATTTTTTTTTCCTAGTCGTCGCCTTTTATTACAGTAAATAACCTCCAATTACATGCATCGGCCTTTTCATGCTTACTTGCTCTTTCTGGATGACATGGTGCTTATATTTTCGAAGAGCTTGCAGTTTCGGTATATAGTGATTTATTGCAGTTTTATTTATAATATAAACACAGGTTTAAAACCTTTTCATGGATGCTAATTTACGAAGCAGAAAACTTCAGAGAAAGCATCTGGTCTGCGGCATGCTCTGTCCACTTGTTGGGCAACTTCATAATAAACGAAAGCCATTCTTGGTGGGTTAACGTTATTCTCTAAAACAATGACAAAAGATGTGCCTTCTGAAGATGTTTTAGAGGTTGTGATTGCCCAGCATTTTTTTATATGGTTTTCAAAGCACGACCACTGGAGCAATAGGGGACATAATATAGTATGTCTTCTGAAGATATTTTAGATGTTGTGATTGCCCAGCATTTTTTATATGTTTTTCAAAGCACGAACACTGGAGCATGTGGAGACATAATATAGGTGGCTATGCACAAATAGTTAGATGCCTCACAAATTATTGATAACATTAAGCATACAAATGTATCCGATATAATTATTAATGTTATTTTCTAAAAAAGTAGGAAAAGAGAAGTGCTTTGTGAAGAAGTTTTAGAGATTGCAATTATCTGTAAAAAAAAACTAGACTTTTCAAAGCACGCCAAAGGCAGAAATCGAATTATTATTTTAATTAAACGCACGAACACTGTAGCATGATGGGACACAATACAGATGGTTATACATAAAGTAAATAAGATGCTCCACAAACTGTTGATAATAGTAGGCATATAAATGAATACTACATAACAATGTTATTCACTAAAACAAGGAGAAAAGTGCTGTGCCTTCTGAAAATGTTTTAGAAGTTGCAATTGCCCAGCATTTTATATACGTTTTTCAAAGCGCGCCACTTGCAGAAATTCGAATTATCGTTCTAATTAAACGCACGACCACTGGAACATGAGGGAACATAATATAGTTAGTTATACACAAAGTAGTTATTGTAGATAAGATGCTCCACAAACTATTGATAATAGTTAGCGTACAAATATATCCAATATAATTATCAAAGACCAGACAGAATTTGATGATGACTAAATACAGATTGTATCGAAATGTGCAAATATCAGCATATCATATGTGGGCCTGCTATTGATATGTGCAAATTTGCATGTCAGTATGACTGCGGCCATCAGAGTAGTAAATTAATATAATATTAGCTAATACATAGGATGGGCAATTTCAGAATATTGGTGAATGTTACATACATTTATGCAAAGATAGAATATTTAAGAATTAAATGAAACGCTATCTATATAATATTTGTTGAAAATGTTGCAAATCAGGGTAAAACAAAGATATTATATAGAACATTTTATAACTCAGTTGAAATGTTGCTTCTTGAATTTTAAGCATTTTTGTACTATCTTTACTTATCAAAAATATCACATCTAAGGAAATAAATAAATGGGGACAAAAAAAATATGTATAAAATAATATATATAAAAATATTAAAAATGTTAAAAATCAAAGAAATCACAAATCTTATTTTATTCCATTCAGTTCCGTTTAAAAAAATAATCTCATTTTATAACAAAATGATAAATTTTATAAATAGCAATGCATTTGTTGTTTTTAACAGAAAATATTGAATTTTTTGTCTTTACTTAATTGCACAAACTTAAAAAAACCAAACCAAGCACTAAATTTTCCCCCCATATAAACCGCAAAACAATTTCAGAGAAGTTCAAGCAATTGAAAAAATTCTCCGAAAACCGCATTTCAAGAAAGCAAATTTTAGCTTGAAATTTAAGCAGTAATAACCAAAAAGTCGATGCTCCTCTCTCGTGCGATTTTTACCAGTTTAAAAATAGAAAAAAGGCACACAAACCAAAACAGAATACACCCTACCCCACAGCACAACACACTTAACTGCGACCTTAACCGTAACTTTGACACATCCGCGATTTGAACCCCTTGAGCGGGCGACACGACGTTACAGCTTCTCCCAAAAGAAAAAGGAAAAAAAAAAAAAAAGTCTTCTCGCCTCTTCTTTATCTGGAGTGACGAAGCCACAGGAAAAGCCGTATTCTAGAACGAGAAGTGGAAAAAAGTTCTAAAAGGTATGTATTAGTAGGTGTGGATGCGATGTCTTTTTGGAGGGGGAGGGAAATGGGGGTTGAGAAAAAGCATTACGGTATTGTAAAAAGGAAGGGAGAACATATGCACTTTCCCCTTCCCCTCTTCTCATACCCGTATTTGTAGGGTTTCCTACTGGGGAAACCCCTTAACTTAAATTTACTTAGCATTTTAAAACCGATCTATTAGTATTTTGAATTGATTACACAGGACGAACAGTTTTGTCCACTTTTTAAAATGAAAAGTTTATTTCAAAAAGAAAATTCTGTTTTTTCATTACATTTTTTATTAACAGTAATGGAACCGGAAGGGACTGGTGTGAATACCGCGAATTGTTTCCGAATAGGGGGTGCATCGTTGTAAAAACTTGCAGGCAAAAGTGAACAAAAACTACATGCTTATTCTAGGGATAGATACGATAAATCTAAGCTGGAAAACTCTTCTGGAGAATTAACGGAGGTTTAGTTTGGTTTGTCGCTCTACAGTAATTTTTTGCTCACTTTAGGGTAATTAGACCAGGACCTACAGTTTAAAGTGGATTCCGAACTATTAACAAACATCCATACCAACGCCAGGATGGAAGCCTTTAGTAACAATGGCCAGAGCGCTAGCCAATTGGCCATCAGGCCGTCAACAAAGGTAGAAGATAAATTCGATGGGACGTATTGCTGTCGGTTAAGGGACTCAAGTCGAATCCAAAAAGCTCCATAAGTTATATGTAGATGGTAGACAACGTGAGTACAGAGATCGAATAAATCCACTGCCACCAATGGACTAGCTACTCTTGGGAACACCATCAACGTACACAACGTCTGCTACCTTTGGGAAATTATTTAACGACTACACTTTTTCCAGAACCCTCAGTAATTTGAAGTGCAAAATTTTATGAAACCCAATATTGTTACAATAGCCTAATTGTGCGTTAACATTGATACATCTTTCTGTTTTGACAAATGTTCAATAAATGTAAAGTTTAAAGACTACATCTTTGCTAGAAGCCTCGGTGATTTGAAGTTCAAATTATATGTAGACTAATCTAGTTACAATAACGCTAATTGAGCATTAACATTGATACATCTGTTTCGATAAATGTTCAATAAATGTAAACAATAGGCTAATTGTGCATTAACATTGTTGCATCTTTCTGTTTCGATAAATTTCAATAAATGTAATATTTAACAACTACATCTTTGCTAGAAATTTTAGAGATTTGTAGTTCAAATTTTAAGTAGCCTAATATTGTTACCATAAGCCAGTTGTGTGTTAACATTGTAGCATGGTTCTGTTTCAATAAATATCTACACCATTTATTTATTAATTCCTTGCTTTCTTGTATCATCCAATATCTTCCTCGGAATATTGGATGATACAAGAAAGCAAGGAATTAATAAATAAATGGTGTAGATATTTATTGAAACAGAACCATTCTACAATGTTTCCCTACGAATCTGTTCACGGAGATGTTTTCACACAATAAAACAACGACACTGATCACAGACATTTGTCTCCATTTTTTACATGTATTAAGATTAAGGTCAACACGTCTAGTTCAGGAATAGTTATTGTTGTTTTTTTATATGATCGCAACGTTCACAATGTAAATTCCTGCAACAAAATAATCATTTTCTATTTGATGTCTGTTTTGTTTTTTCCAAAAGCATAAGTACACAACGATCTAAAAGTTACATTCGATCAGATTACATATAACAATTTGAAAAGTACGTCTCTTCCTATCTATGACAGCATCAAATAAGTACCAAGACATCCGAAGAGGCAATTCGAACATCATTAGAGCAATTTAAGCACAAATGTGAAACCAAGCGCTTCATACTATCAATTGAATAAGTACATTGTGAAACGTTTTGGCAGCAAATTTCAACAAGAGTAATTTAGGTTTAGTTTACCTATGGGCTTAAAAGAACATTCGCAAGACAAAAAGGCAGTCGAGTGTTAATAAAATGAGAGGAAATAAGTCTGTCTTTATCGCGTAAATTTGCATGTAATTCGAAACATGCCTCTAAGGAATATTCATAAAAAAGATTTTATTAGGTACAAGCCAAATAAGTATATGGTTGGACGGGACTGATTTTCAAGGAAGTGTCTTGCGTCATATGAATTTAGGTTTAATATATTAAAATTTTGTATTAATAGCAAAGTTGTAAAGATAATGATGATAATTTGTTAAATGCTTTTTTGACATAATTTTAAGAATATATATTTAGCTCTGTAAAGAAACATTTGTACATCTGGGCAAGTTAACATATTTTAAAATACTTACAACTAATGATTAAAAATTCTTTCATTCTTCTCTAATTTTGAAAACTTTTAAATATTTATGTCAAAAGCTTTAGTTTTATACAATTATATATCGAATACATCTTCAACAACGCAATGTTACGATTTAACTTCCAAAGATTTCTTATTCTTAAAACAAATAATTTTAGAGAAATTAAATTCCAAATCAATCAATGTCATTAAGTGTAGACATCTTATCCTTTTTTCAACATTTGTGAGAACAATAAGTTACAGATGATCATATTAGAAGTCACTTAAGAGCAAAATGCTGTGGGAATTAAGTATATATGGGCAAAACAACAGTTTAGGGGAATCTGGGATTTGGCAATTTTTTTGTCGCCAAATTGGCGGCAACAATGAATTTAGTCTACAACTGAAATGTTTTGAAGTTCAAGGGGAAATTGACTCTTTACTTCTAATTATAATTAGCACTTTCAAATGTATATTTATGTAAATAACTAAATATTGTCGAGAAATATTTTTAAAAAATAATAATGAAATAAAAAATTAATCAGAAAAGAGAGTTCAGAAATATATGAAATTTTTTTTTAGCGAATTGAAAGCCTTTGCAAGATGCCATATGTGGTCCAACGTCGAGTCTGACTTGACATCTATCTTCGCAGCAGGTCCAACGTCGAGTGTGGCTAACGATACAGTTTTTAAATTCAAGTGGGCATCGTTTGACGGTTTGCTAGTAATTTATAATTCACTTTTGTGCAACTTAGTACATCAGTTTCGCGAGTTAATCAGTCGTGTTAAAATCTCGCTGAAAATATGAAATTCCTTTTTCTTTTACTTTATACAATATAAATCTCTGAAAACTAGTAAAATTGCTAGGTCTACAATACATTAATATAACTCAAAATTAATTTGGACCAGACTACTGGAAACGGAGAACATTAATTTGAACCAGAATACTGGAAAAGAAGAAAATTTGGTCCAGATTATTGGCAATGAGGAAAATTTGGTCCAGATTATTGGAAATGAGGAAAATTTGGTCCAGATTATTAGAAGTGAGGAAAATTTGGTCCAGATTATTGGCAATGAGGAAAATTTGGTTGGCAATGAGGAAAATTTGGTCCAGATTATTGGCAATGGCAATGAGGAAAATTTGGTTCAGATTATTGGCAATGAGGAAAATTTGGTCCAGATTATTGGAAATGAGGAAAATTTGGTCCAGATTATTGGAAATGAGGAAAATTTGGTCCAGATTATTGGAAATGAGGAAAATTTGGTCCAGATTATTGGAAATGAGGAAAATTTGGTCCAGATTATTGGAAATGAGGAAAATTTGGTCCAGACTATTGGCAATGAGGAAAATTTGGTCCAGACTATTGGCAATGAGGAAAATTTGGTCCAGATTATTGGCAATAAGAAAAATTTGGTCCAGATTATTGGAAATGAGGAAAATTAATTTGGATTACAAAGGGTTAATAAAATGAGAAAACACCAATTAATGTCATCTTAATTGAGTATTTGGGCACCACAAAAGCCCGGAAACATTTACGAGATCAAACAGGGGTCCATATCAAAATCGCGACTAACACGGAAATAAAACCCACACCTTTGAATCAATCTAAGATAATCTGAACCAATTCATTCCCATCTTAGAGAATGAAGATATCCAAACCCTCTCCAACATCCTGTCTTGCAGAATAATTTGCGGATGTGCCGATGAAATGGCGATGCTCGGGCGTGTGGGACACAGGGCGGGATGGAGACAAGATGAAAATGATGATTCGATGACGAGTGCCGGACGTGAAGGCAACCTCCCCTTAGTCATGCGGGGGCGGAGAGATGGGCAGACAGAGGGTCGCCCGACTCCGTGTCGCCGGGAAAACTCTGGGATGAAAAGCTGTTTTCATGAGCACGGAATCCTCGGGTAATAAATATAGATTTTGGGGTATTGCAGAAAATCGATATAGGGGGTTTTTCACTATGAGTCGTTTGATGTATTTATATGCAGGCCATATTTTTCCGACAATAAGGATTTTAAGCTATAAAAATAGGTTGGCGTTTGTTGAAATCTATTTTCAAAATAAGATTTTCTAAAAAATAGTCAGTGAAAAAAAGTTTTTTTTTTAGAATAGAATTTGTTAAATTCGTTATTAATATACGTTTTTTATGATAAATAATGTTATTTAATCTCAATATTGCAAGTAATTGAGTCAAACAATTGTCATCTAATATAACTATTATAATTTTTGCACAATCCTGAAATATTAAATGATTTGGTTTGGGTTGTCGTTCTACGGTCATCTTGTGCACACGAGGGCTAAACAGACCGGGACCTACAGTTTAAAGTGGATTCCGAACCACCATAAGAAATATTAAATTAAGATTATGCAAGATTTTCGAATTAATTCACAGATTTTCTCAAGATTCAGAATTTCATGGACTTAACCTAAATGGGAAAAGCTAGTTCCAGTATCAAACATTATCAAAAGATTTCACACGATATTTTAAAACAAAGGATATTTATGTCAGATAATAAATAATATTTGCCGCAGATCATATTATTTTAAACATATTTGTATTAAATTTAAATTTATGTAAAATATCTACAGATGAGTTCAATTTAAAAAATTAAAAAGGGAAAAAAAATCAAAAAGATTCGTCAAATACACTATAATTATAATGTTAATATTAATTTCCCGATTCGTTTAAGTATTTTAAGAACATCTTTCAATTTCCTTAAGTTGATTTTATTTTTTAAATGGGAAAAAAAGCGATGTAAAAAAAATTGTATATTAAAAAATAAATCGAAAATTTTTTTTACAAATTTTAGGAAAGATAATTATAATTAAATAAATTTAATGAAAATTCAAATTTATTTTTAAATGATTAAAAAGAATTTGAACGTTCTTTTAAAAAGCATTCAAATTAATAAAAATTCAATTTAATTAAACATTTAAATTACTATTTTTAAAAAAATGCTTTTAAAAAAGCTTGCTTGAAATGCTTTTTTTTTTTCATGCTTTTTTAAAAATGCATGTCAATTTAACTACATTTGTCTTTTATAAGAGCTTGCTTTCTTAATAAAATGTTCTTAAAACAAAATTTTATTTTATTCAAGTAAAAATTAAGTAACAAGTTTTCAACTTTAAAGACAAAATGAATTTATAGAAAAATTTATTTGCTACAGAGTTGAAAATGTAGTAATAAAAAACAATTTTAATCCATTCCCCCAAAATAGTTAACATTCAATTAAAATTTAATGTTTTTAAAAATAGAAATGATTCAATATTTTGTTTTCTTCGATAATTAAATTTTTTTATTATGTTAAAAATTATATATCAATTATGCTAAATGACGAGGTTAAAAAATATTAAATTTATTAACTGAAAACAGTTTAAGTTTTATTTATAACAAGGATTAGGAAAATAAATTAACCATTCAGTTCTTTTACGATGAAGTTCATATATATTAATTTTATTCGTTTAAAGCGGCAAAATCTTGAATTGTTTTAGATTTAAAATAAAAATTTAAAAAACAAATACAAATTTTAATGAAAGGCAAACATACCGCAACTTGCAACATGAACAGAATCTTTAAACATGACTTACCTAAAAAAATAAAAGAAAATTAACTTCAAAAATAAGAAAGTACAAAAACATTCGTTAAAAATTTACATCGAAAGTATTTAATATAAATAGATTTTAAAAATACATAATTCCAATTAATGCAGATTTTCCAATAAATGTATATAGTTGTAGTAAAATTATCAGTCTATTCAGAGTACCTATGGGAAATACGTATACAAAATTTTAATGATTACTTTCAATATTAGATACAAGAACTTTCTAATTTTAAATCAAACACATTATGTGAATTTAATAGGCTGAAAAATAAAATATTTCCTAACAAAAATAAACTGAATTTATAGAAGAATTAAATAATGGTTATTGATTATTTAGTAATATCAATAAAACTACATAAATCCAATAAAATGATCTTAGGCATTTGGCAAGAAAAATGTAAAGGAGCAATGGTAAAAATAGTTTTGGCAAATGTGATAAATACTTTGAATTGAATGCATTCTATTAATGAAATCATAATTATCTTTTGATTAAAAAAGCTATTTTTGCGTTGAAAAAAAATACTTTATCAACTGAAATTGCATTGTTTTAAATTTCACAATTGGTTATTTACAAAAATATTATTTCTACAGCAATTCAACGTTTTTTTTTTCTCCAATTAATCTTTATTGCTATTATTTCCACATTAACTTAATGATATCGGTACTTGCGTATTAACGGTACCTTGGCGACAGTTGCGCCAATAAAGAGCACACGCGCCAACCGCAGCTACAGATTTGGCGCCAATCTGCACTTAAAATTTTTGTTCCAAATAAAATATATATGAAACACTTCATTTAAAATCAAAACGCTTTCAAAATATTTTTATTCCAAATAATAAAGATTGGCGACACTTAAAAACCGCCAAGTCTGTCGCCAAGGTACCGTTAATACGTAAGTACCATGATGATATCTTTTAGTTACAGATTTTTGTATAATCTAATTTTATTAAATCTGAATTCTCCAAAATATCGAAATTACAATTATGGTTTTTAATACTTAGTTTCGGACAAGATAAAACTTTTTCGTTAGACTTTTGTGTTAAAATAATTACAACATTAAAGTCACTTCTTATATGATAATGCAAAACACACTGGAATATTTTCACATTTTCCGTAAATTCTAAAATCATTAAAAAAATTGTTAGTATAAATTTACACTTGTTAACATTCTATATTTTAATAAGACTTTTATTTACATTTATTATATAGTTCATAAATAGTGATGTCTTAGTAATAAAAAACAATTCTAACCAGTATAGGCACCGTTTTTGTGTCTAATTACAAATTTACTTTATATTGCAGAACACATTTATAAAATGACAATAAAAATTACTGAAATTCTAAATTAAAAAAATTTATATACTCGTGCAGACGAGATTTTTTTTAATTCACATTTAAAGAAAAATCGTCTGCGCAAGAGAATGTTTCTGTACGAATAAACGAGGCTTAGCAACAATTAACAAAGAAAATGTCACTTAAAGAAATAAAATAAAAAACTAAGCGATCAAGAAAAGGCAAATAAAAGCAACTTTTATTCCTTCTTTTAATGACACAGAAATTCTAACACGTAACGCAATTCGTGAAACAATCAAGGCGTTTAATGTTCTGGAGTAGAAACGGAAGGAGGAACAAGAGAAGAACAAAAAAAAGAAAAAAAAAAAGGAATAGTACAAGAAATGGATGATTCAGAATCGTCTGCGAGGAACGGGGAGTCACGCGAATGACCCAGACGATACGCTAAAGCGGGTTCGAGGCGCGAAATGGAGATGAGTGGGTGTGAGAGAAAGAGATCAAGGTTTCGTTCGTTTGCTTCGGGCAAACGATAATGCCTTCAGAATATTCAAAGAATTCTGGATTTTCTGAGAAATATTTCTAAGATAATCTGATATAGATCTACTAGAATGAATATTAGAAGAAAAAAAGAATACGAACGCGGAAAAGTAATTTAAAGTGGAATACTATAATTTTATTTTTATTTAGAAGACATTTTAAAATAAGATATTCGCCTAAAGTAAAAAGTTGATTCGAAATCTATGATAAGTTCTAAAATCCTTTCATTTTCTTTTTTTAAATATACAAAAAGAATGTATTAAACTATTTTTTTAACTGTCAAAATTCTCTACAAAATGCATTTGATATTGGAATTAAATTTGTTTGATGTTTGTAAATTGAGTTCTTTAACAACATTCGCCTACGGCAAAAGCAATACAAAACTATTATTGAGATATAGAATTCCAATGGATTATATATATTTATGTTATGCCCGATATATTTTCTAATAGTTAAAATTCACAGAAATTTTAATATTAGAAGGCTGTCTTTCTTGTATTCTTTTATATAATAAGTCCTAAATGTACCACAGCAATTCTAAGCCTATATTTTCTAAGTATTGTAACATACTAATAGTCTTAGTACTTCTTACTTAATAGTCAAGATTAGCCTGGCGATCCAACGATCACTTTTTCACTTTTAACACTATTAGTCTTACTAATAGTGTTAACTTACTATAATTCATAAGAAGCAATTATAATAAAAAAATCCCAGAACAATCAAAGATAAACACAATTTTAACATTAACAATATGTCTGCTCATGACAAATTCAATGAAAATAGATCGATTAAATTACAGCTTTTTGATGTAGAAAGTTCTCAAATAAACTAATTTATGCCGCAAATTTAGATTATCAAATAAAGATATAATTTGCAGACATCTATTATTATTTTTTAAATTTAGATATATAGTTTAGACAGACAGCTATGCTTGTTATTTTAAAATTTTAATTAAGAAAAAATCAGATTTTTCTTATCTATTTAAAAAAATGCATACCAACTACATATGCTGTCTGCTGCATTTCCTGAATTTGCACATGTTCGAAAAGCCAGAATCCGAGTCATCATAATAAATTATTTCAAGGACAGATAGACATATGGTTTTGGTAAAAAGCGACAATAGAATAGCTTACTTCATAGCTAGATACAATATTGTATCGCAATACTAGTATTTCCAAATTATTGAAATTTGGTTATTTATATTACAAATGTATGTTGTGTTGCACTTTTCTTTAGAACTTCTCGTAACGATCACCTTTTCTCAATAATCCCAAAAAGCTTTTAAATAGCGGAAAAAATAATAAAAATTTATGTAAATATTAAAATAGATGATCGATAATGTATTAGTCATTCTAAACATAAGAGCAAAAACAAGCTCGATGTAGAAAGTTTGGAAATTTATAAATAAGCTAGTTTATGCTGCAAATTTAGATCATCAAAATGGAAATTTTGAAGACAGATAATTAAAATTTAAAAAAAACAACAAAAAATTAAGATTTGCTTCATTATCTATTTAAAAATATGCTTATAATTCATAATGTATATCAATCATATATGTTGTCAGCTGCATTTCCTGAATTTGCCCATGTTCGAAAAGCCAGAATCCGAGTCATTCTAATAAATTATTTCAAGGAGAGATAAACATCTGGTTTTGGTAAAAAAACAATCAAAAAGCTTATTTCACAGCTAGATACAATATCGTATCGCAATACTAATATTTCCAAATTACTGAAATTTGTTTATTTTTATATTAGAACTTTTCTTTGGAATTTATCGTAATGATCATCTTTTCTCAATAATCCCAAAATGCTTTTAAACAGCGGAAAAAATAATAAAAATTTCGGTAAATATTAAAACAGATGATCGATAATGTGTTATTCCTTCTAAGCATAGAAAAGAGCAAATTAAACAATTTTTTCCACAGAATAATTACAACAATACAATATATTTTTTGACTAAATTCCCATCTTTATGACAAAAAACAGTAATATCAAAAAGTTTCGAACATTTCCAAAATCAACTGCATGAAATATCGCCAATAACTTAAGAATGCCACATTCGTTGGCAAGACATCTGTATACATGATATATGTTGTATTACTCCTTCTAAACATAAAAAGAAATAAATAATATTCTTCATAGAATAATAACAATACAATCCATTTTTGACTAAATTCCCCTCTTTATAACCAAAAACAGTAATATCAAAAAGTTTCGAGCACTTCCAATCTCAACTGCACGAAATATCGCCAATAACTAACGAATGTCACATTCGTTGCCAAGACATCTAGCAGCCATGTTTCTCACCAAGACATATTACCGATCGTGAATTTGAGGAGATAAATGTGCATAGTTTTTCACATACCCCTAGCTATTGAAAACGTGCCATCATGTCTCGTTACGGATATTAATCCTGGGAAAGTGCATTCCGACAGTTTTATGGTGTATGTCATCTCACCTCGGGGTTAAGGATGTGCTTGCTTAACAGTTAAAATAGTCACGATACATTAGTTTCAAAAGATGGCGCTACTGAATTAACAGGGAGTCAAGTTTTTTTTTTATAGGTGCATTTTTAAGAAAATTGCCATAAACGGTTGATTAGGAACTGCAAAATGTGTTCGAAGCAGGTATATATTTAGGATTTATGGCTTTTAAATTTAGTATACTTATTGCAATTGCCGTAGTCCACATTCTAAACTCTTTCTGAAATAGTGGATAGTAAAATCCACGAAATGCATGGTTACCAATTGTATTTTTGTAAAACACCGGCAGATTTGTTTGCAAATTTTTACTCGAAGAACAATTGAAAAGGTTCATAAGAACAATTGGAAAGATTGATTAAGAACAATTGGAAAGATTAATTAAAACAATTGGAAAGAGTAATTAAAAACTATTAAAGAATGTTATAAGAAATTTTTTTTTATATTTTGAAGCTCAAAATAATCACTTTATGTTTCACAAAGTATTTCATGAGGTTTACAAAATATAGGTTAAAATAAAATAATTACAAAACATTAACAACATTGACTATATTTAATCAATGTCGTAAAAGTCAATATATATTTAGTCAATGTCGTAAAAGTCAATATATATTTAGTCAATGTCGTAAAAGTCAATATATATTTAGTCAATGTCGTAAACAATGTTAAAGTCAAACATTTACAAAAGCATACAGATAAGGTATTGGAATGAAATAAACATGGGTCGCAAATATTACTTCGTATAAGTTAGAAAACAGGAACAGATGTTTTGAATCATACAAAGGGGTAAAAAATCTTATTAACAAGGTTCTTTGCTGTTGAAGTTTTATGCAATGCAGGGGCAGGTGTCTCGAAATGGTCATCTTGTCAGCAACTACAGAGAACGCTAAACTGAATCAGCAAAGAGAACATTTAAGGTTACCATGCCAAAAGAAAACAGTTTGAAATATGTTTTTACCTCTTGTGCCCAATTAATAGGAAAAAAAAAATCAATTCTAAATTCAAACATTGCTAAATTTCTGGTTTTACATGGCATTAGTTCTTCTACATGGCATCTTCATGCATTATTTGTCTTTTACGGGGAAAAACCGGTGTAATTTTACATTTAAATTGCTTGGAAAGCATGGAATACAGAAGGAAAAAATCCAATCGAAAGACGTTTTATTCTTGTAATAGAGATATGCATCAGTATTTATATTTGTTCAACTATATCAACTTTGAAATCATACATCTATATATAATTTTATCTTAAACTAAATCTTTAACTTAAACTTTAATAAAATCTTCTGAATTAATTTAAGATACATTAATCCCTATACCATTCTATTTAATCAATATAAAATCTATAAAACAATTAAATGTGGATCTCAGTATTTTAGAAGAATACAAATAGTTAGATATCTACCATTGAGTTAATCGGCAAAGGTATCATTTTAAATATCAAATCCAAGATTAAATAAATACTGCCGCATTTAAACTTGCAGCTTATAAAACATTCTTCAAGCTCCATTTGCGTTCAATACCAATAAACCCTCCGATGTCTCTGTCTCACGACATGTATAATCGATTATAAAGTGATGTAATCCACAATATCTGCATTTATTAAAACGATACGAAGTCTTCATTGACAACAATATCGATCCTTAATGCGCAAGAACACGTCAAGTGTTAAATCTGATGCGAGAAGACATCTCTCTAAATAGTTCTGTTCATCCTTCACTTAAAAAAAGGTCACCACTGAATGGATTAGAAAGACAAAAATAATCAGGAATATAAGACATGAATATCATTACATGCATGAGTGTGTCCCTGGCATTGTGCCGCTGATCTAATATCCTGAAAAATGGCGATTCATGCATAAATAAAATGTTCCAATGAGTAATCTGGAAAAAGCAGCCACTGAAGTCACAAAGGCAAACGTTTATTTTTCAAAAAGTGAATAATTACTGTCCTCCGCCATCTTTTATTTCAATCGAGCTTGAGGCAAAATTCGGCCTTAACTAGTGACTCATTTTCTTGGAAGGGTAAAAAAAAAAAAAAAAAAAAAAAAAAAATTGGTATCGCCAGCCATCTGTTTGTAACACACTAAGGCAGTTGTTTTTCTACCATAACATTTAGACTTCAGCAGAAGATGGACCAGTTATTAGGTGAATATTCTAATTGACCTTGGCCAACTGTTACTGAAAATTTATTTATAATTTTCAGGGGCGTATTTCTAGCTTTGATTTTAAAATACTTTTAAAGTGATTCATTGAAAACAAATTCAAGGTTAAATAATTTTATAACAACAACAACAACAAAAAAAAAAAAAAAAAAAAAAAAATATTAAGCAAGTCGTGACTTCAGAAAACTGAAATCTAGTCACTATAAAAACATTTATGAATTGCATAAATGATTCTTAATAAATAAAATCACTTATACTTTTGTAATTTATGCATTGATGTAGTTGATTAAATAAATAAAAATAACTTTTACATAGCAGTAATTTTTTAAATAAATAAAGACAAGAAGTTTACTTTGGCATTTTAAATTCGATATTTTAAATTCAATTTTAATAAAGTCAACAATATTTTTATTCATAGGTTTGTCAATATCAATTTAAAATTTTTTTAAATGATTTTAAAAATATTTTAAGATTATTGGTTTATTAAAGGTTATAAAATGGAAAATTTACATTTCAAATTGTTTTGGTTACATGTAATAAAATACGTTTTATTTGTACTATTAATAAATCAATTAGTATCTTCAAACTATACATAAATCTAAAACATTTCTTTAAATCTGATTTTTTTAAATAATTGAGTTCTGAGAAAGACAAATGCCGTTCAATCAGATTCGTTCTGAATCGTTCGTAATCATTTTTGATCGTTCAATAACGAGATATTTTTTTTTAACTGAACGATATGTTTCAAATTTAAAATTCTAATTTACAAAACGCGAAAATGAAAAAAATCAATTTATTATATTTTTTTATTATCAAATGACTTTCTCGGGAATACACAAAAAACTTTCTTCTAGGGACCTGGCAGCAATCCAAGTCTCCTCTGGCACACATGGAAATAAATAAGAACGCGGATGACAGTCTTACAAGATGAACGGAAACGAATATTCTTTTCTTTTTATTTTTTTTAAGGCAATCATTTTTAAGGATTTACTGCTTTCTTTTTTGGTTGTCGGTTTCTTAAAAGTGAGATTCACGTTTTGCATACAGGAAGGCATAAGTAAATCGAATCGAGAATCTTGTCTTGTTAACGTCAGTTCAGTGTGTCATGGTTAGGCGACCTCTCTTTGAAGAATATCTTATTTTCTAATTCAAAGCATGGTAAGTTTCTTTTGAAAATTAGATCTTTTTTTTCCCTTTCTCCTTGTTATAAAATGGGTTAACTATTCATAGTAAGTTTCCAATGACTTACGTTTGGCTGCGTATGACGTAAGCGTTGCTGTTGACCATTTTATAACGAATTCAACAATTAACCCATTTATTTCATTATACAGATTGGATAAATGTGTTTCGTACAAGTCTGAATAATATTTTTTTTCTATATTAGACTAATAACATGAGATGGGCCGGTGATCTCATGAGAATGGAAAGTGATAGAGCTGCTTTGAAGGTTTTCAATGCAATCCCTTTTGGACAACGATCAAGGGGAAGCCCGAAAAAGAGATGGGTCGACTCTGATTTTAATGTTATTAAGATCAAAAACTGAAGGTTCACGGCCAAGAGGAGAACAGCCTGGCTGGATCTTTTAAAGAAGGCTAAGGCTCACAACGGGCTGTAGAGCCAGTTATAATGATTAGACTAATAATATTAGAAAGTATTAGATAAACAATATTAAAAGTATCCACATTTTTGATAATCATACTCAAGTGAATTGTACAAAGTTAATACCGAAAATCTATTTGATGAATTTGAATGAGGACATTCGTATATATGTTAGGTATCAAATTTAATTCACGAAGTCATTATTCTTTTGAAATTATTTAGCCCCTGGGGGTTCCATCTCCGATATGACAGGGTAAATACAGTTGAAACAATGAAAATTGCCAGACTATATTTACAAATATAAAATTAACTTACAATCATAAATAAAAGAAAAATATCTAAAAATTAAAATTTTGCGCTGACGTTTTAAATCATGACGAGTCCAACTTTTTGATTGCAGTATTTTCATGATTAATAAGCGTGCCAAAAAATTTAATAGAGATGTGTTTAAGAAAATCTTTTAAAGAAGGAGTGTTAATAGCTTTATAGATATCAGAACTGCGCATGAACCATTTAGCAGAAGTAATTTAGCGTATAGTGATATTTTATAAAGTTTCAAGCGTTTTTAAGTTATATTTAGCTACGTAGAACCAGACCGGGCAAGCGTACGTGAGAATTGGGCGAAGCATAGCATTATAAAGAAGAATTTTGTTATCCCTGGTCATGGTAGTATTTCTATTTATAAGTGGGTAGAGTTTTCCGAAGGCAATACGAAATTTAGTTTTAGTGTACAAAAAAAGATTGTCTCCAAGTTAAACGCTGATTCAGAATAACTCCTAAATATTTAGTTTGATTATTCCATAGAATAATATTGATCATAATCGCAGGTTTTTTACGTTTATTTCCAATAAAGAAGAGAATAGCTTCTGTTTTTTTCTACATTTAGAAAATTTTTCCATTTATTGAACCAGTTATTGAGAACTTTAAAGTGATTAGTAAGGGTGATAGCTAAGAATTTAGCGTTTTTATTTTTACAAAGGATTGCAGCACCATCAGTGTATATAGCAATTAAAAGTTTAGGATTATTTAGGATATCAGTAATAAAAATAGAGAAAAGAAGGTGAACTCATACATTCAGGTTTCGTGGAATACCAGACTTAATATTTTTAATAGAAGATAGCGTGTTGTTTACTTTAACAGTAAAAGTTCTATGAGTAAGATAGGAGCGTATAAGTTTAATTAAGTGAGGAGGAAAGTTGAGAATAATAGGTTTATATAATAATCCATCAATCCAAACATTGTCGAATCTTTTCTGAATATCAAGAAATACCCCATTATATTAGACCTCTTTATGCATAATTGATAGCAGAACGCACTTAAGAATGCAAATAAAGAAGAATTTATTGATGGTTTCATTTAGTTATTATTTCATGATAAAGTATCAAAACACAAAACATGTGCAAATGTAACAATATCATAATGATGTCTTGAGAAAAGTCACCGATCAAGTTACAACTAAGAATAAACAGTTATTAAAAACACCAATAAGCTATCGATACCCATCTATGTCTGTACAATCCACTGTAGAATGTCGTCAGCCAAGATGAATAAATCTACTAACTGCACTTATAGTACCACATTACATTTGCAGATGTTACCAGAAGAAAGATGATACATGAAAAACAACCACCTACGATCATCAATTCTATCAGCACCATCACAGGAAAATAGCAGGAATCTAATAAAGGAGGTAATTTCTTTTGCTGATTCCAGAAAATAGAAAACATTCATCGATCTTATTAAGAACAGCAGGGAAGCCAATGAGAATAAAAGAATAGTTCTTTCAACAATAAGAATTCCAAGGTTCTTTGTAACGAGAAAACGATAAAATAAAAAAGACAAGCTTAAGCTTGTTCAGAGTACATAATAAAAATCGCTACCAGAAGTATTTTTGAAGATTAAAATCACAATGTACCCCTTTTTTTCCCCACCTTTGTAGACAAAGACGATTTTTAAAAAAAGAAGAATTGGAAAAGAAGAATGGATTGCAGATAAAAATGGCGGACAAATAAGTGTGAATTGCCTTGTTCAAAAACAGACCTACAAGGTTGGAAGTGCAATAATCCATGTGAATCATACAAAGGGAAATAGCGTTTATTTTCCCAGAGGATATTTCAAAAGATAACCTAATTTGTTTAATTACTTTATCCTAATTGAACGCCATTTTATTAGTCACTTCAAAGCGAATAAGGTCAGTGACTTCACACACTGAATTCGTATACAAGAATTGCATAATGTTATACATTGATATTCAATTAAAAATTAATTAAAACTTTATTTTTAATAATTTTTGTCATAGAAAGATATTTGTGAAATTTAAAGCAATAAAACATTTTATAGAACGGAAAATAATTAAAAATTTGTATTAAAGAATCGAGGGGAAAAAAAGCCAAGTATTTAATTCAAAAATTATTAATTGGAAAAAAATATTTGTTAACATGCATTTTCTTAATTTTAAAAGAACGGGATATTTTTGAAAATAATTCACAACATTTTATAAATTTAAACAATTATTTGATAATATGGTATACTTATTTCTATACATCGTTTTCACATTTATTTATCTAAAACAGTTATTTACGCTTCTAATTTTTGAATTATGTGCTACAAAACAATTTAAGATAGATATAGCTATTGGCTGTGAAAAATAGTGTACAAGTAAAAGTTACAATTTTTTTGTAATGTTTAAATAAGTTTGCATTTATTTTTGAGATAACAAATATTAAGATACATTTTAGGATCGATTTCTTGCCAAACTTATGTCAACACTCGCCGAAATAAAGAAATATTTATCAAGAGGCATTTTATTAATTTTATTTTATGGACATCCAGCAAGATTTAACAGTTTGTTTATTCCCATGTATAAGCCGAGAATCTAAGTTTTTTTTTAAGCTGAAGTAGAGGAGTCTGCTAATATAAGGATCTGTTCATCTCGCAAAAAACATAGGTACTTTTCTGTTAGCTGGATGAAAGCATTTATCGACAAAAATCGCTAAATAAAACACTTTATTTTTTGTTTATATTTATTAAATTTTTTTTTAATGAAATGAGTTATTCGGTTTATAAAAATGACTTATTTTAGAAATGTGTTGGTTTATTACGCCGTCGCCAAACCAAAAAAATTCTGATGCTTGCGGAATTTTCATCCGCCTAACAGAAAAGTACCAAAATGAGCTTCAGTAACAATAGAATATTATAAATATGAAAGTTATAAGAATTTTTTTGCTACTTCAACTTATATGGGTTTTAAACTTTGTGTTTATTCTTAAAAAAATTTACCACTCTAAGTTTATATTCGGAAATATACAATATTTACTTGTTACATAAAGGAAGTAGAATAATCAAAGAATCTGACATATTACATCGATTTAAAAAGTGTTTTTTTTATTGATTCCTATAGTAACCAAACCTAAAAAACAAATTTTCGACCTAAATCAAATTTTTTTATATTCCTGTCAAAAGGTTTTGTTCACAAATATGTATTGATTCAAACAAGTTTGGCTTTAATATAGTATTTAGTGACAACCACAGATGGAACGTATTTCGACCAATAATTTAGAATTTTTTTTTAAAAAATGGCATACGTAGGGATCCTATAGCAAGGTTAGCATGTTATTGGACAAAAGCTCTAATCTTGCAATCTGCAATAAATTAAAAAAAATAAATAAATGTTTTCTTAGTGTTTACTAGATCACTTCCATGTTTTAAGCTTTTATGAAATACTGAAAATCTTGAAGAAAAAGTGTAATGAGTTAACTTTTTTTTGGAAGTAAAATGAATATTAATATTATAATAAAATAATATGATTAGGACCCCTAAAAAACTGTCAGCTGTGGTTTGTACATTCCTGATGCCCATTGAACAAAGTAATTATAACCTACAAATCAACAATTTACATAAATAAAACATTTTTTACTTTTATTTTAGTGAATAAATTTTTTGAATATTATGATAATTATCATTCCTGTGCAACCATTTCCCATTTGATCAATAATATTAAAAACCACAGCCGTATAACCGAAATAAATGATTACTGAGTTTTCACACAAATAATGAGTCATAACTAGCCAAGCCTAAAAGAGAAGGGAACAGTAATAAAAAAAATGGCCGATCGATATCGACGAATGAGTCATCGGCAAAGAATTCCGAACGAAGAAAAAGTTTATCGCTCATTCGCAACAATAATCCAACACGCAACAAGTCCACCCCTATCCCCACCCCCTACCCTCAATGCAACCAGGTGATACCAATCGCCATTTTGCTACTGTGAATTACGATTGTCTGCTGATGCATTATGCTCCAATACTATTGACTGGATTCTAGGTCTGTTGACCTTTCCGCAGAAGGCATGGAAGAAATAAACTTTTTAGAAAGTGCAGAATAAATTTTAAATAGCCTTTTTTTTTGAATAAATTATTTTTGTTAAAGAAAATTTTAAAATGATCAATATCCTGTGCATGAATTAATTTTAAAATATGTATGTTTTATGGATGAGTCAACTGGCAACAATTCTCGTGTGATCAATCATGTGATGTCTTAAAAGGTTACATTGAATTCCAATTAACAACAATTATAAAGAAGATCAGTGAAAATAAACTTGCAAATAAATAGTAAAAAAACTATCCATTATTACTATTTATGTTTTATACACTCAAGACCACCATCATTATGACCACCTGTCAATAACGAGTTGGCCCAACTTTGGAGCGCAACACAGCTTCAACCCGCCTTGGCATGGATTAATACCACCACTTAATACCAGTTAAATACCACTTCCACCTGATCACGTGCCTTCCACGTCATCCAGGGGAGTTCATTGCAAAATGCAGGGGTGGTCATAATGTTTTGGCTCTTGAGTGTATATTTATCTTCATTTTCACTAACGAATGTATTTAAAAACCTTCGTTGTAAAACTATGCAAAAAAGAGTTGATGACACATTATGTGTAAAAGGATATATCGAATAACATATTATAGTTATTATATTTTCAATAAATAAAAGTATTAAATACTTAATATAAAACATTTTACGTTTTTCATTTTATATATTAAATATATAAAATCTGAAATGAATGCTTAAACCCAAATATAAAAAAAAAGTTTAATAATAAAAATTAAATGCAACAAATTTTTAAAAATTTTGAAAGGTTCAAACAGATAAAAATTAATGTAATTATTAGTTGAAGCTGTAAAGGAAAATGTTCATTTCATTTTTGAGTTATGGAAAAAAGCTATTAAATAAAGGGAGAGTTTTTTTTTTTTTTTTTAAATTTATTTAGTTATTTTAAATTTCTGCAGACAAATTCGTAAATAAAGTAGTTATGAATATCTTACAATTAATTGGTATTCAAAGTTTTCAAGAATTTACTGAAGAAATCTTTAACAAAAGGTACAAATTAAAACCTTGAACAAAACATTAAATATTAAGAATTTTATCGAGGTTAAAAATTTGGTATAATTCTTGCAAATTTCTTTAGATTCATTCCATAGTTAGTCAATTTTTACCAACTTTGAGATCGCCGTTATTATACAAGAATATAATTGTATAGTTATTGAAAAATTAAGGAATATTATAATTTAATATATAGGATTATATTAAATTATAATCCTATATATTAAAACATAAATTATTAAAACATTCCTATATATTAATTATATTATATAATTCCTATATATTTAATATATAGGAATATTATAATTTAATATAGTAAAATATAATAAACACAGGGTTTTACGTATTGCTAAATATTACTACAAACAAGGAATGATTAATCATAAATTTAACGTAGGTGAAAAATAAGCTTAGTTATATTTTTTATAAGAAAATAGTGATTTAAACTTCGTCATTCATTAAACCGTTTCAAAAAAAAAAAAAAAAAAAAAAAAAAAAAAAAAAAAAAAAAAAATGAACGTAATTCTTGATTAGTTGTTTTTTTACCTTTTGGCCATTTCATTATCAGTTACACAAATTCTGCATGTTGAATAATATTGGTCAATAAAATAAACACTAATTCTCAAGAAAGTAAAGAATAATATTATGAAATCAAGGTTGAACAAAAGACAAAATTTGCCACTAATATAAAAAGTTGCTATTATTTAAATGTATAAAAAGGTAATACAAGAAAATTGAAAAAAACATATTCTCTTATATTTTTCATTCTCTTATATTTTTTATTTTCATCATAAAACTTTTTTCTAATAGTTTAATAAATGTGAATAAATTGTAGTTCATTTTAATTTTAAATATTTAAAATTAAATAAGAATTTTATAAGTATTATTTTAAAACCATTTAATTTAATAATATTTAGCATATTTATTTTGTATAACTTTAGTTTTAAATTTAAATTAATATTTTGAAATATACAATTTAACATATTAAAATACTGATTCAAAGCGAATAACTACTTTGTTAGAATAATCTTCTCTGTTTGTTATTAATTCGAACAATATTACTTTTATTATTCATGACGGAAACCTTTCAACTTATTATTCAAGTTTAAGAAAAGATTGATGGTTTTTCCAGAACAGCTGGATTTAGCATGCACCTGCCATTCTTAAACGCTTACTCAGAAATTCAACTTGTCTTTTCAACAACTTAACTATTCGGTTACCATAATTTGAATAATAAGAAGCAGCAGCTGCTTTACCTTCACATATTAGTGTAAAACGCAGTGAACATTTTCAAATGATTAAACATTTTAATATACCTCAATTTTGATCTTCAAAAATAAACGACTTCTTTTTAAATGAACTGTAATGAATTTTAAAATTATTCTTCAAAGGTTTGGTTCACCTGAATTTAGTTTAATATTACACTCGAGTTGTATGTTTGAAATTAGTTAATATACAAATAATCTTGACAACATACTTAAAGATAATTTAAATATTTTTTCCCTACTAATTATCAGATCATAGGGCACTGTCACAACATAACTGTAGCAGATTCTGAGTAAGTAAAATGCACTATGGGCTGGAATAATGCCAACCAGATATTACGGATGGCCATGATAAACTAAAGGGAAATGGGGGAAAATGCTTTCTAGGGTAACTATCTTTGGGTATTTTACTCTCTAATCTTAATATTTTTCCCTCCACTGATTATGAGATCATCGGACACTGTTACAACATAATTAATTGTAGCAGATTCTGAGTAAGTAAAATGCACCATGAGCTGAATAATACCGACCAGATGCCATGGAAGGGCATGATAAACTAAAGAGAAATGGGGAAAAATGCTTTCTAAGAGGACTTTCTAGGGTAACCACAGCGCATTGATATATTAAGAAAATCTAAAACATTTTAATAAGTTATTATACCACTGAAGCAATTTGTTTTGTAAAACAACGACTATAGAGCACACAACAAGAGGTTTGGTTTCTCACTCTACGGTCATTTTGTGCACACTTTGGGCTAATTAGACAAGGACCTACAGTTTAACGGGGATTCCGAACCACTACATCACATCACATCGCCTAGAGTTGAGTTGAGTTGTCTCTTTACAGTTTGAGAATGATGTGAGTGAGAAAAGTCTGATTAGGCTCTGTGACTCAACGGCTATATGAGACCGGGACCTACATCTTAAAGTGGATTCCGAACCCCTAAAAACATCCATGGCACCGCCGGAACTCGAACCTGAAACCTGTGGCAGTACCAAAGGCCAGAGCGCTAGCCAATTGGCCATCAAGCAGCCATAACAAAAAGGAATGGAAACTTAACCTTCTCGCACAGTGGTTAACATGCACTCTCCCTAGATTAACACTGCAAAATACTTTCACTATAAAACATGAGTTAAGAGAAAATACTACCGCTATCTGGACTTAAGCTTTGAGATATGTGGCGAACGTACATAATGTAAATTCATCTTGGTTTAATCCAAGAAATTTTTAGAATTGCTAAATAAATTGGAAATGCATCGATAACAAAATTAGAATTATTTAAAGATTCAATGAAGTTTCCAGGCAAACAATTCACATTTAAGTTGAAAATATAATTTTAGTTTCCTTTTATTCTTTTAGTTCTGTACAATCTAAATGTTTTCATGCATATTTGTTCTTTAAACGGAAATCGCTTTTAACACCTAAAACAATAATAATAAATGCGGTTAAGACAATTTACATCATCTTATGCAACATAAGGTTGCGAAAAGATATGTTATACACGTCAATGAGGCGGGAATAAAGCTTTTAAATAACATGTACGCGTGTACGCAATAAAGAATGACAGAGCAAAAATAAAAGTATGTGTTTCCTCTTATTCACCATTGTCACAGCTTTACCCCACTTACACTAAAGATTTCTCCTAAACAAATTGCACTGTCATCCTAACAAATGGAAGGTGTAAAAAAAAGAGTGGAAAAACATTAACTATAACATCCGTTAAAGAAAGAATTTAGAGACAATGGAATACTATAGAAATGTGTTTCATATTTACAACTAATAGCACGTTAAAAAAATAACAGATGTAATTAAATGGAAAAAATAATGAAAAGCAATAAATAGGAATATCATTGGAACTGGAACGATGAACTTAAAAAAAATTACATTTCATTTTCCATATAGTTGTTGCTATACGATCAACTAAACATACAATGTTAAGGTTTGGTTTGCGCTCTCCTGTCTTTTTTTCTTGCACACTTTAGACTAATTATATCGGAACCTACCTTTTAATGTGGATTCCGAACCACTAGCAAACATCCATGCCACGGTCAGGATTCATATCTGACGTCTGTGGTACCAAAGGCCAGAGCACTAACCACTTGGCCACCAAGTCGCCACAATGTTTAGGATATTATAAAGAAATTTGAATCTTAACAATACAAGAAAAACCACCAAAGTAAATGGCTATGTCTCTTAATGAACTATATTATTCTATTAACAAAATAGATGTTATTTAATCTTTCAAACTCAATCACATTTATATAAAAATTATAAAAAAATGAAATTCACTTTCGAATGCCAATTTATCGCGTTTTTTTTATTATTATTTAACTGAAATTTACAAGAAATCTTCGAGTACCCACAAACACATCCATCGAGGTTTACAGAAGTAAACAAATCAATGATACATTTAAATAAATCAATGGCACAATAAATAAATGATACATTTAAAACGACACATGACGTTTTAAAAGAGAAAGATAAGGGATTTAAGAAACTTAACGTGCAAGGCGTTAAATTGATACAAGTTTGCTGGCCATGTGATTTTTTTTTAATGTTAGTGCCCCATGTGGGTCTGGGTTAAAATAGCCCCACTGTACCTCATGCATGTCATAAGAGGCGACTAAAATGGGTACCCAGTGCCCGAGGATATAACCGGGTGGGGTAAAGTCAGACTTCTCCTTTGGGTGCTTTATGTCTTTGGGCTGCAAGGACAAAAACATGCAAATAAAACATTTTTTATCCTTTACCTACAGTCGCCGATTTAAGACACACGGGTTCATGGACTTAATCTAGATGTTGGGATAAGAAACAACAGTGTTAGTTCTTCCCTTAAAATTTGTCTAGGATGACTAAGCCTGGAGCAGCTAAAAAGAATGTGATCGATATTCTACACTCTACCTTCATTACATTAGCAAAGATCAGATGAATGTAGTTTAAACCTGCATAAATAGTAGTTAAAATTGCCTTGTCCTCCAGGCAAATAGTGATTTTGAAATGAGTAAAAAATGATAAGCGCTGAGCCTTTGGGGATTAAAGGGAAAGTATTTCTTTGTGATAGTCTTTGTATTATTCTGTGTTTAATATATTCCACTGATTATTGGTCTTGTCTGAGTTTTCTTTAAAACAAAATTTTGGTATATTAACATTAATTTCAACGTCTCATTTGGTGGCTTCTTTCGCTAGCTAGTTTGCTCTTTAATTGCAAAATGTTCCTATATGACCATGAACAAATGCGAAAAATATGGTATTTGAGTAAAGATGCCAAGAGTCTTTAGATATTAACGATAAGAAAAGGTTTCCCAAAATTCACGCGAGGAATTTTATTTTGAATAAATTTTTAAAAATTTTGTCCCTTGAAAGCTATTCAATTTGCAGAATAGTATACTTTCGATCATATTTCAACTACGAGCATCAAGTAAAGCTCTATAACAATATAAAAAATTATTGAAATACTATATCAGTCTAATTTTTTAAAAAATTAGCGTGAATTTTGGGATACATTGTATTATTGTACGATACAATGTTTTTCAGTGATTCTACACATTGCACATTTTGAGTAAGAACTATTTTGCTCATTTATCAAGTCTAATGTAAGTTGCTGTTGCGCCGATGATGATGGTATTCTAATTCATGGCCATATTTGTAGCAGATGTACACCAAACCAACTTTGTTAAACTGATGACAATAAAATAAACAATTGGAAGTCTTAAAATAACTATAGGTAATAATGGTAATTAGAATTATCATGAATAAATACGGTAGAGCTGAAAATGGCAATAAAAATTCGTAGTTATTTACATATGATTGAGATTTTTACGTAACTTTGTTACTCAAACTGTTAAAATATCTATAGATGAAAAACCAGCAAGGACAAAAGCATAATCATGACCAATTATAGGATATCCACAAATAATTAGTAACATAATGTGTCCCTGTACTTGTCGAAGAAGATAAAGATTGATTTTTTAGTGCCTGACCCCAAACACTGGAAACATAAGAAATGAAAGGCATAATACTTTTATTTTATACATAATAGAAGCAACATTCGATTTCATTCCAAAAGAGTTACGAGCAATTTGGTTTAATCTACATTGTAATTTATCAGATTTTTTAGATATACCACAAAAATGTTTTTTCCATCAGAATTTGCTATCTAGCAGAAGACCTAGATGCTCAATTTTTGAACTTTAAATATGAAGTGTAATAGATACTGAAAGATCGAAGTTATGCCTTATATAATACTAGAAATACTGAATTTATTAAAAAAATTATCTATAGTGATTGGACTTATTACAATAATTTATTGTTTCTTGGATCATGGACAAAATGTTGATCACCATAATAAAAAAAAAAAAATCCTTATCGAATGCAATAGCCACAGGAATATTAGAATTGCCAACAATAGTAAAATAGCTTTAATTAACTAAAATTCATCTACAAAATAAGATCTGTATTCCAGTCAATTCAACAACTAACTGTATTTGTCCTCGTCATCTTTACGAAATTTATTACGTAACAAGCATAAAGTCCCGAGTTCTGCAAGATTTTTTTAGGGGAATTGTACAGTTTCCTTATCATTTCAGGAATTTTAAGTTTTAAATTAATAAATTTAATTTTATATCTAAATTTTGTCAGCTTTTTTTTGGCAACGCCATGAATTTCATACAGGACAACAACATGTTCACAAATACATAATATTTTTGAAAGTTCTACTGTGTATTTTTTAAATATATTAAAAAAATATATTTAAATATATTAAAAAAATACACGGTAATGCATTTAATGTAGTAGCAAAATCATGATACAAATATGAACTAGATATTTCCGCAAGAAATATGTAACCGGTAATTGTCATGTCACGTTCATTATAAATCGTGACGTGGAATTACATTTTAAGCAATAATAATTTTAATGCAATTCTCGTGAATGAGTGAAAATAATATTGCACAAGTTTTTCATTAATTATGCACAAAGTAAAACTGAAGATCTAACAAAATGAACATTATCATTTAGACGTTCCCAAAATTGATGGATAAATCTCAGTGTGTGGCTTGTGACAGTACTAAACAAGGACAAAAAAAAAATCCCAAGGAAATTTATAAGCAGAACATAAATAAATTTGCCCAATATAAAATTTTAAAAGTGAAACATTTGAAAGATTTACTTAGGAAGCTTAAAATATGCAGACCACTAAATTCGTTTAACAATAGTTTAAGGTTGAGACAGGTATACTCATATACTATATTTTTATTATTATAGCATAGCTCGTATTGTTCTTGACAGTACAAAGTACAGCGACAAACTTTTCTTCTTAACCAGTATCGTGTTCAATATTTTTGTGCCAGTTACCTAACCAAGACTTTTCTTTTTTTTTTTTTTTTTTTTTTTTTTTTTTTTTTTGAGGATAGCAAACAGCCTCTTTCATGCAATAACATCAAAGCAGCTGAAAAGTATTAGCATCATAAAGAAAGTTTTAAAACAATTCAATGAAAAACGTAAATCACTTTTACTTAAACAATAGAAGCCGGATATTTTTAAAAACAATCATATAAACTACAGGCTAACTATTCTTGTAATCTGTATTAAAAAAAAAATTGAAATGTTAGACCTTGGATCTTCAAAAGTTATGTAGTTAAGAAACGGCATGATGAAATTTCTGTAAAAAAAAAAAAAAAAAAAAAAGATAAACTGCTATCATGACAATTATTTTATATTTAAAAGATTCAAATCCATAATTTAAATTGAATATGATCCATTGTACCCCTAAATTCAGCAAATATGTTAATATAAATTTTGTTAAAAAAAAATGTCGATGAAAACTATAAATTCGGAAAAAGAAATTTGTAAAAAAATTATATAAGAAGATACAGTAATTAAAATTATATTACTCTTATTAATTATAATAATTTTAAATAATTAGCAAGATATATTAATATTTTAATAAACATTGAATATAAATAGACAAACATTTGGTACTTTACTTGAACTATGCATTCAAGATTTTCAGATATAAATTCAACATTTTAATTAGCCCATTTTTATAATTTTTTCGCATTAATAAAAACCTAATCCAATTTTTTCTCATGCAGAATAATATTTTTTGAAAAGCGTTTACCTTAAAGAGACTAATATTCTTTTTCTCAAAAACGCCTGTATACTTAACACCATTATATGCTTATATCATATTTGAAATGAAAGTTTATTGATAATATGAAATTTCATCAACTCATGTATAAAATTTAAAAACGTTAGAAAAAATAGTGAAAATTCATGGAAAAATATTCATTTAAACTCACACCCATATTATTGAGTCCTCATAAAAAAAGTATTTACTTATTTTAAATAACTAGTAAAAGCTTATAATTAATACATTGAGACCCATTTAAAGATGAAATTCTATATAGAACAATCCAATGCTAACTCTAAAATAATTACTATCTCCAAAATCTTATCGTTAAAAACAACGATTTTAAATCACACATTTATTGATCCTCAATTTTCCTTGACACCTATTTTTCTAAACAGGAAAAAACACTGCATTGCTCCATAAATCAAAAAGTTACTATAAATAAAATTTTTCTCACATCACTAGTTTTAATAACATTCAGATTTAAATATCAAAAGTGCCTATATATATTTTTTCTTAATCTCATATTTAGGTCAACAGACAAATAGTCCGGCTCAGCAAATATAGACATGTCATGGTTCATTTTTCACCCAATAGATCCGATGATCATTTATAGCTTGCAGCAAAAGATGGATTGTCGAAAATGCATGCATCGATTGGTTTGGAGAGCACATGCACTTCAAAAATCAAGAGCAATCTGTTGAAATTTCGGTATTAGCGATTGATCAATGTCTCAATCCGTGTTTAGACAGATTCACTTTCGATGCTATCTGTTGTTTGTTTGTAGCATCGGTATGTTGCGAAATATTTTTGAGAGCGTGTTTCATCTTCGAAGAGATGACTTGGATATTTGTTAGATTCGCTTGAGTAATCAGGGTTACAATATTTTAAGCTCATACTGTAGTGTAGTTTACGATTAAAAATTTATTTAAAATCTGTAAAAAGACGGTCCTGTTGATATACAAAATGTTAAAATGAAATATAGCAAAAATTCGACAAATATTTTTAATAAATGTACTTAACATTTATTAAAATGCTAGTTGCAAAGTGAACTATTTTTATGTATATACTATGCAATTTATTTAGATGACGGGTGACCTTAAGTTCAGGTTATTTTTCGAATATATATATTGTATATATTTGGCAATTTATGGAAAATCAGTTAATTCTTACGTTGATAACTTTACGCCCTTACTTCACTATATTTCTTCTTCCTTGGCGCAACAGCCCCATGGTGGACCAAGGCCGTCTGCCTACTTGCAAATTTCAGACAGGATATGCTTTCTTTTCACAGGGTAGAGTTGTAAGCCCTACACAAACGCTCTACAGCCATATCAGACCAGAACCTAGGGTTTAAAATGAATTCTAAACCACTACAAACATTCATGGCACCGCCGGAACCTGTAGCACCGAGCGCTAATCACTTGGCCATTAGGCCCCACAAAAAACTATTAGCGATTTGTTATGTTCATCAAAAATGCAAAATATTCTTGAATTTTAAAAATATTGATTAAAAATCTCGGGTTTATTTTTTTCCCCCCAAGGTTGAGCACTTAATGAACATACAATTAAAAAATTTAATTTAGTTCTTTAGGTTTATACTAATATATAAATTTTCATTATAAAATGAAATCACGATATTATTCAAGATATTTTTTGAGATTTTATAAATATATATATCTATAGAATCTTTAAAAATTACTAAATTAGTATAAATTTATGTATTTGATTATCTAACGAGAACAATTTTTTTTTCACTGATTTAGCTTTTATTATACAACTTACATATTCATAATTGAAAAAAAAATATGCTTTAATTTTAAAAAATCACAAATTAAATAATTAGCCCCAAAATTTTCCAATCTTCTAGATCAGGGGTCTCCAAACTTTCCAGCCTTAGGGCCATACTGTTTACTCCAGTAAGTACCAAGGGCCAAAACAGTTTTAATTTTTCTGCCATTATCTATAATTTTTAGACTATTCCGTTCCAGTGTGATTTTCAAGATAAAAATCATATGTTTGGTTCAGGATATATGCATTCCAAACCTCGATATACATACATATGCGATACTCTTTATCCCAACATACTAACCGCGGGATGGTCACTAGTTTACAATGTTAGTGGGATTCATTTCAATTATTATTAGTTGTTATGCTTAAGTTAAATTTTCTGCGTATTATGCTTGTCATTAGGCTTTACCTAGCAATTCAATAAAACCGAGTTATTATCATTCTGTGTTTTTTATCCAACTTATTACAGCAACAATAAACTATTCGCTGTCGCGGGCCGGATTGAGGACACTGGCGGGCCGGATATGGCCCGCGGGCCGTAGTTTGGAGACCCCTGATCTAGATATTAAAAAAATTAAAAATATGAATACAAAACTAAAAATATGAATTTAAATAAGCAAACTATTTTGCTTTAAAAAAAAACCCTTTGTATTCTTAATTGTCTGTAACATACAAATTTTAACTATTTTCTTCTTTTAGTACTAGATTTTTGATTCAGAAATAACATATGGTATAATAAGTGCTATTATTTCTCCACTAAGTACTTCCAAAAATGTAGAGAAAAAAAAAGTTTGGTGTGAAACGAGTTTTAATTTTAAAATTAAAGAGATTTCATATTATAACTTCACAAACTTTTCTCAAAGCTAAGTTTATGGAGTATAAAATCACCACACATAGTGAATTCATAACCCATAAAAACACCCTGTAAAATTTAAGAGCGGATTTAAATCTCAAGTTTTAGAAAGATGATCAAAAAGTCGTGAAATTCTCTGTATAAAGATTGAAAATATCACTAAACCAAATCGATAAATAAATATCATTATACTTTCAAAAATTTTAAATAAAAAATGCACCAAAAAAGGGGGTATGAAATAATTATACAAACTTAAGGCAGACACGTCTCGGAATAGAGTGTAATTAAGCCCCAAGTAACGCAAGCGTTCGCGAATCGAAACATTAATGCGTTTATGCTCAAATATCGCCCTTTAATACCAGGGCAATAAATGTGGGAGCAATTTATATCCCTTTATAATGTTCCCCATTTTTCAGGCGTCCGAAAATCGTTGGAGGGTGGAATGCGACAGGGGGGGGGAGTAGAATGGATTAGGGAGCATCCCATCCCTACCAGCTGTTCCAAAAGGGATGGGTTTCAGCGGAATAGTGGTTTGAAGCCTTTAGACTGAAAGCCAATCCTTTGAAAGTAGTGAAAAAATATCATGAAACACACACAGCATAAAACGATTTTTTAAGTTGAACATGAAACTTATGTTAACTCTTAATAAAAAATCTACTTTTAATGTATATAAGGATCATACCAATAATATAAAATAAAAGATTTTCAGATATAAAATATTTTCTGAAAATAAATGGGGTTTAACCATCTGCCACATGGAGCATTCGCAGATCTCAAACTCGGGAATATATTTTCATTTTGTGTAATTAACTTGAATTACATGGGAAATTGGACAAGTCCTGCTTCATCATATTGCACAACGGAAAGGAAAAATTAAAGTAGTATACTAATTTCGAAGTAAATACAAACTTAGACATTAATTGATGGCCATCCAAAAAACGTGGTCTTCCAGTCACTGGACGTTGAGCAAATGGACTTGTTTTCTTTCTCATTCAATTCAGAATTTAAAAGAATTTTATTGAAAATTTTAAAATAGATGGTACTTTGTATTGTGATTTTTCTAAATTGTTTTGAATTATGTATGTATTAGTAGATAAGTTTAGCACTATTATTTAAATTAAGTAATAGTCTTTTCACATATTAGCAGAACACTGGTAGAAAAAAAGTGTCCCCAAATGCCACACAAAAATATTACAGATATATATGTTAAAAAGAGAATTAATGCAAATATATTAGATAGCAATTTGTAATAAAAATTACAGTTGGAAAAGGAAGTATATTTCGTACATGCTGCGCGTTTTTGACTTAAAAGTGGAGTCCTTCCACGAATCTATAATTATATGTCTTTAAATGTGTTAAATATTGTAGGTCTCTAATTCCATGTGTATGATGTTTGTGCACGTGTAAATAAAGCTGTGTGTTCCCCAACCTGTGCCTCAAGTATCTCACTCCAACCACACCCAGTTGCAATCTTTTGCCCAACATGTACACTATACAGTATCAATAATTGAAAATTACTGATATAACATAGTTAACACGTTCTTGCCATTCACAGAAATATATACATCCCTGTATACAACAATGAAAAGTCTTTCAAGTTGTGTATTTTTAAATCAATCCACTTGATAAAATCAAGTTTTCCCCAGCACTCAATGATCACATTTGTGACTCAACATTTTCTTGACTCTTATTTCCTTAAAGATTGGCACACATCCTTTTTGATATCCAAATTTACCGTTTTAATGCCACGTAAATAATACGAATGCAATATTTTAATATAGTATTGTTCAGAAGTGAAAAGATCACCATTTCTTTGCTGGTAATAAAAAAAAAATTTTTTTGTAGGTTTGATCACCAAAAAGTTTTGTTGGTGAAGTTTTAAAAGTAAACAAGCATGTTAATTGTACATAAATTATGACAAAAATAATTCAAGATAAAACTGTTTCCATTACTGAATAATCTTATCAACCAAAGCTGAGGTTCTATTTTAATGCATCATTAGAAATAACTTTAATAAAGAAATATCGAATTTCTAATTAACTAAGTTATAGTTAATTAGAAATTCATTAGATACAATGGTTTTATACATTCAGTTTAGTTTCTTTTGTATGTTGGTAAAACATCATGGTCATGATGTTTGGCCATCATGATATGGTTTGTCGGTATACGGTCATTTTGTGCACACCAGAACTAAACAGACCGGAACTACAGTTTAAAGTGGATTTCGAACCACTCACAAACATCCATACTACCGCCAGGATTCGAACCTGAAGCCTGTGGTACTAAAGTCACTAGGCCACCATCGATATAATAAATGATCGACGGCCTCTCAAAGAAGTCAAAACTAAAGGTATAAACTATGATATTAGATTTACGTAAGATCTCAACCCACCACTACACGATAGATCTCGGATGATTCAAACTAAAAAATGGTACCTAAAGACGGCAAGACAAATTTATCTGGATGACATTCCTTCCGGTCAGCAAACTTTAGACTATCTCGTATTAGCTTTTGATCTGCAGATGACAAAATATGCAGAAAACGTCTGGTTTATGATGCCACAAAGGAACAAGTTATTACTTGTTAACCATTTGCCCGTTACGATGCCTTAGCTTGTTAAATGAAACCATTTGATTGAAATCGACGCTAAATATATTTTAATATTTTGTTCTCAAAAAAATTGTTTTTGACATATTTCTTAGAAAACATGCCTTTAAACAACACTTTTTTTTGAGGGATGGGAGGTATATTTGGCTTATAGGAAGAGGAATGTGTTGTAAAGGAATAGAATGTTGCCTTACTGTGCAAGATAATCATCTTGAAATATAATCAACAAAATGAAACGAAACAATCTTTAAATAGACATTTACTGAAAAGCATTCCACTATAAATTATTATTATTTAATTAAAAAATGATAAATAAACATAGGAATGGGTCTCTTTCATTCATATTCTAAAAAAGGAATTACAAAAACTCGTATTTTACCACTGTAACATTTTAGTAAACTATGATTGGCATGGCTTAACTGTACTTTCACGAGTGATATTCGTTTGAGATTTAAATCCTCCTCGATCCTATGAACAGTTTCCACAAAAATTTGATATTGAACTTTAGGGATAAAAAAGTATATCTAATTATGTTTTTAATGAAAATTTAAGAAATTTTTGTTATGTTCAATAAGAATTGGGTCTTAGTTGTGTAAATTCATGCGTTACTAATGTGAATAAATAAAACGATGTATGTTAATGAATGTAAATAAGAAATAAGATTATGCTTTTCACGTAAAATACTCGTTGACGTGTGTTTGATAACATACTGATTTTTCTAATCATAGATATCTAATTCCTTGAGCAAAATAAAAAATATCCAATAGAAGCGATCATCTTTAGAGGATAAGTTAATGACACTTATGACGTAGCGGAAGAATATAGGGCGAGGCATTTTCTGAATTGATCGGACACAGTTAAATAAAATATTACAACAAATATTAAACGACAGACAAATCCTTCTACTGTATAAAAACATTTCTATAAACCTTATAAATACGGGTTTTAAAATTTATATTGCATTTTTAAATACATTTGAGATAATGTAGTGAGTAACACAAATTATTTCCTTTTCCTAATGCAACTGGCAATACAGAGACAGGTATCTTTATGCCATAAGCAAGGGCCGCACCGGCATTTATTTAGCACTATCCAGGAAGCAAGTGTAGCTTGCAGATATGCTATGGATACGAGTTATACTACCCCCACAATGCTCTACGATATCCTATTAGACCGGGACCTACTATTTAAATGGATTCCGAACCCTTACAAACATCCATGGCACCAACGGGACTCGAATCCGAAACCTGCGACACCGAGATCCAGATAGCCATTCAGCCATCAGGCCGAACTAATTATCTAAACATTAAAAATTAGAGCTGCTTCATATAGCATTTCTTGAAGCTCTAATAGAATTTCACTCTACGGCAGTACCGTCGTATCTAATTTGATTTGATGCATAAAACAAAAACATTTATTTACCTTTAACATTTTGCGTACAAATTCAAAATATTTTATCTTCACTGAAATTTTCAACAAAAAAAACTGCATATCATGCAAGCGCATATTAACATAGATCACTTTTCTACCAATTGCAAATCCTCGCATAGCAGACCGATTCCGAATATAGATTTTTCTACCAGGAAAGATATCAAATTATGACATCCTTTTAATCGCAGTCATTAAGCGTATGTCATGAGAGGGGGTGGCGGGGGTTACCCCGACCCCTTTAGCTCCTACACCCTTTCCCCCCCAAACCATCTAATGAGGCATTTTATCAACCGCAGGCAATTCAATTCCCTTTCCCCCCTCCTTTTTGCTACCTCTTCGCTTTTTCTATTTTGGTATGTAATTATCGTATTTTAGGTTTATTAGTAATGGTCAAATGAAAAATGTCAATAGACTTTTAGCATATTTTAAACGAGTGCAAAAAAAGTCTCAGTATAATGTAGGTTCATTATGTTACCCAATTTAAGTCCGACTGAAATAATTTGTCCACGATAATGAAGCTCGTTACGAATAATTAAAACATGCTAATTCTGTAAATTATGTTCATAAGCGCTCCTCTTTTGTCTCAATGGTATTCATATTAAATACTTTTTTTAATCCATTTCCACAAGCGCTTGAAATGTTTTTGTATAAATGGCGTTTGTAACCCCAAAGAGGGATTCATATGAAAAATCAATATTGTCGTTCTACGGTCATTTTTTGCACTTTTGGCTAATTAGACAGGCACCTACAGTTTAATATGGATTCTGAACTACTCACAAACATCCATACCAACACCAGAATTCTAACCTGAAGCCAGTGGTACCAAAGGCCAAAGTGCTAGCCAACTGGCCATGAGGCCGCTATGAAATATTAGTGCTACATTTATTATTCCCATATCTAAAGTCTAAGCCTATACTAGACTTATAACGGCGTCAAGAAGAGGGCCACATTTATGTTCATTGGAACATTTTTTATTTACAAGCATTATATACATATAAACAGAACTCTTTACAAAAAAAAATTAAAATTAAAGATAATTTGTTTCACAAGTGAAATTCATTCCAAGGACGGAGATTTTCAGAGTTCTTGGGTCAACGACAAATTTAAACACCTGGTCTGCGGCAAACCTTAACGATCACACGGCGTGATTCACGAAACCACAAAGGGGCTCACTTTGGAAATATGCGGAAAATTCCGGTCTGTTCAGTCACTTCAGAGGAAAAAGACCACATTTCTTGTCGATTCTTTGCAGAGCTTTTTTTTTTTTTTTTTTTGGTAAATAAGACAAACACTTTTTAAGGCAATATGATAAGAGGGATCAGCTTTCTTCATTTCTCATTGGAGTAGACATTTCTCAACTCGTGGTCTATAAACAATCACGATGGAACAACCCATGGTATAGTTCATATTCAATCTGCAGTTGTTTCGACCTGTGAAGGTCACACAGACGTTCGTTAATTTTTTCACTATACATGACATTGAATATCTGCTATCAGATTTGAGTGACAGGTTGTTCTCATTAGTACAAAACACTAATTGCATGTAATATAAATATCCACCATACTGCTTATCTGCTGCCACAGTAATGGGTTTATTATATATTTGTCAGATAGCATATATTCCTCTCTCCTGGGAATGAAATGCCCAAACACTTCTCGTAAGGGGAAAAAAATGCTATAAATGCTATTGGAAAACAACTTTACAAAATAAAATTTTCTGATTATAGATATGATCTGCTCTTCCATTGAATCACTCAACCATCGTAGCCAATCGATGGCCAATTGGCTGACGCTCTGATACCACAGGCTTCAGGTTCGAATCCTGGCGTCAGCATGAATGTTATGAATCCATGCGTCAGCATGGTTCTGAATCCACATTGAACTATAGGTCCCAGTCTAGTTAGCCTAAAGTGTGCACAAAATGATAGCGATAAACCAAACTCCAACCGTAAAATGCAACAGCTACGTTTGCGAGATTGCACCAAACTTAAAAAGCAAAGCAGCTATGTGATATTGTCCCATTTTCCCCCTATTTAACTCTTTTTTAAATAGTGATTGTATAGCATGTCCCCAACGGAATCAAACATTCATCCTTTTGCACATCTAGAGTTCTATTGTATCGCATATTATTCTAATTACTACTCAAAGACATAAGGTTAATCAGCGAAAAATAAAAAGTGCAATATGCAAAATTTTGAAACAAGACCAAACTTATCCAAGATATTATTTGACATCAAACAAAAAAAGAAAAAAAGATTGTCATATGCTAATATAATTTGTCATGCACTAAATGTTTCGAATAGAACTATATGCATATTCCCAAAAAATTTCGAACAAACCACTAGCACACCCCCTAAGAATTGATCAAAAGGGAGCTTGCATCATTTGCATAAATATCAAAGTCAGTTTTTACTGAAAAAAGATGGTAAAAAACTTTTGCTCTGATAAAACATGCGCATATATTCTCTTGCAAACGACTCTGGAAGCATGTAGTCACCCCCAGGGAGTTAGCGGCTAGCCCAGATTTAATTTCGCAATCAGAAACTATATCGAACAGGCCGGTTGCCATGGCGACTGAAAGGGATTCAATTCCAGGGTACCAGAGTTGCTTAACCCAGAAAGCTGCATTCGATGTGCATTTTCCACCTAAAAGAAGAATCCCAACGTGACATGGAAGAGCTTATGGATATGGTGAACATGACTTTTTGGATAAAATGCAAATGGTCTTTTTGGAGAAAAGCTATTTTTTTCTTTTCTTATTTTAAAGCTTGGAATGGTTAGAAAATGAGATTTATTTAACTTTTTAATTATACTGTTAAAGTGATCAGCACATAGGATCGCTGTAATTGTAATCTATGGAACTGGTAAATGTCTAGTAAAGAGAAAATATGTATTTGTAAAAAAAAACACATTAGGAATAAAAAAATTATCAACATATTCGTTGGATAGACATATAAAACTAAAAATATTGTGTTGATTATAAAAACAGTGGTTAAAGCAATTTATATACTTTTAATTACAGATATGTGCTATTTTCAATTGGAAAGTGATTGTGATTGGATTGGACTGTATGTAATTCCATAAATTAAGCTTGAAGTGTGCAGGTTTGTCAACCATATTATAACTGGGTGTGGATGGATTGATATACTTGAGGCACAGATTTGAGTAATGCCAGCTTTATTTACAAACATCAGACTCATAACAATACTGAAATACAATATTAACAAAATACTATTAAAAGACAATTATAGATTCGTGGAAGGATTTCAGTTCTAAGCCGAAAACCTAATATTCAGTTACGCGCAGGAGGCGCGAAATATACTTTCTCTCCGGGGGACAGTAAAGGCCAACTAATGCACAAGGGGCAGCTGAATATATTTCCCCTCGAAATGAGAGACTATAAACTTAACGTTTTCAACAGAAGCGCGTGGTTGCGCTGTACTTCCCCACGGGTGAAAGTCTCGAGGCCTACTGATCATTTCTCATGAATGCCACAGGAGGCGCTCTTACCAGTATGTAGGAGAAAGCACTGTTACAAGCTTATTTATATATCACAAAAAATTATTTATTTATATATTAAAAGATTATTTATACATTACCTAAAAATATACATGAACTGATTTTTTCTTTTTTTATGAATCTGGGGAAATGAGTTATACGACGACAAATAAGATAATCCCATTTAAAATATATAAAAATTGAAATGCATGATAAATTTGTATGAAGTTTTTTTTTTCAATAAAGTTTTAAACCACAACTTTTAATCATAGTATTTAAGCTGCATAAAATTCAACGTAAATAAAAACAAAATTTTTATGTCCTAATAGTAGATCTAAGAAAAATTATTTTTCGAGATATCCTCCAAGTAAATGCCTCGTTAAATACCATTTTAAAAATATCACACTTCAAATACCCCAGTAATGTTTTCGATCAACCTTTTTCTTTCTTTTAGGGATACACTTTTTAAAAAATATATTCCTATCCTATTAAGGAATTTAGAATACTCATTTTTTTTCTACATATTCAAGAGAAAAAGATATTTCGCTAAAAACATGTTTTTTTTTTTTTAGTTTAAAAATTGAGATGAAATACCAAAATTCTATGAAACTTCAAGGTTCAAATATTTACCACCATCAACAAAGCAAGAAGAAAAATTGACGAACTTCATATACCAAATATTCTTTGTCTTTCACGGTATATCATTTTCGACACGATAATTTAGAGAAAACAAACGTAGTCACTTAATAATATGGTAATTACATAGATTAAGCTTATTTACATATTGCCAAAAAAAGTAAGAATATACATGAACTGATATTTTTTTTAATGAATCTGGATGAAGCATGAATTATATTACATAAACATGAATTATACTTTCAATGAAGCATAAATTATACTACAACGAATTACATAACCCGATTTAAAATGTAAAAAAAAATTGAGATTTATGCTAAATTCGTTTTTTCTAAAAAGTTTTAAACCACAATTTTTGATAATGGTATTTAAGCTGCATAAAATAAACAGTAAATAAAAATTTCCATATAATATATTTAAGAATATTTGTTTTTTGAAATAACAGGTCATTTTCTTGGAAGATAAGTATTTTAAAATGTCACAGTTAAAAAACACACAATACAAATGTTTTAAATCAACATTTTTTTTTTCTTTCCTTTTAAACAAATATTTTTTAAAAAGTATATTCCTATCTTATTAAGGACTTTAAAATACTCTTTTTTTCCTACATATTCAAGAAAAAAAATATTTTACTTATAACATGATATTTCCTTTTTAGCTTTAAAATTGAGATGAAATAGCAAAAAATTCTACGAAATTCAAGATTGAATTATTTGCCAATATCAAAGCAAGAAGATTAAATTGACGAACTTGAATAAAGCTTATTTATATATTACCAAAAAGTAAAAATATACATGAACTGATATTTTTTTAATAAATCTGGAGAATGAAACATGAGTTATACTACAAAAAAATAAAGTAACTCCATTTAAAATATTAAAAATTAAAGTTTATGGCAAATTCGTATGAAGTTTTTTTTTTCTTCTTATAAAGTTTTAAACCGCAACTTTTAATAATGATAATTATGCTGCCTAAAATTCATTGTAAATAAAAACAATTTTCATCTCCATATAGTAGATTTTAAGAATAATTGTTTTTCGAAATAACAGGTCATTTACTTGGAAGATAAGTACCATTTTAAAATATCACATTTCAAAATTCCCAGTAATGTTTGCGATCAATATTTTTAAAAAGTATATTCCTATCTTATTAAGGATTTCTGAATACTCAATTTTTCTACATATTCAAGAAAAAAAAAATATATTTATCGTTTTTAGTTTTAAAATTGAGATGAAACACCAAAATTCTACGAAACTTCAAGGTTGAGATATTTGCCACCATCAAAGCAAGAAGACGAACTTCATATTCCAAATATTCCATGTCCTTCACGCTATATCATTTTCAGTACAGCAAGGACAGATATTTTACAAGACAGGAAAATAAAAATCAAATATGTAAATGACATGTAGAGACCTTGAAATTTTAGAGAAAAAAAAAGAAAAAGAAAAAAAAATGTTCAGCCAACGCCCTTTCATCGAAAAAAAAAAATAAAAAAATAACCCATCCCTACTATTTTAGATCTTTTCAATATCATTTTTGCTCGGACGTTCAACTTTCTTGTGTGTTGCCAAGCGTCAAGACAAAAATTCCAATAAAGCAACTCACTTTTAAAACCGCCCTCGTGTGACGTCACGCTCCACTGACCAATGAGAACATAATATACTCTTTCGGGTAACATGTGGATGCACTTGTAATGGTTACGCGCATCCACAATATGTCAGTGTAATTGAAACTCGTGGAAGAAAAAAACACCGATAAACAATTAATTTTACATGGCGAAACAATTAAGACGTAATTAATTTAACTTTGCATGCGTAAGGTCAATTAAGTTGTTTTTATTTTCGTGTTCTTCAATAAAGTAGGTTAATTAAATAATCCATTACCCTCATTAATTAATTTTTTTTCTCCAATTATTAAAATGAAATGTTTATCACGAAAATGAAACAATAAGCTTTCATGAAAATATAAACCTAATTTTTAATTACTACACCTTAATCGTAAATAATTAATATTTCCACTTATTTTTTTTACGACATAATCGTAAATATTAAAAAAATTCAATACGAAAAAAATGTGAAGATTTAGTTTATATCGCAAATTAACTGATTTGTGCAAATTAACTTTACAATAAATATTATTACAAAGTAAAAAATAGCACCTTTAACTTTCACTGCAAAAATAATGTGATGCAATGGAGTTAATCTACAGTATGTCATTTTGATCTATAAATACATTGAACTTATTGATCTAGATCAATGAATCAAGTGAACCAATGAATCAATCCAAGTGAACTTTCAGGGGCAACAGCTTTCATATTTGCGCATCACACTAAAGAATATTCTAACCAAATCGTCCAAATATTAGTGAGGTTCTGTCATAATCACTTAGTCTTCTAATATTTTAAAAAGAGATAATTGTGCAGAAGTTACCCAATGGATATCCATTAAACTTATTGATCTAGATCATTTCAATGAATCGACACTGTTCTCCAAACTGGTGCAGGTAGCAAAATGCTTTCCGAGTGGACTTTCGGGGGCAACAGCTTTCATATTTGTGTGTTGTACTAAAGAATATTCTAACCAAATTGTCCAAATGTCGATGAGAGGTTTTGCAATAATCTTCACCTAGACTTCCAATGTTTTAAAGATATAATCGTGTAGAAGTTACCTATTGGTAATTTATGAATCCATTGAACGTATTGATCTAGTTGTGTACTTCAATCTGGCAGGAGTAGAAATGCTTTCAAGGTGCAACAATTTTCATATTTGTGTGTCGTACTAAAGAATATTCTAACCAAATTGTCCCAATGTCGACGAGAGGTTCTGTCATAATCTCTACCTAGCCTTCTAATGTTTTAAATAGATCTAAATAATAATCTTCTAATGTTAAGAATAATAAATAATCTTCTAATGTTTTAATTGTGTAGAAGTTACCCAGTGGTAATCTATGAATCCAATGAACTTATTGATCTAGATAATTTCAATGAATCAATGTTATTTTTCAAGCTGGAAGAGAAATGCTTTTCGAGTAGACTTTCAGGCCCAACAGCTTTCATATTTGAGTCCATCCACCTAGTCGTAATTTAGTTGCTACCTTAGTTAATCTCCGCCTATTGTTCTAAGGTTTTAAATAGATAATTGTGTAGAAGTTACCCAATGGCAATCTATAAATCCATTGAACTTATTAATCTAGATCAATAATAGATATGCTTTTCCAGGTGGACTTTTGGCGGCAACAGCTTTCATATTTGCGTGTCGTAAAAAAATATTCTAACAAAATTCTCCAAATGTCAACGAGAGGTTTTATCATAATCTACACATTTTCATCTAATGTTTTAAAGAGATAATTGTGTATAAAATACGTGGGAGTAATCAAACTCATCTTCCTGTATGCAGGAGGGAAGTATTTTTAAAATCTCCATCTCCAAACATGGATATTTAATATTTTCCGGTTTTAATTTTGATTTTAGGATTTTTTTTTATGATTCTGAATACTATTATAATAAATGTACAGATAAAATAAAACTCACCTTAGTGTAGAAAATACAAAATATAAAGTATGCTTACCTAAAAAGAAAGAAGAAAAAACACGTAAGAATATATCACAAATAAACATTTGAATTAATTTTAAATGATATGAGTATCTGTAGCTTTTTATAATATATTACAAAAATTTAAAATGCTGCAGATAATTTATATTCTAAAATTACCCAACCATATTTATCCTACTATGCTTATAAAATTCATTAGTATGGCAATAAATTAAAAATTTACTTAAATTATTCACACAGTTATAAGAAATAACAGAATCTTTAAATATTATTGTCTAAGCCTTTTATGATAATTAAATCTATTCTTTATTATAAGTAACAATACATAAAAATATGAATCATAAATTATGAGAAAATATTTAGTACACATAAACGTCTTAAATTATTAACACCATTAATACTTTTTAAAATAGTCTTTATTCATCTATTTTAAAACATGGATAGCTGACATTTTAATTGTTACACAATTCGAAATCAAAGAATTTTTTTTTTCTATCCCTTCTTTGTTTCTTAAATGTTGAGAAGAATTTCAAACACATAAAAAGCAATGTGACTAATGATTAAGGGATATAGATACAGATAAAAAAAAAATTTGCCTAAAATAAACATTTTAATGATTGCACACAAAAGCTTGTTGTAAAAGAAATAATTTTGAAAGAAAAAAAAAAGGATGTTCATTTTGTATTTCTGAAAATTTAGACAATTCTATTGTTTAGTATAAAATATATATTTTTTTATTGTTTTCTAGTACGTGTAAGTAAAAAATAAAATAACACATATGATAGAGCATCAAGTTCAATGCCCTAACTTTTAATCAATGTAAGCTAAGCACTATTTACTATGTCCTAAGCACTATTTAATTGTCATTAAACTTCACATAATTACATTTAGAAACAATGATTAAAAAAAAAAAGATGCAACTTGTTTTTCTTTTTGAATATTTGGTAAATGTGGTAATAACCACATTTAGCCACATTAACCTTTTATGGTAAAACCACAAAAGTTTTCATCGACACATTTTAACACACAATTCACAAAATGAAAGCTTTATAATTTGATTTCTTTAAAGTTATAAAGCACAGATTTGTTAAGAATTATAAAGTATACTAGATTTAAAAGGTTATAATTTAAAAATTGTACTTTAAGAAAATATCAAATAATTTAAAGAAAAACACACGAAAACTTATACACGTCACAAATTTATAAAGTGAAACACTTAAAAAAATGAATAATGCATTATGTCTGTAGTGAACGTTGAAAAGATTAATGGTTAGAGAGAATTTATCAAATATAATTATGATAATAAGATGCAGATTTAAATTTTAAAGCAGTTATTCTTAACCAGTGACATTATTAATGTATTATTTTTTATTAATCCATTTGAAATACAATTTGATACTTAATTGAACATTAATAAAGAAGTTCCCAAAATAGATGGATTTGTAAAAATCATGTTTGGGAATAATACAGCTAGAAAAACATTTTTCTGTTGAAATTTTTATTAAAATAGAACAAGAATTAAAAGATTTTTAATGCATGAAATAAAACAAGATGTCACCAAAACGGATTTATAAAAATCATGCTGAAATAAAAATTTCATTAATACCTTATTGGGCCCTTGCCTATCAGCATGGAATACCTTATTGGGCCCTAGCCTATCAGCATGGAATACCTTATTGAACCCTAGCCTATCAGCATGGAATACCTTATTGAACCTAGCCTATCAGCATGGAATACCTTATTGAACCCTAGCCTATCAGCATCGAATACCTTATTGGGCCCTTGCCTATCAGCATCGAATACCTTATTGGGCCCTTGCCTATCAGCATCGAATACCTTATTGGGCCCTTGCCTATCAGCATCGAATACCTTATTGGGCCCTTGCCTATCAGCATGGAATACCTTATTGGGCCCTTGCCTATCAGCATGGAATACCTTATTGGGCCCTTGCCTATCAGCATGGAATACCTTATTGGGCCCTTGCCTATCAGCATGGAATATCTTATTGGGCCCTTGCCTATCAGCATGGAATATCTTATTGGGCCCTTGCCTATCAGCATGGAATATCTTATTGGGCCCTTGCCTATCAGCATGGAATATCTTATTGGGCCCTTGCCTATCAGCATGGAATATCTTATTGGGCCCTTGCCTATCAGCATGGAATATCTTATTGGGCCCTTGCCTATCAGCATGGAATATCTTATTGGGCCCTTGCCTATCAGTATGGAATATCTTATTGGGCCCTTGCCTATCAGTATGGAATATCTTATTGGGCCCTTGCCTATCAGTATGGAATATCTTATTGGGCCCTTGCCTATCAGTATGGAATATCTTATTGGGCCCTTGCCTATCAGTATGGAATATCTTACTGAGCCCTTGCCTATCAGTATGGAATATCTTACTGAGCCCTTGCCTATCAGTATAGAATATATTATTGAGCACTTGCCTATTAGTATAGAATATCTTATGAAAGCTACTAATAAGCAATGATTCAATAAGTCAAACCATATAAAAGTGAATATTAAATTTAAAATTGTATTCGACTTGAAAAAACCTACATTGGAAACAAAGACATTTGAAAGATGACATTACTTTGCAAGAAGATAACGAGTTTGAGGAAATTCATGAAAAGTGAGGTCTTAAAAATCAAAAAATAACCTCGACTTAAAAAAGAGAAGGAAGGAGACCTTAAAATACAATCTTTCTAGCCGGATAAAACAGAATACAAGACGTAAAAAAAGAAGAAAAAAGGAAAGGTTGCCGACGGATTGTTTTCTAAGGAAGAACATCTTTCTTCACGCGATCTCGGACTCAGACAGGGAGGTTCTTGTTCACGCACTGAAGCAAGTCGTGTATACACAGAAAGGTCACTCAAAGGGTTTTCGGAGGCAGTTACAGTGAACTTTGGAGAACTGCAAATAAAACGCAGGATAAACTTCACGCTGGGAGATTTATCATCTCACAATCCCTACCATGCACGCCATCCAATGGTTGGTTTTCTTGTTTGGCCTTCAACAATGTGATTGTGACTGCTGTGTTTAGATGCGACTTGTTGGATTTGGTAAATAAAAAATATACCCCTCTTGCGGGAAGAAAAAAATTGAATTCCTTGAGGGTCAATAAACAGTGAAGGTTCATCAAGATGTGAAACAATAAAATATCTGAATTACTCTCCAACTGCATCAGATCTCATAACACAATGCTCCAGATGATAGAGACAGCTTTAGAAGCTACTTTAAAAATGTGCATTATTTTGTTTTTGGTTTGTTGCTCTACGGTCATTTTGTGCACGCTTTAGACTAATTTGACCGGGACCTACAGTTTAACGTGGATTCAGAACCACTAAGAAACATCCATGTAACAGCGAAGATTTGAACCTGATGCCTGTAGTACCAAAGACCAGGACGCTAGTCACTTGGTCATCAGGCCATATTAAGTTTCCATGAGAGGACCATACCATATAGAAGCAAATTCTGCACATTCCTCCCTTTTTTTCTTATTTTGTTATCATAAATTATATCAACAATTCATATCTGCATTTGTTTCAAAAAAAATATGCTGATTTAAAAAGAAGCAAATCATATCAGTAATCAAAAGATTGTCTTAATAAAGTTGTATCACTGTTTTTCAAAGTATGTCCAGGATATGTTTTTACAGATTCATGAAACTCTAATTTTCGAGACAAATACATTGCTCTTTCGTTCAGAATCAACGTTTTAAACGAAAAACAAAACTGTTTAATACTAAACATGTAATCAAAAACAGTGACACTAAATTTCAATTTCCCAAGTCATCTGAATATGAATGTCCCAAACATAACCCTGCATTTAAAATTACACAAAAAACTTGAAACTTGTTTAAACTTTCCGCTACGAATTAAATTACTGCAAAGCTATATAATTATTGTTACGGTCACAACAACATCTAGAATGCTCCTAAATTAATAAAATTCCAATTATAATATAGCGGTTCTAGCTAAATTCCACACCATAATCAAAAACCTGAATCAAGAAGACATTTAAAAATAAAAGGCAACGACCTCAACCCAGCGGTAAACAAAGAAGCTCAGCGGCAAATGGAAGCCATTTCTTCACGGCACCATGAGTTCATATAAAACAGCCAGCAAGAATTCATTCCATTTATTTATAGTTGCCATCTCCTCTAATGATTTCTGGGCGATAAAGAAGTAGAAAGGCGGTTCGCAAGTCTGCTATTCAGATGGAAGTTAATAGCAGAGCGCAGAATCAGTAATCTTGCCTTAAATCGGCACAGCAGTTTCGTAAGGGAAACAAACAGCATTAGATTAGAAGTCAGCCAATTCTCACACACTATGCATAGAATTCTTGTCCTGAACTAATTCTTAACCTGCAGCAATTTCCCAAGGGAGGTATTTGTTGCTTCTAGCAGGAGCTCACAATTTCAAGAATTTTTATTTTGACATTTGGATTGTTAAATTTTTTTTTCAAAAATAAATTACTATTTCTAATTAAGTTAAATGCAACTATAATTTTGTAAACAGATTCATTGTATTAATGTCTAGATTGCTGATTTAAAAAGCCTTTTGTATGGAAATTTCGCCATTTGGCTGGCAAGTACAATATGTAATCGATATATTTCTAAACACTTCACAAAGCATCAAAACAAATAACTTATAAATCAAATAAAACTCCACAATGCATATATTGTTTAACACAGTGAATCTCAAACTTTTTTGTGTCGGGCCACATTTAAAAAACCTACAAATAAGTGCAAGCCTACTATATACAAATTTTGGAGCAAATAGGCATTTTCTATTAACACCTCTCAGTTTCATATCCAGTTGGTTAACTCCACAGACTGCTATTTACAGACGGCGAAGTCTCTGAGGCTGCAATGGAAATTATTTTTTAACATTGAAAATGACATAGAAGCCAACGCTGCTAATTTCTCAACGTTCTTTGGCACATTATTGCTATTTGGCGATTTTTTTATGTGAAAAAAGAAAAGCAACCAAAAAGGATAGCTAATGAAAGTTAAATAATGATTAAGAAAGCGATTAATTATATTTATTTTTATATCTGGGTACATATTTTACTGGCACCCTTTGAGAACCACTAGTTTAACAAATGTACGAGAGTTTTCTTATTTTCCAGCAGGAATTACAAACGAATAAATTGGGAGGCGCAATCGAAATTTTTATCCGAATCTTTTGCTATGTAGGGCTAGTATATCTAAAGCACACGACTATGCTAATATGCAGATATACTCATTTTCTGTTTCTGATATTGACAAACGATTGTCTTTCCTAATATTTGATAACATTTTCATAATTTTATTAGCGATTTTATTATTTTTATTATTTGAAATTGAAATTCATAAAATGTTATATAAATTTTGATTAACATAAAGGAAATTTTCAAGAAAAAAAAATCAAATTTGCATTATATGAAATGGAGTTGCCTATTAAATATAATTCATAGGAAATGTACTTTATTTATTAAAATGCAATTAAATTTAAAGAACAAACAGTAAAAAAAACACAGATAAAAATTACATGCTAATTTAATGTCAATTTTAAGTCAAACCAGATTTTTAATAAGCTTAAAACTTTTTTTTTCCTGTTATTTACTAACACAGTTCCATTAATTTAATATCAAGTGTTATAAATATACACTTCAGAAAACGAAACAGGAAGTTACCCGAATGACTAATAACGATAGTTTAAATAACAAAGGCAAAAAATAAGCCAAGAAGATTTAGTTAGTTTCTAAGTTTAGACAGCTGTTAGTATATAACGACATAACAAGCATAATCTTACTTCAGAAAAAGTCGCCAAACCACTTTTAACTAAAACATAATGAACTTAACACGACAGCGGTTACAATCACAAAGAATTATTTACCTCATTAGCAAGTTTTGCTTGCTCAAACCATTGAAAGCCGACTACTTAATTAAAGGTTTCGTCTTTATCAAGAAAAGTTTTAAGCACTTCTGCCTCAAACAAAAACATTTTAATTAAACTGTTAACAAACATGTCACGCCCCAAAACACTTGTCAAAACTGCTCGTCCTTCCGTAGAATTTTTTTTCTATTCTATCGAATTTGGCTTATCTAAAAATATTTCTTTGTTGAGATTTTAATTCCGAAAACAATAAACGATGTCCCCCACTAATTTGTGTTGCATGATGGGAAGAGTTCAGGTGGTGTGTGCAACGACAATTCTTTCGCGGAAACAATTGAGAGTTGAGAAGAACAATCGCTGGCTTATTGATTATGGAAATTTAGGGTATGAAACGATATGCTCCAAGGCACACTAGAGCCGTCTTTATGTTTAGGGCTACATAACGTGTTTTGGGCTTATGGCTGTTTTAAAATTATGGATATTTCACAAAAAGATTTTTTTTTCTGAAGAAATTAACTGTTCTTTTAACATTTCTGGAACTTGACACAGAATTTTCTGATGAATAAATCATAAAGAATGTTTAGTTGAATTTTAGTAATAATGCTGTTAATTCTAATTATGCTAGTTTGATAGTATAAATTTCTTTAGTAATTTTACTTCTTTTACTAATCATAGTGTATGTTTTTTAATTAATTCTTTTCTTTAAGAACATAAATAATATGTATTTGAATTAGAATACTTACTTTAAACACAAGTTTTGTCAAGACCACATGTTATCACAATTTTTATATAAGAGGAATTGCCAAATTAATGTTTTTAATCCGATTAAGTGATAAATTTAATAAATTAAGAAACTTTTTTCTTAATTTATTATTCTTATTTTATTTATTGTTCTTAATTATTATAAGAATAATTAAGAAAAATAAAATTTTATTCTTTATTTCTTATTTTATTCTTATTAATTCATTATTCTTATTAAAATAAGAAAAATAAATTAAGAAAAATTAATAAGAAAAATAAAATAAGAATAAATAAATTATTTTTCTTAATTTATTATTCTTATTTTATTTTTTCTTATTAATTTATTATTCTTGTTAATTTTTCTTATTTTATTTTTTATTTAATTATTTTTTTAATTTTATCTAATACAACATCTCCCGCAATATACAATAAAGATTCTACAGCGATAAGAATTTTAGGCAGCTTTGGCAACCACTGTTACATATATTTCTATTTGAATCTTTATTTTAATGTGTTCATTATACATATAAATCAAACTTATGTTAAAGCAGAATACTTTTTTTTCCCTAGATAAAAACTACATTCCAAAAAACTAAAAATAACTAAACAAAACTAAAAAAAAAAACAAGTTTCTGTTCATAATTTAAATTTAGTATATCTCATATCATTTAATCACAGAAATATGTGCAGCATCTTCATAAAAGGGCTTATTTCCTTGAAGTTAGAAAAAAGGCATTCCTATCTTCTTAGAAGACGAACTTCTTAGAAATGTAAGAAACTGGAACATTTGCCCTTAAATTAAGATAGAAAATCAAGCCTAAAATAGAATTCTGCTCCACTTTAAATTATGGAACACACACACACACACACAAAACAAATATCAAATTTAATTGCTGCATTATTTTTTGAAAAAGCTTCACACGGTTGAACTACTACAAAGCAAACGATAACAAAAAAAATTCTTTTTAACCGGTGTTCTATTTTAAAATCGTTTGAATCATCTTTTACCGCTCTCAGTAAAACCGCAGACGGCAGCAACAATGAGACCTTTCAAAGAAAATTGCACTACCGTGTTGTCACATGAAGATGATACCAAGCTTTTTATTTTAAAACCGCAGAGCTAAGAAAAACACAAATTTAGTTAAAATTTTTGAGGTCAAACTAATGTTATTAATACCAGAAGAATATAAAACTAGGATAAATTCTACTTTAATTTTGCCATAACCCAAAAATCTGCAAAATGGCAAAATCTAAATATTTTTTTAGAACTCTTAAAGTCTAAATATAAAATAACTCTATAATCTTAAGTATAAATATATTTCAAATAGTAAACCAGAAATTAGAAATTATATATTTAATGTGTAAAATGCTATGTTTTTTAAAATAAATTGAGAGCAACAGATTATATATTTGTTTAAAAATAAGATTAAGTAGAAATTAGTTGAAATATTTCCTTTTATAAAATTTCTTAAAAAAGAATTGTTATAAGCATCGAAATTTTTACTAATTTATTATAAACAGCATCGAAATTTTTACTAATTTATTATAAACAGCATCGAAATTTTTACTAATTTATTATAAACAGCATCGAAATTTTTACTAATTTATTATAAACAGCATCGAAATTTTTACTAATTTATTATAAACAGCATCGAAATTTTTACTAATTTATTATAAACAGCATCGAAATTTTTACTAATTTATTATAAACAGCATCGAAATTTTTACTAATTTATTATAAACAGCATCGAAATTTTTACTAATTTATTATAAACAGCATCGAAATTTTTACTAATTTATTATAAACAGCATCGAAATTTTTACTAATTTATTATAAACAGCATCGAAATTTTTACTAATTTATTATAAACAGCATCGAAATTTTTACTAATTTATTATAAACAGCATCGAAATTTTTACTAATTTATTATAAACAGCATCGAAATTTTTACTAATTTATTATAAACAGCATCGAAATTTTTACTAATTTATTATAAACAGCATCGAAATTTTTACTAATTTATTATAAACAGCATCGAAATTTTTACTAATTTATTATAAACAGCATCGAAATTTTTACTAATTTATTATAAACAGCATCGAAATTTTTACTAATTTATTATAAACAGCATCGAAATTTTTACTAATTTATTATAAACAGCATCGAAATTTTTACTAATTTATTATAAACAGCATCGAAATTTTTACTAATTTATTATAAACAGCATCGAAATTTTTACTAATTTATTATAAACAGCATCGAAATTTTTACTAATTTATTATAAACAGCATCGAAATTTTTTACTAATTTATTATAAACAGCATCGAAATTTTTACTAATTTATTATAAACAGCATCGAAATTTTTACTAATTTATTATAAACAGCATCGAAATTTTTACTAATTTATTATAAACAGCATCGAAATTTTTACTAATTTATTATAAACAGCATCGAAATTTTTACTAATTTATTATAAACAGCATCGAAATTTTTACTAATTTTAAACAGCATCGAAATTTTTACTAATTTATTATAAACAGCATCGAAATTTTTACTAATTTATTATAAACAGCATCGAAATTTTTACTAATTTATTATAAACAGCATCGAAATTTTTACTAATTTATTATAAACAGCATCGAAATTTTTACTAATTTATTATAAACAGCATCGAAATTTTTACTAATTTATTATAAACAGCATCGAAATTTTTACTAATTTATTATAAACAGCATCGAAATTTTTACTAATTTATTATAAACAGCATCGAAATTTTTACTAATTTATTATAAACAGCATCGAAATTTTTACTAATTTATTATAAACAGCATCGAAATTTTTACTAATTTATTATAAACAGCATCGAAATTTTACTAATTTATTATAAACAGCATCGAAATTTTTACTAATTTATTATAAACAGCATCGAAATTTTTTACTAATTTATTATAAACAGCATCGAAATTTTTACTAATTTATTATAAACAGCATCGAAATTTTTACTAATTTATTATAAACAGCATCGAAATTTTTACTAATTTATTATAAACAGCATCGAAATTTTTACTAATTTATTATAAACAGCATCGAAATTTTTACTAATTTATTATAAACAGCATCGAAATTTTTACTAATTTATTATAAACAGCATCGAAATTTTTACTAATTTATTATAAACAGCATCGAAATTTTTACTAATTTATTATAAACAGCATCGAAATTTTTACTAATTTATTATCAACAGCATCGAAATTTTTACTAATTTATTATAAACAGCATCGAAATTTTTACTAATTTATTATCAACAGCATCGAAATTTATTTTCGAAATTTTTACTAATTTATTATAAACAGCATCGAAATTTTTACTAATTTATTATCAACAGCATCGAAATTTTTACTAATTTATTATCAACAGCATCGAAATTTTTACTAATTTATTATCAACAGCATCGAAATTTTTACTAATTTATTATCAACAGCATCGAAATTTTTACTAATTTATTATCAACAGCATCGAAATTTTTACTAATTTATTATCAACAGCATCGAAATTTTTACTAATTTATTATCAACAGCATCGAAATTTTTACTAATTTATTATCAACAGCATCGAAATTTTTACTAATTTATTATCAACAGCATCGAAATTTTTACTAATTTATTATCAACAGCATCGAAATTTTTACTAATTTATTATCAACAGCATCGAAATTTTTACTAATTTATTATAAACAGCATCGAAATTTTTACTAATCAACTAATTTATTATAAACAGCATCGAAATTTTTACTAATTTATTATAAACAGCATCGAAATTTTTACTAATTTATTATAAACAGCATCGAAATTTTTACTAATTTATTATAAACAGCATCGAAATTTTTACTAATTTATTATAAACAGCATCGAAATTTTTACTAATTTATTATAAACAGCATCGAAATTTTTACTAATTTATTATAAACAGCATCGAAATTTTTACTAATTTATTATAAACAGCATCGAAATTTTTACTAATTTATTATAAACAGCATCGAAATTTTTACTAATTTATTATAAACAGCATCGAAATTTTTACTAATTTATTATAAACAGCATCGAAATTTTTACTAATTTATTATAAACAGCATCGAAATTTTTACTAATTTATTATAAACAGCATCGAAATTTTTACTAATTTATTATAAACAGCATCGAAATTTTTACTAATTTATTATAAACAGCATCGAAATTTTTACTAATTTATTATAAACAGCATCGAAATTTTTACTAATTTATTATAAACAGCATCGAAATTTTTACTAATTTATTATAAACAGCATCGAAATTTTTACTAATTTATTATAAACAGCATCGAAATTTTTACTAATTTATTATAAACAGCATCGAAATTTTTACTAATTTATTATAAACAGCATCGAAATTTTTACTAATTTATTATAAACAGCATCGAAATTTTTACTAATTTATTATCAACAGCATCGAAATTTTTACTAATTTATTATCAACAGCATCGAAATTTTTACTAATTTATTATCAACAGCATCGAAATTTTTACTAATTTATTATCAACAGCATCGAAATTTTTACTAATTTATTATCAACAGCATCGAAATTTTTACTAATTTATTATCAACAGCATCGAAATTTTTACTAATTTATTATCAACAGCATCGAAATTTTTACTAATTTATTATCAACAGCATCGAAATTTTTACTAATTTATTATCAACAGCATCGAAATTTTTACTAATTTATTATCAACAGCATCGAAATTTTTACTAATTTATTATCAACAGCATCGAAATTTTTACTAATTTATTATCAACAGCATCGAAATTTTTACTAATTTATTATCAACAGCATCGAAATTTTTACTAATTTATTATCAACAGCATCGAAATTTTTACTAATTTATTATCAACAGCATCGAAATTTTTACTAATTTATTATCAACAGCATCGAAATTTTTACTAATTTATTATCAACAGCATCGAAATTTTTACTAATTTATTATCAACAGCATCGAAATTTTTACTAATTTATTATCAACAGCATCGAAATTTTTACTAATTTATTATCAACAGCATCGAAATTTTTACTAATTTATTATCAGCATCGAAAACAGCATCGAAATTTTTACTAATTTATTATCAACAGCATCGAAATTTTTACTAATTTATTATCAACAGCATCGAAATTTTTACTAATTTATTACTAACAATATTGAAATTTTTATTAATTTTAGTAATACTGAATTCTTTTTTTATGTCCACAATTTTAGATAGGAAAAATATCTGAAATATTATGAATACGAATGTTCTTGTACGAAAATAGTTATTGCAAAATCTTTATGTATTATGTATGCATTTACGCAAATTTAAAAGAATTGACAAAATTTTAAAAAGCCCATTTTAGTTTATATGTATTAAAACATTTCTTAAAAAGTAAATGGTAGAAAATTGAATTGCAAAATAGTTCCAAATTTATTTAACAGCACTATATATCTTTTTATTTTTCAAAATTAGAATATTATATTTATATTTAAAACTTTCAGATCTTCATAAATTTGAATGATGGCGTACTTAGTTATTTCTAAAACACAAAATAATTGAATAATAATCAATCATACTGTATTCTATTCGACAACGAAAGCTCTATTTTAGGACTTAACGTCTAGGAGATTAAAAGTTTTAAGATATCTTTCAAAAAATCGAATATTTAAGGTCCTTAATCAGAATATCTGAAATATCAATCGAATGTAATGAACTGAATCTTTAATCAATCCAGCCAACCATAAACCATTTAAATTCAAATCGGAAAATATTTTGGCGTCAGGAATATATTCTCGCCAAATCCATTAAGTTTTTCCCAAGTTCTTTTGCGATAAAAATCTACGTCAAAACAATGCATTAATCCCTAAATTGGCGTCATTAGATATTTCTTTTTCTATTTGACGCCAAAAAAAAAAAAAATGATTGATCCAGGAAGTGATTTTCGCATCGGCATTGTAGAATTAAACGGTTTGGCAAGAAAAAATATTTTTTTACAAATGGATTTCTTGCCAATCTGCGATGATCCTCGGCAAAAAGATCGGAATTTAAGATTGTTCGTTGACACTTGCGTGAAGTTCGCCTGTCACGGTAAAAAGATGTTGAAGATATAATTTTTTTTTTATTTCAAATTGATTGTAAAATTGTTCGTGTGGTTTTTGAGAATAAGATTGTAGGATTAGAGTTTGTAAGGATGACAAAAATTTGACATGGGATTCCACTTCCGGAATACATAAAAAAACCTTTTCTTTTTCAATTCCTTCTATTAGCTCACACTCTCCCTATTATCACTCTCCTTATTATTATATCTTGTTAAAATCTTCAATTGTTAATAAAATACTTTTTATACATCTACTCAAGTTCAAATACATTTTTTTAACTTGTAGTGGATGACACTGGATGTTAATACAGTTTTTTCAAATATTAAATAATAATAAATAATAAAATTTAAAAATATGAAAAAATAAAATTAAAAAAATTTTAGTATAAAATACTTCCTAAAAATCTGCACAGTAAAAAAATGTGCATGGTACTTTAAATCTGCACAGTAAAAAATGTGCATGGTACTGTAAATCTGTACAGTTAAAAATCTGTATAGTATAAATGTGTATGTGTATAGTACTTTGTGATTTTTTTTAACACTTTTATTAAAATGTGTAGGGAAAAAAATGATTGATCCAGGAAGTGATTTTCGCATCGGCTTTGTGAAATTAAACGGTTTGGCGAGAAAAAATGTTTTTTTACAAATGGATTTCTTGCCAATCTGCAATGATTCTCGGCAAAGAAGATCGGAATTTTAAGATTGTCCGTTGACACTTGCGTGAAGTTCGCCTGTCACGGTAAAAAGATGTTGAGATAATTTTTTTTTTTTTTTCAAATTGATTGTAAAATTGTTCGTGTGGTTTTTGAGAGTAAGATTGTAGGATAAGATTTTGTAAGGAGATGACAAAAATTTGACATGGGATTCCAGTTCCGGAATAAAAAAACAACTTTTCTGTTTAGTTGTTGAAAGTCGAACAAGAAAGATGGCTGAATTTAGTTGATATTCAATTTAGTAAACCAGTGTTCAGTCAGATTGATATTTTAAATTGTTCAGCACTTTATATACAAAATAAAAAATATGGAAAAATTTAAAAAAATTTAGTATGATAAGTACTTCCACAAAACAAAAAATTCGTGTGCTTTTTCATTTAGTCCTTAAAAACATTCGAGTTCTATTTATGATAAAATATTTTAAGACTTTGAAAGGTATGCAAGTTAAATTTTCAAATATCTGAAGCGGTTATAAAATGTATCGATTTTGTTTTTTATTCATACTACTAAATAAATTTGTCAACATAAATTGCCTATTTTAAAATCGAAGAATTATGTTTGCTTTAAAAAATACTCAAAATATTTCGGAAATAGCCATATTAAAAGTTAATGACCATCAAAAGACAAGAGAGAAATATTTGAAAAACAGTAAAACCTTAATTTTCAAATAATTTACAATAAGAAAGTATTGTACATAATTATTAAAAAAAAAAAATAGTTCCTATTGGTCAAGTTTTGTAATTTTCTTTTAAAGGTGAATTGGTTCTTATGGATATATTTATTGTAGGACACATTTAATCATTTGAGGAATATATACTGTAGGACACGTTGTAACTTTCTAATCACTTTTATTAAGATTTATATGGCAAAAAAAATCGAGAAGAAAATGATTATGGGTGAATTTGTATCAAGACTATGAACCTACTATCATTTGATAGCTTGAATTGAAGACATTGAATTTAAAACAAATTCTCATTTAAAACTAAACCATTTTGAACGTATGACTAAAGAGAAAATTTGTGTTAAGTGACGTTAACAAAAATTCAGATCTTATTTCTCATTGGCAGACACAGTTACAGTTAAAGACATCCAAACTAATGGATTTAACGCGAGGAATTGATGTCATGAAAAAGACATGGAAAATTAATATCCATTTTTAATTAGAAGTTGCATTCCTTTAAAAACTTCTGATGAATAAAATCTTTGTTTAAGATATTGTAAACAATCAAATGTTTATTAATGTTTCGTTTTTTATCGTTTCGTTTATTATTGAGTACGAGAAATAATTTTGCGTAAAGAATTTTTTTTAATTTACAATTTTTTAACAACGTAAAATGAGTATAAAAACGCTCTTCATACAGCTATCTATTTGTTAAAATTATCCAAGAGTATGAATACAGGATATGCTAATTTTTACCACTGACATTTACTGTCCTCAATGCAATGTTGCTGAATATAAACAGCTTTCACAAAGCTAACGGTAAAAATTTTCCAAGAGTATGTATACCAGATACGAATTTTTACCCTGGACATTTACTGTCCTCAATGCAATGTACCTGAATATGAACAGTTGTCACACAGCTATCAATTTGTTAAAATTATCCAAGAGTATTTTTATAGTATGAATACCGGATATGTAAATTTTTACCACGGATATTTACTGTCCTCAATGTAATGTTCCTGAATACGAACAGTCTCCACACAGCTATCAATTGGTTAAAATTTTCTAGAAGTATGAATATTGGATATGTTAATTTTTACCACGGACGTTTACTGTCCCAATGTAATGTTCCCGAATATGTACAGCTTCCGCACAGCTATCAATTGATTCAAATTATCCAAGAGTATGAATACCGGATATGTTAATTCTTACCACGAACATTTACTGTCCTGAATATGAACAGCTTTCACATAGGAATCAATTTGGTAAAATTATCCAAGAGTATGTTTAAGGTACGAATACCGGATATGTTAATTTTTACCACGGATATTTACTGTCCTCAATGTAATGTTCCCGAATACGAACAGTCTCCACACAGCTATCAATTGGTTAAAATTATCTAGAAGTATGAATACTGGATATGTTAATTCTTACCACGAACATTTACTGTCCTGAATATGAACAGCTTTCACATAGGTATCAATTTGGCAAAATTATCCAAGAGTATGTTTAAGGTACGAATATCGGATATGTTAATTTTTACCATGGACATTTACTGTCTTCAATGTAATGTTTTTGAATACGTAAGGGAAAGTATTAAAAAAAGAAAGAAACACGACAAATCATTCTACAACGTTTTTACTCACGTTTTCCGATTCATTCACAAAGGGTAATAAAAAGACATCGTCAAATAAAATCCTTGCAAGTGTGGAGAAAATTCTGTTTCGCTTTTCATTGATAAAATTTACGACAACTTCCTTCTCAATAGAATTTATTAAAAATACAACTTTCAGTAAAAGTCATACAAATCAAAAAGATTCTCTTGTAAAAAATGCAGATTTTAAACCATTATTAAAAAATTAAATACAAGCAACCGAGTAATTGCCGATGAAAAAAATTGTTGCATATTTTCTTTTAGATGTTTTAAATTTAGCTTGAGTTTTTTTTTTTATGTGTGTAAGAGTCGTCGTTGAAATAATGTCATAGTTCATTCATACTTAATAAATGCCACACCCATTTTACCATGTTTTTTGTAGCTCCCTGTTGGTTGTAAAAATCAATACACGTTCCATTCAAGCTCACTTATGTCCGTTATTTTATTGACGAGAATATATTTAATAAAAATAATTTTGCTAAAAATTCGGCAAAAATATTATACAAGTATAAAACGAAAGTATATCATAAATATTTAATGAAATGTGGTAAAAATCAAGTAATGTCCTTTTAATTTGCAGTATTTTCAAAAATAAAACACCAATAATAATTATCTTAAAGAATGATAGAAAATCATTGCAATTTTTTTTTACTTACTGTAAATCATTAATTTTCCTCGAACATTTAATATTAAAACTTTATTTCATATAATTAAGGAAATATTGGATGCAAAAAAAAATCTGTAGATATAGAGGGTTTTAAAATTTTACTAGATTTTATCTTCCAAAGTTTTTTGAAAATGGCAAATATTTTTTTCCCCTTTTGAATAATGGAAAAATAGTCTTGAACTGTGTAAATTCGTAAATTAAAATGGTATATTAAATTCGTAAATTAAAATGGTATATTAAATTCGTAAATTAAAATGGTATATTAAATTCGTAAATTAAAATAATATATTAAATTCGTAAATTAAAATAGTAGATTGAAATGAGTTAAAAATCTAACGAAACTTTTAAAAAACGAAAAAAAAAAATTTTTTTTTAAAATTTAATTTTGAAAAAAACGAAACTTTCTAAACGAATCTTTTAAATGAATTATTCTTTATATTTTCTATAAATGCTATCATTGGTAAACTTAATTTGCAAGTATTTTAAATCAGGATTTTATAAACTTAAAAAAAAAAAAAAAAAAAAAAATACCATGGAAAAAGAAAACAAAACTTACATTGAAATTCATCAATAAAATTTTTCCAGAAATTCTCAGTCATAAAATTAAAATACTTAGTAGTATGAAATATAATCAATGTGCAAACATAATTCTTCAAATTGTTGTATAATATGCAATTTATACATAAACAGTTGTAACTACACACGTCTGGCGATATTTGATGACGCATCGCTCACCGAAACTTCGCCAATGGCGTATCAAATCGCCAAGGTTGCTATAGAAGAAAAATGCATAAAATTATATGTATAAATTTACTTTGCTATAAATATTTTATAAAAATTTTTTACGAGTAAGAAATATACCGGAAAAACAAATACGAAATGTTAGAGGAAAAAATTAATATAAGAATTGCTTTAAAAACAGAAGTTTTAAATAAAATTTGACGCAGATACGCCCATATATTCTTTTTTAAATTTCTTCCTCTAAAGAGTTGTCAATCATCTTCAGGAAAAAAGAGGGCAAAGATCTTTTAGACAACTAAAAATAATATGTTAAAATTTACTACAGTGGGAAATAACAGAACGTAGATGTCATCTAGCTTCAAAATAACCGACGAGAAATGGCAAATCGATTAATTGATGATATTCAATAGGGAAAATAAAAAGATCAACGTCCTGTAAATGGTAAAAAAAATCGAAACCAAAATAACTAAAAATTGCTATTTGTTTCTAGTAAAACAGGGTTTATTCCAAATGCTTTTAAATATTTTAATTTTTCATTTGCAATATTGCTACTTGGAAAAAATAAGCCATTGATAAATGTAATAATAAATTCAAATGAAATTCCACTTCCAATTAAAACGTTCGCGTTATACATTTAATAAGAAAAAAATATAGAATGTCATGTTTCTTTATAGTAGCTTTTGAATTTGATATATCATAATGACAATTTGATATAGCATAATGACAATTTGATATAGCATAATGACAATTTGATATAGCATAATGACAATTTGATATATCATAATGATAATTTGATATATCATTTTGAATTATCAAATTATGAATGACGCATCTTTCTGCACTTAATTGAATTCATAAGCAAGTACGCTTTCATCGAATTTAATTTAAAGTATTTAAATGCATTTACAGAAAAATAATGATAAATAAATTTAAAAATATTTTATTTTTTTAGTAGTATAGATGCTGTCCCCAGTCTACTTAATTTTCAATGACAAAATTTTACACAAAATTCCAATTCAGAACTTCAATAAACAAGACATTATCTAGATAAGTATCGACGATTTTAATTAGCATAGAAAACATGACTAAACTGATTTTGTGATAAATTATCAACTAGGTGACCAATTCATATAACAGATTTTGCGTTAAAAAATAGGTCGTTTTAAATTTTATTTAAGGTGTTGGTGCAGCTTGTATGGTATTATATAACATATTTTAACTTTTAATTTTAAGAAGAGGTAAAAGAATATTAAACTCCAGTATTAAATGCTATAGTGTGATTTCATGTCTAATTGAGTTACTATTTGCTAATGTTTGTTTAGTAGGGGCTTGCAGCAACCTATATGCTAGCAGACTGAATTTCGAACTGATGTAGCTTTATTTTAAAACAGATTGCGAAGACAAACATCCGAAACAAGCCGAAAGCTCCCATCAATCCATTAAGGATGATCGCGATGCATTTTAAAATAAGAAAGTCCCCCTATCAGGTTTGAAGAGGAAGGTGAGGTACAAATTTTCCGAAGTTGTTTTTGGTTTAGTTCAGTTTGTCACTCTACGGTCATTTTTGCACTATTTAGGAAAATTAAGATAGGACCTGCAATTTAACGTGGATTCCGAACCACTAACAAACATCCATACCACCGGCAGTATATGAACCTGAATTTTGTGGTACCAAAGGTCAGATCCAGCTGCATAAGACGAATGTAGTGTAACTGTCCTTTTTCCATATTCTACCTTTGTTGACACCATAAAGTAATAATAAAATAAAGAGCTCATATTCTCCAATTCTCAATTAAGATGCTCGTCAGGTAACGAGTCAACTTATTTTGGCCATGCTACCATTGACATAGTTTAACTTGCATTGCACCGAGTAAAATAATTAATGATATTGGTTAATATCAATAATTGGTTAATTGGTGATGGTCAAATATTACTGATGAAATTATTATAGTACGATAATTTTTATTTATAATGATTAATAGCTATAATTAACTTTAAATAAATGTAAATTAAATGTTTCTAAATGGGTCGTTTTATTCTTGCAATAATTAAATTATTTTTCTTTTATATTTTGCCCAATTTCAGGGAAATATAATTAATGTTATAATAACACAATACTCATAAATGTATTTTACTGGGTTTTTTATATTTATAAAGTAGAATTTATATGCATGCCATTTCATATCTTCTAATAAATATGCAAATTTATATAAAAAATTTATAACTGCTGCTTTTCTGAGTAAATACTTGTAGAGTAGGAGCCAAGCGGCGATGTTGTGAAAACTGTTATAAATTACAACAACCGCGAAATGCTGGCCTTAATATTCTGTCCAAAGGGAGCCTCATAGCTGAGTAGTTCTCTGACACTCGGTACCACAAGTTTCGGGTTCGAGTCACGGCGGAGCGCAGGATGTTTGTAGTGGTTCGTAATCCACTTTAAACCGTAAGTCCTGGTCTAAAGAATTGTTGGGGTAGTGTTACTCGCATCCGTAGCCTATCTTCAAGTAACACGTGCCCCCTGGGTGGTGCTAAATGAGTAACAGCGGTGCAGCTGCTGCTTCTTATGGCATAAAGATAACCTGTATGTATTGCCAGTTGCATTAAAACAACTAATTCTTCTCTACTGCCGCAATAGTCCCATGGTGAGCTAAGGCCCTCTGCCCACTGTCAGATTTCGAGATATATGCTTTCTTGGATGTTTGGATGGTGCCATGGATGCTTGTAGTAGTTCGGAATCCACTTTAAAACTTAGATCCCGGTATAGTATGAATGTTGGCCGTGAGGCTGACAACCCTGTAAAAAGAGAGCATCTCCTGTCTCGAAATCTGCCAGGCGAAAGAAGACCTTGGCCCACCATGGGGCTGTTGTGCTAATGGAGATATAATAATTTTGATGTATTTGTGTCATTTAAATTTTGGCATTTTATAATTTTATAATTACTTTATGACATACAATATACAACATATTAGCTAATTTCGTGAGAATTATCCTAAGTCAAGTGTTTGTCATCAGAAAACAACAACATATTACAAAGCAGTGAAAAAAAAATGTAATCCTTTTTATTTTAACTAAGACTCAAAAACCTTAAAAAAAAACCTTTGCTCGAGAAAAATAAATCACTCCCAAGATCTCTTTCGAATGCAACAACACACAAAGAAGCGGCAGTGGGAAATGTGCCAGAAAACGAGAGAGACACAGACGCTCTTTTGTCAGTTGATGAATCAGCTCTCATCACCCGGGTTATCCCGAGTCATCATCCTTGAACTCCTTTTTCTCCTCTCTCTCCAGAGAAAAAGATCACGGCCAAGGAGACTCTCGTCAACACCTGGATTGCGTCTCTATCGTCGACTGATAACATGACATGTCAAAACTCACATTTTATTTATTGATACAGATTTAATAACAATTTGTAAATATATCCGCCTTGCGTGTTTAATATTGATTTAAATCCATGGAGTTTTAAACATATGATTTTTTTTAATGATGGCAAATTATATTTACGTTTAAAATCAACTTTTCCAAGGCAGTTACTGTATAATTGCTTTAATTTCTTAATTAGCAACTTAAGTTTTACATTAAAAAATTTTTTATGCATGAAATAACTTGTAAATGTGCCTACTTTCATAAATAGAGGAATAATGATGAAATTCGTGATCTAATTCAAATATTTTGTTCTGTCATCATCAGACTATATTATCCCATTTTTAGCAATTAGCTACATCACCAATTTATTCATAGGTATTTGATGCTGAAGTATTGTTAAATAGAAAATATGCTACTTTTGTATCCACTTTTAGATGAATATTTAAAAACTGACAGCATAATTAAATACTATATAAAAAAAATTGTAATACATCAATTACAATAAAAATAGGCTCACACAAATATAGGCTTGTTTTATTATGTCATTACAAAGTTAAGAGAATTCTTCAGCGGTTTAATGTAAAACAATCTGGTTCTACTATAGTACATATAACTAGATCTTATTAAAATACGAACTGGTTCTATTAAAATGAGTCAAATTTTCAGCTGTCTAACTAATAATGACTAAAATTTAAATTTATGCTTTTGACAAACGAATATGATAAATATCAGAACAAATAATAATGAATATGACAAAGGAAAGGAATATGATGGATATCTGCAGTAAAAATTTTTAATAAAACGAAGGTTTAAATTTATGTCCGATCAAGTAAATCCTTTCTATAGAGTTGTCTTTGCGTGTGTATAGGGAAGGCTGGTATGCTAGTATATATAAGTATTAAGGTACCAGGACACCAAGCGTCACAACCAGTTCTTTTAGAAGAGGATAATTAGTACCGAAGTGTGTATGGTGTAAGGCTGGTTATGCTAGTATATATAGGTGTTAAGATACCAGGACACCAAGCGTCATAACCAGTGTTTAGGAAAATTTCATCGTGTCAGAATTTTGATGATAGGAATAAAGTAAGCAAGGAAAATAAAAGTAGTATGCGCTCAAATAAACCACCTCGAAAAATTATAAATTAACCAATTATAGCAACAAATACTTTTGTTTAATTATCGCATGTAGATAATTAAATTATAACATGAACGTATAATCAATGATATCATGAACGTATAATCAATGAACGTATCAATGAATAATAAAAATCCATATCGATTAGAAACAAAACTATTTGTAATCTTATCATTGGCATCAATTCATACTTTGAAAAATGTTTGCCTGTCAGTGTAAATGTGATAACTTTTGAACAAGCAGAATTTCAACCTCAACATCTTACATATAAACAGCAGTTTATTTATTGCACTAGATAATTCTAATTTGTGAATGTTTCAAAGTTATTTGAATGATGAAAAAAAATGCTGTGGAAATATTCCAGAAAAATAAACAAAATCCCAAATATCGCACTTAATCTTCATTTAGTGCAGTTTTACTGAAACAACAAATTGCATGTTATCTAAGCAACAACCTGTCTCACCTAGTAGGGGGAGAAGGGGGGAACTATACAAACTGTTGCGACGATGGAACACTTCATTCCATCACAATCTGGCCTCCACCCAGACCTCGTTAGCAAACAGTCACAGTCACTGAAAGATCGTTTGAACCTGCCACAAGACTGCAACGAATCCGATTCGCGGGCACTTTCACTTCAGCAGAAATGTCCTGTGACTCATTCTAATCGTCATGCACTGGCGATTAAGTTTTCCACCCTCTAATTTTTCCTTCTCTTGCCACACCGAATTTCAGTTCCAAAATGGAATTGTCTAGGTCATGTAGACCGTACCTGAACTGAAACGAATCGAATCGTATGAGCAAACGATAAAAGTCGACACCCGGAGGCGATTTTTCCCTTTCCAACATCCCTTCGATTCATGTCAAGCAGTTCGAATGACTCACGTTCTTGACATTTTCATTTTTTCTTTTTTGAAATGGTATATTAACTGTGACCACAACTTTTAAGAGTGAGCAATGGTTTTCCAGGGATGATTCTTAATTTTGTTCTGCAACAGGCTTGTGACGTTTTCCGAAGAGTTATGTAAGTGGGTAACTGGGTTCGTTGGAAATTTTTGAGCACCGTCAACTTTCTAGGCTGAGTAAAATATGATGGCAGTAGTTGTTGAATTTATGTGTCCAATCAAGCAGATGAGGAAAAGTTGTGCAATAAGTGTACTACGAATTACGCTAACTTCAAAAAGGAAATATATTTTAAGATATTTTTAGTATTTTGAAATGTAAGATCATGTAGCTTCTAAAGCATATCTTCAATAAAAATTTTAGTACAATTTTTTTCTATATATTCCACAGTACGATTCTTTTCATTTGTTCGGTTTCTATTCGTTTAAAGGCATAACTAAAAAGCAATTTTTCTTTTTGATAATCAGGTAAAACGATTTAAAAAATATTCTAAGAAGCATAATTATATAACTACTTCCGTAATTTTGTCCTGCTAAGGAAATTTCCCCAAACGTAGTCTATTAATGCAGACTAGCTGAACCTAGTCTATTAAGATAGATTTCCCAAACTTAAATTAGTGATGAAGCTTTTTTAAGGAATGGGTCAAACTTTGTTCATTTATTTCCCTGATGGAAAAAGCTCAAAAGTTCCAAAATGGCGAACAATCCAATGGAATATTTGAGCTAGCAGCTATAATGTTACGTTTTAAAATAAAAAGTTTCCAAAACGCTGGTTTGCGAATTTTTTTTTTTTTTTCTTTTTGTAAAATTTTCTTTTGTAAAAAATGTTTTCTCCTTCCTTCGTCTGTGAAATGTCGAGAATGTAACTTTTAAAAAGTCTTCACATTGTATCTACGTTAAGTGATTTTTTTTCCCTTAAAAATTACACAGTCGTTTTATTTATTTTTTCATCCAGACCATATTTATTAAACCCTTCGGTCCGATATGGTCTGTAACTTGTATCATTTGTTTATATGTTATTACC